>BLSH010410656.1:204760-215727 GCA_018402905.1 Glandirana rugosa | reverse complement strand
CTTTATCTTTAAGTAAGATTTAAACGTTGGGTGGGTGTAGTCACTCAGATATAGATTAAGTTATATTGTCAAAAGGAGGAGTTTTCCGTCTCGTCGTAAATTACCATCCTTCGTCATTTTCAATATTGGGACCTTACTATTTGGTATTGGGCGGAACGACGGAAACGACATTCATTAAAAAACGACTGGATAGACATTTCGACAAACTCCAAAAAAACTTAGACGACCGAAACGAGAAAGACATTTAGAAATACCGGTGTTGAAACGTTTCCCTTACTGCGGTCGAACGATAAGGACCGTGCCTTTTGAGGAGGAAAACTGTTATATTGAATTAGATATAGACTCACTGATGTGGGTGGGTTGCAAATTTAGAATGAATTTCTATTTCCCTAATTGCAACAATAATCCAGATTCTGAATATGGTTTTTTTTCATGTCTACTTAAAGGGAAAGTATATTGCATTTTCACTAAGTACTTTGCCTGATTTATTAGTGCAGTGTTTGCCATGAAGCTGAATTCCAGAAAAACAGCTAAATACACAGATTAAATGCATACATGGGAGCTGTTTTCCCTGCCAAACTATTTTTACTTCTAAAAAAAAAAAAACAATCTAAAATGTATACAGTTCTTCCATATAGAACAGCCCTGTTTGGTGGGGCAAGAGACCTGATCATGCTCTGCTCCAGTTAAAGCGGTAGTAAACCCCCAAAGCTGTTTTTACCTACAGGTAAGCCTATAATAAGGCTTACCTGTAGGTAAAAAGAATATCTCCTAAACCTGCATGGTTTAGGAGATATTCGCCCTTCATGCAGCCGCTGACATTAGCGGCGCATGCGCTCTGATGATCCGGCCGAGGCGCCTGGCAACTCAGAGCTGGCTGCCGGAAAGAAGAGCTCCCGCGCGCAAGCGCGGGAGTGTCGTCACGCGGCTCCGGCCACTCACAGCGCCGGAGCCGCGTACCCGGAAGAAAGAAGAGGACCAACATGTCAGCGTCCTTAGCGCTGACCGACTCGGGCATCGGGGGCCTCATTCTAAGGTAAGTATTTCATAATATGTTAGTATGCGTTGCATACTAACATATTATGCTATTGTCTTGCAGGATTTTTTTTAATTTTTTTTTTGGGAACGGGTTTACTACCGCTTTAAGTGACACTTACACATCCTGTCCTTTCCCCAGGACAGGACAGCCAAAGGAAAAATAGCCGACTGATGAGCTCATCTCTCTTTCAATCTGCTCTCTCCTCCTATCAGCACAGTTCCTTGTTAGCAAATGAGTATGGCAGGACAACTGATTGAATCTTCTCCCTCTCTGTCTGAGCTCTGCTGTTTAGGGACTGCAAGAAACCAATACCAGCTACCAATTTAGCTATTTGCACTGCTTGTATTTAAAAATGATGTATTAATAAATACAGAGATGCATGAATTGGTGTCTTTTATATCTACCTGGAGTTCAGTTTTAAAATAATATTTGGTTACTTTCACATTTCTATACGATTGCTTGTCAATACTTTTGTAAGAGTAAGATAATGCTCTATTTGCAGTCACTCTGTCCTCTTTTTCATAACTGTTCAAAGAAGATATTTGGCACATGTGAAATGCATTGTTTTCAGTGAGATGGCTTACTCTGTGACTTGTACTATGGTAACAACCAATTTGTATACAATGAACCAATATGTCTGCCAGGGAAGCAGCTGATCAAATAGATAGCGGATTGCTGATATTAGACCCCAATGTCTCCACTAGGGTTGCCACTGGTTCTTCAAGCCAAATCCGAACACTTTAGCGGCGCACAGCAATTTTTTTTATAGTGTAAACTATACATATATTTTGCAATGAAATAAAATTCCTAATCATATGAAGTTAATCACAAGAGTCTCCTTTACATCAGAGACCACAGAGTTCCCCTTTTACATCTGAATCTCAAGTTCTCCTTTTTCATTTGAACTCACATAGTTCCCTTACACTGTAAGGGGGGACTCTGCAGACTCTGATGTAAGGGAGAACTCTGGAGACTCTAACATAAGGGACTCTTTGGGAGCCCTGATTTAAGGGGGAGCACTGAGAAATCAGATGTATGGAGAGAACTCTGATGTAAGGGGGGACACTGTGGCCTCTGGTGTAAAGGGGAACTCTGATTTAAGGGGTGCTCTAAGAACCCTGATTTACTTTAGTGTACTCACTCAGAGGCAGGGGAGAGAAGGGAGAGGGGGGAGATTTCAGTCACAGGCAGGGATGGATGGTGAGCTCACTCACCCCTTGACAGTCAGCACCTCTCATCCAGATGTATCTCAGGATGCTGGACTTCAAATTTCTGACCCCAACTTTCCTTTTCTGAGGCATAGCATCGGGGATTGGAATGTGGGCAGAAACAGAGGGGTAGTAGAAAGAGGAGCAGATTGAGCCCTCTCTCCTCTCCTGTCTGTGAGTGTGTGGGGGGGGGGGGGATTGTTAGTGCTGGCTTTGGGCAGAGAAAGAGAGTGTAACAGACTCTCTCAGCTTACACAACTGCAACCCTGCTAGGAAGCCATAGTCCGGTCTGGGCAATGTGTCATGATTCCAAACCCGAACTGTCCAGGTGAATCCCGGACAGGTGGCAACCCTAGTCTCCACAAAGAGTACCTGTCACTGCTCAAGCTATTACAATGGGCTTGTTCACCCCTTTGATAGCAATAAAGTTAAACGAAAACAAACATCTTTAACCACTTCAATACAGGACACTTATACCCCCTTCCTTCCCAGACCAATTTTCAGCTTTCAGCTCTCTCACAATTTGAATGACAATTACTCAATCATGCAACACTGTACCCAAACCAAATTTTTATAATTTTTTTCACACAAATAGAGCTTTCTTTTGGTGGTATTTAATCACCACTGGGTTTTTTATTTGTTGCAATATAAATGAAAACAGCTAGAACATTTTGAAAAAAAAATCCACTTTTCTTTAGTTTCTCTTGAAAAATTTTGACCCAAAAGTAATTTTTCTTCATACATTTGGGCCAACATTTATACGGCTACATATCTTTGGAAAAAAATAATTGGCTATTTACCCTGATCGGGACTGGGCTTTGTCCGAGGGACAATCCTCAACCCGGATCGCCGCACTGCGTGCCCTCTGATGAGATGGTGACAGGTACTCGGGTACTCTGATTGGATGATGATAGGCACTCGGGTACTCTGATGAGATGGTGACAGGTACTTGGGTACTCTGATATGGTGACAGGTACTCGGGTGCTTTGATGGGCAGGTGACAGGTACTCAGGTAGTCTGATGGGCTGGTGACAGGTACTCGGGTACTTTGATGGGCAGATGACAGGTACTCGGGTAGTCTGATGGGCTGGGGACAGGTACTTGGGTACTCTGATGGGCTGGTGACAGGTACTCGGTTACTTTGATGGGCAGGTGACAGGTATTCGGGTACTTTGATGGGCTGTGACTGCTACTTTGATGGTCTGTGACAGGTACTTTGATGGGCAGGTGACAGGTACTTTGATGGGGTGGTGACAGGTCCTCTTTATTACTCCGGGGGATCAGTGTGCTTGGTGTGTACTGTGAACTGTAACGAGCTGTTACCGCATTCTCCTTCTCACACACGATCGGTGTGTGAGAAGGAGGACCTGGTAACAGCTCATTACCGCGGTATGTTTACATCATGTGACCGGCTCTTTACCCTAATCGGGGCTGGGCTTTGTCCGAGGGACAAGCCTGAACCCCGATGGCCGCGCTGCGTGCCCCTGGGGGCGCGCACAAGCGGCATGAACGCGGATGCCTGTAAATATCGGAAGTGACCGGCTGTGATGGGACACAGCCGGTCACATGGTAAAGAACCAACTTCATTGGCTCTTTACCCCGATCTGGGATGTGCTGTGTCCCAAGGGACATGGCCGACCCTGGATCGCTGCAATGCGGGCCCCTGGGGGCCTGCAGAGCGCGAAAATGGGAGGACGTCCTATGACGTCCACCCAGGATAGGGAGTGCACCTTGCCGGCGTATTATTACAATACGCCGATAAGGAAGTGGTTAAAGTGTAAAATGCAGATGCAAATGCAAACATACACGTAGGTCTGGCACGCTTATGTAAAAATTGATTGCACCACACATGTGAGATATCAAGAAGAACACCAAAATGATTGCAATAATTCTAGTGTCATAGCTCCAATTTAACTCTAAACTGATAACCTGTAAAGGATTTTAAAACCTCGCCTGTAGACAATTTTATTGCCATTTCACTGCTGTACACAATTTTAAAATGATATCTTGATATGTTTGGTATCTATTTACTAAATGCAACATAGGTATATACTTATTTTATATTTTACCAAGAGACTTGGTACTATTTTGTGTTTTGTGTACATAAATAAATTTAAGTGAATTTTTTCCTGAAAATGTGCGTTTGATAAACAGCTGCGCAAGTATTGCAAAAATTGGAACAGCTATCATTTAATTCTCCAGGGCCTCTTCTTTCAGAAAATATATACTGTCTTTGGCTTTAACAACTTACCAACCGGAAGGTTTTCCAGCTTTAGAAGCAGAGCACTTTTTGCGATTCGGCACTGCGTCGCTTTAACTGACAATTGCGTCGTGCGACGTTGCACCCAAACAAAATTTGCGTCCTTTTTTCCCCACAAATAGAGCTTTCTTTTGGTGGTATTTGATCGCCTCTGCGTCATTTCTGATCGCCGCTATAAACAAAAGAATAGCGACAATTTTGCAAAAAAACCTAAATTTCTAACTTTTTGCTAAAATTCAAATCCAAAAAAAAATATAAAAAAACATTTTTTTCACCGGTTTTGGCCGATTTATATTCTTCCTCATATTTTTGATAAAAAAAATCACAATCGGCGTTTATTGATTTGATTGGTTTGCGCAAAAGTGGCTGCGTTTACAGATGATGAGAATTCATTTCTGGGTTTTTTTTATTTTTTTATTTTTTACTAGTAATGGCGGCGATCTGCGATTTTTAGCGGTACTGCGATATTGCAGTGGACATGTCGGACATTTTTGACACTTTTTTGGGACCAATGACATTTATTCAGCGATCAGAAATTTAAATGTCCACTGATTACTGTATAAATGTCATTGGCAGTGAAGAGGTTAACCTGGGGGGGGGAGCTAGGGGTTAACTGTGTTCCCTGGGTGTGTTCTTACTGGTGGGGGGGCTGGGCTAACATGGGCATGAGAGATCTAACTGATCCCAGTGACAGAGATCAGTAGATCTCCCATGCCTGCACTAACAGAATGGGGAACCGCCGTGTTTACATCGGCGGTTCCCCGTTCTTTCCCTGTGGCCGCTCATCGCGGCTCGCCGGCGGACATCGGGTCCGCCCAAGCCGCGGGCACACTCCTCAGGAGTGCGGCGGGCGTGCGCACGTGCTTCTGGCGGCGTGCGCGCCCCCCTAGCGACTGTTCGCAGATCGCCGTCTTTTTACGGCGATTCACGCTCAGCATCCCGACTGCCGACGTGAAAACATGGCACGCGGTCGGGAACTGGTTAAAGTACTTTTCTAGCGAAAAATGCAGATTTTAACATAAACAGTGCTCAACATAAATGAGTACACCCCAACAGATTTGTCAGAAAACCTTTACTTTCCTTTCAGAATCAACATTTTCTGTGGGACTACAAAATACTACAAAATACTTCCATAAATGTGGGCCATTGATTGCAACCAAGATTTGTTAATTTTCAGACACAAAAATTTTTTCCCAACAAATGAATTCAAGACCATGTTGCAAAACTGAATACACCCCAATGAAAATCCTAAGAGCAAAGCTAAAAGACCTAATTATAGGAAAAGAGAAACTGACACACACCACTTGCTGCAGATACTTGTGCTTTATTCTGTTTTATTCTGTGTAATTCAGGGACAACACAAGTGACACCAGATCTGTAGCGTTAACGCGTTTCACACATATAACAGTGCTTATTTATAACGAATAAGAAATCAGAAGTGCGACCCATAAATAACCACCACGCACCTGCCCGGTGATTAGCCAGGAACACATCGCCAGCCTTCTCATGACAGATGGATGCATATTAATTAGACAAAATGATACATCAAGCGATACAACAACACACAGTTAAACCAAGTACTATTGTAAATATACTGACAATAGACAAAAAAGGTGATGCAAATATAAGTAAAGGTGAAAAATAAAAAATGAAAGGTAATTCATGAACATATTTACTCAATGGGGCAATATAACCTGGATCGATTTTCACCTTCCGTGATCCTCTTATACAGCCTCATAACCCCCAGAATAAAGTAAAACAAAACAAGGCAAAGAGTGTTATGAGAGTGTTATGAGAGGAAGGACTTCCACTGCTTAGTCATAAAAGTGACTTACATCCCATTCAAAATTGAATCCATTAGGGATGCAAGTATGCAGCTGGAAAATAAAACAAATTCTAGCATAACAAACGGAAAACATCACCTCCTCTTTTTGATGCTCGTAGTCCCTGGCTATGTTTGTTGAACGATTTTTATATATGCTGTATAGATGTTCATTAGATCGATCACGGAGGCGCCTTGTGGTCCTGCGAATATATTGAATGTGGCAAGTAACCACATAGATCACGTTTTGGGTGTTAACAATTAAAAAAGGGTTCAATTTTAAACTCCTTTCCATTGGACGAAGAACGTACAATCTGACCCCCCCAATATGTGACTACAGCATGGGCAGCCCAGAGCCCCACATTTATAATTTCCTCTGCAATGTAGCCAAGTAATGGAAATCAGACCAGCTGGGTTAAAAAAAACTTGGGGATAGACTACTGCCTAAAGTGGGTGCTCTACTAGATACTATGTTGATACCTTTTTTAGTATGTCTGCACAAATTTCATCACTGTGTAAAATAGGTTAGTATCTCTTTATGATTGATTTCACCTCATTGAATTCCATACTGCAGTGTGGACAGTGTTAAAGCTGCTCTCTTTTCATCGGTGTGTTGTTTTTTCTCTTGCAAAAAGCTATTTCTATTTTTACTCCAAGTAATAGCTAAAGCCCTGTCCAGCATTTATTTAAGACAGTTTTGGACATGAATAAATTCATTAGAAATGTGACCATTGGTTGTAAACGGGGGCGTGATGTGAGGACGGGCGGCAGCGTGTGTGCCCTCTCCTCCCAGCAGCTAAGGCAGCGGAAGCGGAGCTCTCTAGGTCCCTGAGCCGGGGTTAGGAAAACTCCAGCCGACTCAGCCATTCTAGCCAGACGACTCAGGAGTCGGACCGAAGGTCAGCCTAATGGAGCAGCGGCGTCGGGGTGAGGCTCCTAACAGGTAAAGGGGAGAGAGACGGGAGGGGAGGGGGAAGAGTGAGAGGCTCCCCCAGCCCGCATAGAGTACCGGTATGAGTGGTGGGGCTGGAGCCGGGAACGCCAGTAGTCGTACTCGGGAGATTAGAGAGTTGGGTGACGGTGCAGGAGCCAGTCATGATATCCGAGGGTAAGACTTTGCTTAACCTGGAAGTATGTGCAGGTTCAGTTTTAAGTGCTGTGCTCGGGACAGGTCTGGTAAAGTAAAGGGGCATATTAACTCCCCCCTGACCTTCAGCGCAGTGCGGGGGCGCCAGGCAAGGGAAATCCAGCACGAGGGAGGGGTGAGAGGCCTCCAGCGCTTGAAGGCACACAGAACAAATTACCCTCTTCATAGGTTAAAACTGTCAGAGGGTCACAGAACTTACATGGATAACTGACTTACTGTTACAGTATATGTTGCAATACCGGGATTTGGACAACTTTTAATCGGTTAATCGACCACTCGGACTTGGCTTTATCAAACTTTTTTGTCGTTTATACAGTACTCTGCAGGTTGTAGTAGTTTATATAGATTATAACGCCTCACAGTAATGGCCCTTAAAGGAACTTGAAAAAACATTTACAAGACGCTTAAAGGAAGGGAACTGCTGTATTTGAGATTTGGTGTCTCCACCCTCCCCACTACTCTCTCTTTTCATCTCTTTCTGATACCTTCTTTTGCAGCTGATACCTGAGGACGGTAGCATTGTCGCAGCTCTATACTTTATAAGCTACATCACAAAGTTGCATATTGTGAGCGGCGTTGCTTGTATTGCTTTGGCATAGCCCTTTCTTGGTCAAGATGTCAAAAAAAGGCAACCAGGCCACCGCTAAACTGGAAAAGTTTGCGCATAATCCTACTCCCACAAAAGGCAACCAGTCTGCACCCCAGACAAAAAATCAGGCAGGGACCTCTGCAATAAGAAAATGCCAAGGCACAGCAGTCCAATTAAATGTAGGCACACACCACTCAAGCCGACAGCCAGACCCATGTAGGTGCACGCCCCGGCTTGCCACCGCATTGCATGTAGACCTAAAAGGAAGGGTAGGCGGCACTCCACTAATACATTTTAGCAGCTTGAAATTTTATTAATCAAATAGCCATATACAGGCGGTCCCTGGGTTACAAACAAGATAGGGTCTGTAGGTTTGTTCTTAAGTTGAACTTGTTTGTAAGTCGGAACAGGTACATTGTGTAGCTTCAGCCAAAAAAATATTTTTAAAGAGGAAGTAAACCCAGATGGGGTTTACTTCCTTTACAGTCCCCTGTAAATTAGAAGCATAATGGGCTACTATGCATCGCATAGTAGCCCATTATGTGCCACTTACCTGCAAACGTAGCCTGCGATGTCAAGCGCTGTCCCCTGCACTGGCCGCGTCCATCTTCAGCCCCTCTTCCTTCCGGGGCCGCGACTCTGGTGCTGTGACAGGCCGGAGTCGCGTGACGTCACTCCCGCGCATGCGCTCGGGAGCCGCCAGTCACAGCACAGTGTCAGTGGAGAAACGGCATGGAAGCATGTGCCGAAATGACGTTGGCACATGCAGAACACTGCATATCTCCTGAACCATGCAGGTTTGGGAGATATGCAGGGCACCTACAGGTAAGCCTTATTCTAGGCTTACCTGTAGGTTAAAGTGATTGTCACAGGTTGACAACCACTTTGAGCTTTTTGGATAGCATAGGGAAGGGGTAACACCCCGGTAATGTTTATTTTGCTGTCTATGTTTCTGTTCAAAAGATTTCACCTCACTTCCTGTTCCAATGATAATTGGATTTTGAACATTTTGGGTTGTTGTGGAAACAAACCTTGGTGATAAAGCATCAGTGGAGACACCTTTTTCCCATAATACCTCTTACAGGAGTGAATTTCCCTTCCTAGGGGTAGATTTCCTCTCACTTCCTGTTGTCTACCTTCGTTTGTAAGTAGGAGTCGTTTGTAAGTCAGATGTTTGTAACTAGGAGACCACCTGTACAGGACAGGATATAGCTATTTGATGAATAAAACTTCAAGCTGCTAAAATGTATTTATGGCGTGCCGCCTACCCTTCCTTTTGAGTCTACAAGGCACAGCAGAGACATCAGTAGTGGAAAATGGGGGGTTACCCTCGAAGATGAATGTGAACGTGAATGAGGAAAGAGAGCCCACTTTGGGGGAGGTTCTGCAGGCTGTAAATTTCAGTAGAGCATCCCTGCAGGACGTGACGGAGCAGCACATGGAGGATTTTAGCCTGCTGAGGCATGATGTACAAAAAATAAGGGAACGAACGATGGCAATGGGGGGGGGGGGAGTGAGTGCATTGGAGGATGATATACACCCTTTGAAGCAAGAAGTGAAGTTAATGAAGGAAAAAAATGCTTACACCACTAGAATAGAAGATATGGAGAACAGAATACGCAGGTGCAACGTAAGAATAGTTGGGCTTCCGGAGCGCTGCGAGGGCCCAGTCGATTTCGCAGAAAAGTGGCTAATAAATACCTTTAATAGGGAATAATTTTCATTCTTCTTCGCGGTGGAGAGGGCGCATCAGATACCATTCAGAGCGCCAATACCAGGAGGCCAACCAAGACAATTCTTGTTAAAAATGCTGTATTTCCAGGATAAAGAAACTATATTGCGAAAGGCGAGAGAAAGGAGGGAAATACTCCTTAATGGGGTTAGAGTTCTTTTTTTCTCTGACTTTTCCCCAGAGATCCAGAAAAAGAGGGCTAGGTACTTGGGTGTGAAGAGGAAACTGCAACAGTTAAAGGTCACATATTCTATTTTGTACCCCTCACAATTGAGGGTAGACATGTGCAATTCGTTTAGTTCCGAATCGAAATTCGGACGAATTTTTAATAATTCGGAATTCGGATGCATCCGAATTTCCGAATTACAATAGTAACGATTTTGAACGAATCCGAAAAAAAATTTTGATTCAAAAAATTTCGCCCGAAATTCGATTCGAGTCGAATTCGAAACAAATTCGAAAAAGTCGAGTCGAAAAAGTTGAATAAAATTCGAAAACAAATCGAAATAAAAATCAAAACTAATTATAAAAAAAGATTTTCTAAAAGAGAACATAAAATATAAAGTAATATAATAAAAAAAAATGAATAGTAAAAGATAGAATAGAGAAGAATATAATTATTTTTAAATAGAATATAAACAATTAACCATGTTCTGAAATTCGAATTTCGAATAGTATAAATTTGAATGAGATTGAAAAAAATCCAAAATAAAGAAAAACAAAAGAAAAGAATATAATAGAAAATAAGAGAATAGTATAGAAAATAAATAAAATATAAAATAAATAGAAAACACAGTCTTCCGAAATTCGAATTTCCAATAGAATGACTTCAAATTCGAATTTCAATAGAAAAGTTTAGAACAGAAGAGAAAATGAATAATAGACTAGAAAAAACTAGGGAAATACAAATAAAGAGAATAAAAAAACAATAGAAAACAAGAGAATAGAAAAACAATAGAACAGAATGGAATTATATCTATCTATAGTATTTATACATACATTTTTCGAAATTCGAATTTCGAAAACAGCATGAATTCCAATTTCGAATAGAATGAATTTGAATAGAAAAGATTATAATAGAAAAGGAAATAAGAGAAAAGAATAGAATAGAAAATAAGAGAATAAGATAGAAAAGAATAGAAAAATAATAGAACAGAACTACGACAAAAG
>BLSH010410656.1:183596-197946 GCA_018402905.1 Glandirana rugosa | reverse complement strand
TAGCTAGTTCAGTGGTTTCGGTCTCGTCTACTGGTGTAGAAGGATCGGTTCTGTTCTCCAGGGGACTTCAGGTCCGGTACATGGTCTACGACTCCTAAGGTCGCTAGCGATATTGGGGGTGTAGTACGAAAGGGAGGGCTTCTTATGCACAGTTGGTACCAAAAGAAAACAAGTTACCTACCTGACTTACAAAGTAAAAAAAGAAAAACTAACCTGACCACAAGCACAAATCTTCTACTAGTTCTAAGTAGCTCCCTGTGTACCCTCGTATACTGTTCTCCTCCTTGACAACATTTTTAAACATAATAATTTTACACAAATAATACTCAGTCCATCCATTGAACAAAAGAAAACCATGGTTGACACGTATTCTTCGGGAGGGAAAGCATGATGTGGGGGTTATAGCGATCGCTGGAATCCTCAGCATCTGGTACATGGCCTGGACTTCAGGGGACCTCTTGTCTTGGCTAGGAAGATGTGGTCATCTGCTCTGGCTTTGGTGACTTGATCGATCAGGCAGCAGGAACATCTCATCATGGCATATAGAAGGAATAGAAACAAAACAACATGAGTATATATACCCCTACTTCCTTCAGTCAGGATCCGATGAAAAAAACAAGAACTCCCCAAAATCTCCCAACCCCTTGAGAAAGGATTCCAACCTTCACTGGCTATAGCTCTGGCTCTCCCTAGCAGGGACCTAACTTTATCCATATGGACTTGGACCTTGTCACTAGTGCCTGTCATCCAGGTACAACAGTCTTCTGCTATGAACTCACAGAAACCCCCCTTTTGTGCTGAAAGATAATCAAGTGTCTTCTTTTCCTGTAATAGACTCTGTCGCTGTTCCTGTGAGATCTCCCTCACAGCTTCAATGGTTTCATTGAACACCCCATCCACAATGGATGAGAAATTGTTCAATCGTTTCCTAAGTTCAACCCCCACCCTGTCCAAGCAGGAAACCATGCCCAGGCCTTGTTGGAGTTGGTTAACAATTCCCTTTGAGCTGTCCCTGCCATTCTTACCTTCTCTCGCGCCATCAGATCATAACGATCGGCCACAACGTAAGATGCTGGGACGAGTTTCACCATGTTTGCATTAGGGGGTATTAACTTATAAGCTGTGGAACGGCATAAGAAGTAGTAGGGACCTGTTAAAGTCGCACAGGGGGACTCTAACGGTCCCCTGCATTGCGCAATAACAGGACAGTCTGGGGGATTCCTCCCTCAGTCTGCATGTCACACTCTTCCTACCAACAGATGTAATCCAGTCTATTGGTGCTACTAGAGAAGGCTGGGGGTCTAATTCATAAGATTGACTGTTATACCTTTCTCACAAACCGTGGATCCTACAAACTACTCCTTTTACCAAACTTAAAGTTAAAACACACTTGTGGGCCACTTAGTTATCCGGATACCCATACTGGTTTTGTGGGGGAGGGGCAAGAACCAGAGCTAATGTTGAAACTGTAACTAATTTTATCTTCTAGAAATGTATCGTTAAGTTAGTTTGTGTCTTTTTGAGATCTTTGCTAGTTTTTTTTTTCTTCTGTTTGCTTTTACCAATATGAACATCATATATACACACATATATATATATATATATATATATATATACACACACATATATATACATGTACATACACATCCATGTCATGTACTGCTGCCACTGCCGGGGTATTAAGGCTCGGTGGAGGCCTAGAGCATACCCAGCAGTGGGTCCTGTTCACTGTTTTAGCTAGTTGGAGGTGCATTTAAAAAAAACAAGTTGGGATGTTTTATCGTTACCCCTGCTAAAATACATTAAGCTAAATAATATAAATAAAAAGATACTCTTGCAGTGGCTGGCATGGATATAGTTTTCTCGTCCCTCAAGCTTTAGGGAGGTTGGTGTCGTCAGCTGAACCTGATATGGTCGATGTCGTCCTACTAAGTCACAAACTTGGTTAGAATTAGAGAGGTTAGTATTGTAAGTTTGAAAATTGTCATTCTCACCACCATTATCTTCCCCCTTTTCTTTCTCATTACAAAGAGGAAGAAAAGATGCACTGTTTAGAATGATGCATAAACAAAATAATGGCCACTGAGATTCCCACTTTGATCTAATGAAACAAAAAATGCAATTCTCCTGATTTCCAGCTCCCTTGTTGTCTCCTCAGGTTCACCATCAGGACTGCTCCAGGGCCTCTGGAACTCCCTATCCCAGTATGTCTAGTCAGGCCCTACCCTTTTCACCATTAAGTGACCCTTGAAAATCAATTTACTCAGGGACACAGAATCTCTGGGAGTAAATCGAGATGCACGGCGACACTGGGCAGGAAGCAGGTGTGAAATACACTTGGAGACACACAGATAGTCTGCCAAGTACATTAACATACCTTAGCCTGGGGCGACGAGCTAGATTTGAAAAGAAAAGGATGGCTGGATGTGTATCTAATTGAATTACCCATGGGGGGTCTACTTAGTTTTGAACACAGCTCTTGTGGGCTGCTTGCAAGTTAATGTTCCACTTTGACCAAAATAAGAATATCACATTTCCTACAACCAATAACAAACCTCTGTAACTCTTACTTTCACGTTTCTACAAAAATAACGTATTATTACATACAAACAATGAGAATAAGACATAAGACAAACATTTAGATACAAATGCAAAGGGAGAGATTTCATAGTTACCATGCTACTTAAAAAAAAAAACTTAAGCAAGACAAAGATGAAAAGCAGACGGAGTAAACACACAATTGGTTAGGTTGGGCTTTACTCAGCAACGTTCTTTCCGAGGCTAACACGATACATTCCACAATGACCAGAAAATGATGTAATACACATTCAATCCGTCCCCGGCTTCCTTTATGGATCATGTAACTACGGCTTTTGCCTCTGGCCAGGTATACAGGTGCGCATCACCCGGACTGAAAGCGCACCTTGCATATCCTGTTAATACACCATAATAGATTTCTGAAGCCACAATATCACTATATCCAGCATCTTTGTTGTCTGGAGCCTGGTCCTAATTCAGTAATGAACTTCTCCCACCTCCAGACATCAAAGGAACATCCCCCTTTTGAGGGGTCACATGGCCTAAGCCCCAAACACAGACTTTATGTACCGCAAAGCTGTTTGGCTTGATTGAGAGGCCTCGCTTCCCCCCCTCATACATGGACGGCCCATTGCCCATGTCGATTCGAATCAATTTTTGCACCAAGTTTAGGAGCAACACTGCCGGGTGCCTTCTTTTGCAGTGCTAGCTTGCTTCCGACTCCGATTCCCCGCCGGTCAGCTAGAAACCTCCACCCGGTGGATTTGTCTACCACACGCTCCCCACCCCGGTACTGGCACGGTTACACGTGGGGCGGGTTTCAGAATCTGCTCCTCACACATTGAAGGCTGGAACAAACGTGTCGCTTCCTCCCGTTTACCGTCCCAAAGTACACACATTTGTTCCGACCTAACCCGTGCAGCCAAACAGCCACGGAAGTACAATTAAATCCTCACTATACAAACCTTGGCTTCAGTCTATTCCTTGATGTTGTTAAAGAAATTGAGATGCCGGTTATCGATTACACACTGAAAGGTATCATGTCTCTACCTGGAACACAAACTACGTAGAAAACACTATCCCTATAACACTAACCGCAAATTAGTCCAAAACAAACCTGATTTTAAACAAAATGGAATCCAATATAAGAATGGATCAGTTATACTCCACACTGTAGTCTATCATTGAAAATCAATGGTTATATAACAAAAACCCTATGAAAAAGCTGCTTAAACATAAATGCCTACATAAAACTGAAAAAGTTATAAAAACAAAATGGCTATATCCAAAACCAAAGATAAAACACGGAAACAGATGAATTGTATAAAGACGCTAAATCTGAACAAGTCAAACAAGGCTGGCTAAAACAGATGCAACAATCCTGTAAAAAAGTCACGTAATGACTCTTATAAAAAGTTGCCTTTCCAAACAAAAATGTAAAAACAGTTAAACATGAAAAAACAAAAACGATGACGCAACGGAATTCAATATGGCATCTCAGCCATGTGGCTCCTTCGTCACTACTCCAAGATGGCTGCCACACCGTGTGAGTTTCAATCACCACAACACAAAATGGCAGTAAGTGAAGCAACATTACAACCCCATGGCCCTCTTTACCAGGAGAAAATGACGCCAAATACGTGATGGAAACAAAACGACTGCACCGAGAACCACCAACCACAGTACAAATACGTGTTAGAACACTAAAAATGCATAACACAGAATTTATCAACCGTATTTGAAATACAGCGTAGAAATTAACCAACCTCACTGAATGCTGATTTTCAGCTGCACGGCACCATTCGCCACTAGAAACTCAGTCCAGGACCGGGTTAGCCATGTGCTACTCAAACTTCAGCGTCTAAAACAACCAACGGTTTCATTAACAAATGAGTTGTACAATAAACAGACAGAACCAGAGCTGAATTACAGTGTAAAAAGCACAAAACCTCTTTACGATTACAATACTATGTCTAAACTAAATTTGCCGCCAAAAAATTAAAAAGGCGCAATCCGTAAGCAAACACAGCACAAAAAGACCTCTATACATTGTCTCTACCAAAAACTAAATTACAGCTGGGACTCGGCAAAACAACAGAACAACATTACAACAAAAATGATTCTACTGGAAATGGAATTCATTACAATAACAAACTATTTTCACTTGAGACTGAAATATTGCACAAAATCAAATCAATTAAAACCAGAAACTGAAATTCCTGCAGACAATTACTTAATTCCACAAAATGCTGAAATTCGGTCCAGCAGAACATTATTGCAGAAACAAAATTGAAATTGTAACAATTTTACAACAAAATGGTGGTAACTTACGCCATTCCCGCCAAAAGCAGCACAAATTGAAATCTCTCCCCTTACAGACTGACAATACAATCTGAGACTCCAAACGAATTACCGCCAAAATTACAACATAACACACACAACACTGATACCGATCACGCATTCAAAGCATACAGTTACTCATAACACACACTTTAAGTGTATTGATTAGGACCTATAGAGGACAAGTATAGGTTTTCTTCCTAATCAATAGACCTAACTACAATGATAACATATAATTAAAAACCCTGCCATTATGGAAAAAAGAGGAAAAACAGGTTCTTTAGCAAAGCAGAATTTACCTGACACAGTGGACAGAGAAAGCAACATTCTGGACTCAGGACAACAAAAGATTTCAGAAATTGAAATAAAATTGGTTTTACCAATAGCCGGCTGTTTTGATGTCCTGTCCGGATCACTTCCTCCCTTCAGTCCGCTGTGAAGGAAATTTCTGTAGGCTCCAAAAATTCTCTGACTCGCCATTCTGTAAGGGCAATTATAATACCTTGTGTGCATTATATTTTGCCTGCGCTAATAAGCGCACTTTTCAGCTATTTTGCATAATGCATTTGAGTGCACTCGTGTTAAAGCCAGTAAGACAGACACAATAGCTGTTCTCACATTGCAAGCTCACAGGGTAGTCCTGCCTTTGAATGCTTGGTGTTTTAATTTATATCATTCAGACATAGACAACAAAAGAACTTAGTGGCTTCACAATCAGCCAATCAGCCTCCAAGGCACAGTCACATGACATGAGCTCAATGCAAACCACCAACCAATGACACACTTGTTTATATTCAAACGATACAATAGAAGAGGCGTGCATGCATGTGGATTGGCCAGCCTGTATGAGTAACAGCTGTCTCCAGATAACAATGGAAGCCATGTGGAAACATGGCCTCCATTGAAACCAATGCGTTATCTCACAGAGGCCCTCCAAGCAAAACCACATGCATGCAAAACCTCGAACTGCCATTACAACAAATCACTATCAAATACAGCTCTATGAACTATACCCCATAGCGATTATACTACTGTTCCATTAAAGGGTAAATTATGCACAAAGGAATATAGCTGTATATTTCTGTCACATTGATCAGATGCAACAGAAAGCTTACAGATCATTATCCTTACATAAAAGGCAATACTGATTCCATAACGCAAGTAAATCTCCGCCAAGCAGATCAATCTGTACATAATACAGGGGCCCCCCGATTGATGGTAATACACCAGCGCCACAGAACGTGATTGCACCTCAAAGATCCGGACCGCCGTTTGCTCCAGCGTTAACCGCTCAGGGCGCCTGCTGGCCGGGATGATCGGGCGGGTAGCGTGTGGTTATCAAATAATGGAAGGTTTCCATTGTAAATGGCCTTTCCTCAATATCGCTTTAAGCCATATTCGCTGTACACAGCGAATATCTGTAAACCGACACTGGGAGACACTGTGACAATACATAATAAACACATCCTAAATTTCTACAACATCCACCGCCACTTCCACCTACACTGCCATGGTCATGGCCTAGTAAACCTCTAGGCTCCTACTCCACATCCACCTCCTCCCATTTTTAATTTTTTTTATGTGATTTTAAGTTATTTCCCTATCCACATTTGTTTGCAGGGCACTTGTCCTACTCTTACCCCCATTTTGCTTCCTTTTGCAGCCCTCTAACCCTTTCCATGACTTTTTTAGAGCCATTTCTGTGCCCCAAAGTTCGGGTCACCATTGACTTCAATGGGGTTCGGGGTCCGGGGTCAAGTTCCGGTCAAGTTCAGTACCGAACCCAAACTTTTCCGCGGAGTTCAGCCGAACCAGACGAACCTGAACATCCAGGTAAAAAAGAATACAATAAAACCTGCGCGAGGACTTCAAGTATGTAAAGAAAAGACTGCCGCCTTCCGTTAACTTCCTACTGGAGGAAGTGATATAAATGAAAAACAGTATAGGATTGGCGCTGTCTCTGTACCAACAAGGTGCTTGTGATATAAATAATATGTGTAAAAGGACGTGTAAAAGGACGTAAAATCAATAAAATGTCTTCTGTGGTTAGTGTGTGTCAATAAAAGAGAAATGTCTTAATTTAAATAATGTGGAATTAGTCCGTAAAAAGTACGTAAACAATGAAGTGGATGTAAAGTCAAAATAAAGTGAATGTCAAGTAAAAGGTGAATTCTTTAAAACATCAAATACTGGTTACTGCTGAGTAGGTGTATACAAGAGAATTCAGATTTAGGAGCTGTGTTTCTGTTGAAATGTGAAAATCAATAAAGTGGATACAAAGTCACACAGGCGTTGATGTAGGGGTTACAAACCATATGTCTGCTCATATATTAAAGGCAACTATATGCGGGCTATCATTATCAATGGTAAGTGTGAATCATTAACAATGGTAAGGACGAATTCAGGAGCTATTTACTTTAGTTATCTCAGGTGGTTAACTCAATAAAGTGGATGTACAGCCCTATAAGTGTTGATGTGAAACTTCTGACCAGACTCATATATTATTTCAAGGGGACAGTCTGTAAATAAATATACATAAAAATACAAACTTCAGATGGATGCAAAAATCAATATATATGAGTAAAGTGAATGCACAATCGCAACGGTGATAATATCAAGAATCTAGATCGTATCCTTATTTTTATAGTATAAGGAGAAATCTAAACAGGATTTTGATATCATGTGTCCATAGCAAGTCCGTGACCATTTATCAAGTGGATAAGAAGACAAAAATTATGCAACGCAAGTTGTTCTATAATTTAGTGCAAATATCGTGGTGGTAAGTGCTCTTCCAAAGGTATTTACAGGTGGGTTTGGAAACACTCGTGCTCTCCCCCGATGTGCCCTCACTTACCAAATTCTTCCCACCCCTCCAGGGGTATCTCACATGTGGCAAATGGAGTCTTTCGGTCCTCCAGAGCTCGGTTTTTTCTCCAATCCTCCCCGCTGGATTTCTCTCCAATCCTCCTTCGGTTGCTTCCGGCTCTCCTTTCCACGGTTGACTCTTTGTCTTCCTCCAATCCTTCACGTTTCTCCCAGGTGTTTTTTTGAGGATGTATATGGAAAAAATAGATGGGCTTGATAGTGTAGTATTTTCCAAAAGTATTTTATTTGAAGTTTCCAGATGATTAAAAAGTTTATTAGGTAGATAAAAAAGCTTCAAAACAGGATTGCAATGTCAGCAGGCTACTCCTGCTTGAGGAAGGTGAGATCGCCTTCCTTCCTCTCCGCTGTTTTTGCGCTCCACGCGCTGGTATCCCACAAACAGGAAATGACGTATTACGTACGGCCACACCTTACGCGTTTCGTCATAAGACGTCGTCTGAGGCAGTGGCCATCTTTGTGCACCCTTGGGTTTATATACCCCTTCCCACAAGCTAATGGATATTTCAATTGGCTTAAATAGAGGGAGGGTCTAATTGATATGTCCTTCAGAGACAGTGTTGGATGTCTAACGTAAACATCATAAGGCATAGCCAACATCGAGGTAGAATGGATCCGACCTTCCCCAATCACATTCTATTAAGAGTTACGCTTATAAAACTGCACTATAACATTAATATATCAGAAATTATTCTCGAATACGTATATGTATAAAAGATAACGAATAACTTAAATTGGAATGTTGAAGAAGAGTATTTTAAACGGGGTATAGCTAAAAGTTCATGTGCAGGAGCATTGCTATATAAAATCAAAAAGTAAAAGATATATAAAATTATATAAATATATATGTTTTTTTTTTTTTAAATTTAAAAATTAAAAAATATATATATAAGAGCATCTGGGGGCTAATAAGGAAAAAGGAAAAAAACAATTCAGAAATGTAGTTGGAAAGATGGATGAGTTCTGAAATAAAATTCCTGGATATAACCAAATTAGGGGCTGCTTTTCATAAAATCGATATAGTAGAATGGTATAAATTACAGACGATGGAATATATGATAAAAAATCATTGGGAGGATTGGAGAAAAAACCGAGCTCTGGAGGACCGAAAGACCCCATTTGCCACACGTGAGATACCCCTGGAGGGGTGGGAAGAATTTGGTAAGTGAGGGCACATCGGGGGAGAGCACGAGTGTTTCCAAACCCACCTGTAAATACCTTTGGAAGAGCACTTACCACCACGATATTTGCACTAAATTATAGAACAACTTGCGTTGCATAATTTTTGTCTTCTTATCCACTTGATAAATGGTCACGGACTTGCTATGGACACATGATATCAAAATCCTGTTTAGATTTCTCCTTATACTATAAAAATAAGGATACGATCTAGATTCTTGATATTATCACCGTTGCGATTGTGCATTCACTTTACTCATATATATTGATTTTTGCATCCATCTGAAGTTTGTATTTTTATGTATATTTATTTACAGACTGTCCCCTTGAAATAATATATGAGTCTGGTCAGAAGTTTCACATCAACACTTATAGGGCTGTACATCCACTTTATTGAGTTAACCACCTGAGATAACTAAAGTAAATAGCTCCTGAATTCGTCCTTACCATTGTTAATGATTCACACTTACCATTGATAATGATAGCCCGCATATAGTTGCCTTTAATATATGAGCAGACATATGGTTTGTAACCCCTACATCAACGCCTGTGTGACTTTGTATCCACTTTATTGATTTTCACATTTCAACAGAAACACAGCTCCTAAATCTGAATTCTCTTGTATACACCTACTCAGCAGTAACCAGTATTTGATGTTTTAAAGAATTCACCTTTTACTTGACATTCACTTTATTTTGACTTTACATCCACTTCATTGTTTACGTACTTTTTACGGACTAATTCCACATTATTTAAATTAAGACATTTCTCTTTTATTGACACACACTAACCACAGAAGACATTTTATTGATTTTACGTCCTTTTACACGTCCTTTTACACATATTATTTATATCACAAGCACCTTGTTGGTACAGAGACAGCGCCAATCCTATACTGTTTTTCACTGAACATCCAGGTGTCTGCTCAACTCTAATCCCAGGTAACCTTACCGATTTGTACTCATAGTGTGTGGGGCAATCTATCTTTTTTGTCCATCTTCATTGACACATTACTTTTTGCTACTACTATGATGAGTTAAATTGATTGTTCTTGTGTGTCTAATTAGTTAATTGGTTCCATGTGTTTGTTTAGAGTTATATACTATTGTATGTGATTCAGTTAGTTGTCTGTGTTAGTTGGCTGAAGAAGGGCGTTATCTGTTGTAGCCTGAAACCGTACCTCTGTAACACATGACAGCCTGTATGTGATTTTACATGTGGATACCATAAATTCTTGTGCAGCAGTCCCTTGAACTTTTCTCTATTATTAGCCCCATGGGAGGGTCTGATTGCTGGCACAGACTTCAAGTTGATGTGCACCTCACCCTGTGTTTCTTTGAACTATAGTTTCCTGTGTGATTGTACCTACTTTATTTTCCCATAACTTGGACTTCAAAATGAGATTTACTCAAATCTCAAAAATGTTCTTTTGACCTCATGACCTTGATGGTCCAATTTCTCCAGGAGGAAAGAGTGACTATTACCCAACAAATTTCTATGGTGGAAGCACAGTTGTCTAACCTTATGAAATTGGAAGAGTTGTCCTCCATGAGCCAGACACTTGAGGACAAACTTTCAATGTATAGGAAAAACATTGAGACCCACAAAAGAGTCAAGATGGATTGGGATTGTGAGGATTATGCAGCTAACAGAGTGTATAATTGGGTTGAACCTAACCGCAACAGGACTAAGTTTAATCGGCACAACCCCAATTTTACATCGTCCACCTCGTCTATGGCCTCCTCTGGTTCATCGGCAGCAGCTTCAAATGAATGTTTTTTTTTTCCAAGGACACTGCAAGCCTAAAGCAAGGCAAGGCGGCCGGAAGAAGAGAAGGTACGGGGTCCAAAGGAATAGCATCCCGCACCCGGAACAAACAACTGACTTAGACATAAATGGGGTACACAATATTTCTTCTATTGTTTTTTCTCCAATGCAAATTCAGGTGTTAAATAGGGGCATTAGTTTCTGTCCCAAAGAGAGATTAGATCCCTTTATTTTATAGCAGGACTTATACAGATTATTCAGACAGGTGAGACTCAAGGCACACTTCTTCTCCAAACCTACTGTAAACACCACCAACATTTTTGAATTGTCCATTAAAAATCTAGAATTGCGTAATAGGAGTCACTTTGTACCTCCTACTTCTTTTCCAGCGGTGGAGATGTTTATTAGTAAGGTTGAAGAAGAGATATATACATTTTTATCAGATGATAAGAAACGGGAGTTTATGCCTAATAACCTATCTGTGGAAGAAAAACACATTTTGCATGACTTATCCAGATGGCAGAATAACACAATCAAGCCTGCTGAGAAGGGGGGCTTGGTCGTGATCACGAATACTGCACAGTATGAGCAAAAGATGTACAGACAACTGTCAGACAGTAAGACTTATAGACGCCTTGATGGTAATCCGGTTACCAAAACTTCTAACAGGATTAGACAAGTTTTAACGGCTGCAGTTCATGGTGGTATCATTGATAGTGATACAAAAACCTTTCTCACTGCTGATTTCCCTATAACACCTGTTTTATATGTACCTCCTAAGGTCCACAAGGACCCCATTAATCCACCTGGGCGTCCCATAGTGGCAAGCACCGAGTCTGTTACCACACCACTTGCTAAGTACCTAGACAAATGTTTAACACCTCTGGTCACTCTGACACATTCTTACATTAGAGATACCCAACATTTTTTGCAATTAATGAAAGACTTATATTGTGGTCCTGGCTCTTTGCTTGCCACCTGGGACGTCACAAGTTTATACACTAGTATTCCACACGACTTGGGGATCGAAGTTTGCCGACGGTTATTGGTTCAATCCAAGAAATACAGTTCTATGGAAGTTACTTTTTTATTACAGTTATTATCTATTGTGTTAGAGGAAAACTTCTTCTTATTCAAAGATATATACTATCTTCGGCTGACAGGCACGGCGATGGGCTCGAATGTCGCCCCCCCATATGCGAATGCATGCATGCATATGATTGAGACGGCTTTCATCTACAATTGTCATCTTTTTTCCAGCAATTGTCTTGCCTGCTATAGATTTATAGATGAAGTGTTCGCTGTATGGGGGGACGACCATGAGTCCTTACATTTGTTTAACTTCTATCTTAATACACTTATTCCTGGACTTAAATTCACCATGTGTGTCAGTGAAACTGACATCCCTTATTTGGATACCCTACTTAGCATCTGCCAGGGTAGAATTGATAGTGACTTGTATAGCAAGCCTACAGACAGAAACACACTTTTGCATTATTGTAGTTTCCACCCCCCGGGGGTTTTTAAGTCTATTCCACATTCCCAGTTTGCACGGGTGTCTAAGATTGTGAATGGTGACAGTAAATGTGAAGTGCGGCTCAATGAAATGCAATACAAATTACAACAACGGGGGATACCCCAATGAAATATTGAAGAAAGCGCGCCATGAGGCGCCACGCAAAAGGGACAAGGGTTCTGTTGGTAGACTACCGTTTATTGCCCAATATCATCCGTTCTCACGGCAGGTGTATAATATTATTAAAAAGCATTGGTCTATTTTGGGTGAACAATACCCATCAGTCACTGAGTTCACTCATCTCCCGCTACCTTCTTATCGCCGGGGTAAAACTCTATATAACCATTTGGTAAGAGCTGACCAATATCGTGCCCCTACCCCCTCTACTACCTTTTTAGAACCTAGGAAAAAGGGATCTTTCCCATTCATTGTTCCAATATGTTTGCCATCCCCAGAGGCTACGATATCCCTATTCAGTCATACTATACCTGCCAGTCTTCCTTTGTTATATATATTATCAAGTGCCTGTGTGGGCTTGTTTATGTGGGTGAGACTACCCAAAAAGTTAAGGAAAGAATAGCTAGGCATAAGTATGCCATTAGGGATAAACTGGATCAACCATTGGCCAGACATTTTGTTGAATATCGGTATTCGAGTTCCCAACTTAAATATATGGTCATTGACGATGTTCCTCAGAACAGAAGGGGAGGTAATAGGGAGCTTACCCTTAAATTCCGTGAGGTATCCTGGATACAGCGCTTAGGTACTTTGCACCCCAAAGGGTTAAACTCAGATTATGACATATCTTTTTTTATAATTGATAACTGGTAAATTTATTTATCCATCCATTCATTTCATTTTAATTATCTTTTGTAACAATCTCTTGTCATTCTGATGTTTGTCTCCTCACTGATCCCTTGAATACCATTCTTCTATGTAATACATTTTTTAGGACAAATTTTTTTTTTCTATATGTAAATTTTTTTTCCCCTTTTGTTCTTGTGTGTCTAACTAGTTAATTGGTTCCATGTGTTTGTTTAGAGTTATATACTATTGTATATGATTCAGTTAGTTGTCTGTATTAGTTGGCTGAAGAAGGGTGTCATCTGTTATAGCCCAAAACCGTACCTCTGCAACACATGACAGCCTGTATGTGATTTTACATGTGGATACAATAAATTCTTGTGCAGCAATCCCTTGAACTTCACTCACTCTCTCTCTCTCTCTCTCTCTCTCTCTCTCTCTCTCTCTCTCTGCACTTTGGGCGCCGCGGTGAAAATTTGGCGTGGTTTATATACAGTGTATGTATTGCAGGCCTCTGTTAGGTTGGTCATAGACAGTTTTTAGTGGGCTGAACAAAAAAACTCACTGATTCTTCCATACTCAATTTCCCCCAGGTTAGTCTGCCCCTCAATGCAATCTTCTCCCCCCAGTTCAGTCTCTCCCCAGGTCACTCTGTTCCCTAGTGCAATACCCCTAGGTCTACCAGGATTGGGCCCAGAGCTCAGTAATAGGTGCAGGTACTCACCCCCCATATTGCAGAGTACAGGGCTCAGGAGTGTACAGCAGGCCTAAGGAGTAAGCATTGCACAGGCTACAGAGCTCAAGAGTGCGTATCACACAGAGAGCACAGGAGTGCGTATCGCACAGAGAGCACAGGAGTGCGTATCGCACAGAGAGCACAGGAGTGCGTATCGCACAGAGAGCACAGGAGTGAGTATCGCGCAGAGAGCACAGGAGTGCGTATTGTTTTGTTGGGCAGAGGAGTGCAATGGAGTAGACGCATGGGTGCTCAGCCTAAGGCCCTCCAGCTCTTGTGGAACTACAAGTTCCATGAGGCATTGCAAAGCTGACTGTTACAATCATGACTCCAACAGCTTGGTTGAGCACCCATGGAGAGGGTTCAAGAGTGTGTTTCAGACAGTGCTCAGGAGTGTGCAATGCACAGGGCACAGACATAGGTAACATACTGACAAGTGTACAACATGTATTGCCCCCCTCCCCAGTACAGAATCTCCCCTTATAGACTTCTCTCCACTGCTGCATCTCCCTCAGGTCTGCAGAGATGGTATAACATGCTGGGTGTGACTTGCTTCAGATATTCCCCTCTAAGACATGACCCCTCCC
>BLSH010410656.1:155231-169456 GCA_018402905.1 Glandirana rugosa | reverse complement strand
GGGAGGAACATACAATATAGAACAGATAACGAAACTTATGATTAAATTCATGTTATTTCAAGACAAATGACATACTCAACCTGAACTTTAGACACGATGAATAGGTAGATAAAAACACGACACTATCAAATCTGTCACATTACCCGTTGTGGTACGAACACCCTTTTTATCACACGTGTTATAGCGTTTATTTTTTTTTTTTATATATATATATATATATGTCATAGAGTGTTTTCACTTATGTGGAGAGTGTAAAAACATTTATAAAATAAGATAGAAAAGTACACTGTTGTGACTTCTGTACTGTGAAACGATGTTACATGTCACGGAACGCTTTTATAAGCCGGGGACATGATTGTGTCCCACTTGTTGTTGATTCTTCACAAAAAATTACAGTTTTATATCTTTATGTTTGAAGCCTGAAATGTGGCAAAAGGTCGCAAAGTTCAAGGGGCCGAATATTTTCGCAAGGCACTGTACATTGTAGCAAAGTGTCATGTCTTCAGTGTTGTCACATGAAAAGATAGAATAAAATATTTACAAAAATGTGAGAGGTGTATTCACTTTTGTGAGATACTGTATATATATATATATATATTTTTTTTTTTTATTTGCGATATTGTGCACACTATTTTTCCCACAAGCATGGTGTTGCCCATTACACTGTCTAAACTATCACAGCACAAAAATAGATGGATAAGTAGCACAGATTTCAAGTCCAACTCATACAGTAAACAGAACTTTATTGTACTTAAATTAGTATTCAAAGCAATAGACAAGATATAACATACAAGGAGGGACTTTTAAGTATTCAAGCTGCAGATTAAAGTTTATGTAAATAAAATTACTATATTTTCTTTAAAACTAACTTCTGTGCTGCTAACCTCTATTTAAAATAACCCAAATAAATAGTAGCTCACTCACACTGCAATGTGCTTCACGCATTAAATAGGACAAATCACTATATACATATATGTCGATATAAAGGATTAAACCCAATCCTTCATATGATCACAAAAAAACAAATTATATTAATTCAAAAAACTATATGATCAGTCCCAGGTGCTGGAATTTATTTGTGAATTTTCTTATCACTTTGTGAAAATCCTCCTCCACCTAAAGTGCTCCACTGCAGATGTGTTCTAACCTTATTAGTATTACCTGCACATTAAAGAGGTCATATAAAGATTTTTTGCCCTTCCAGAGATTTCAGATAATGTCCACTTCTCTCCACAGTCACTCAAGACAAAGGAAAACAATAAACTACATAGTGTTTCCTGTTTAAAAAACCCATAAAACTGCACTCAAATTCCTCAGTGCATTTAGGTAAACTGCAATATTTAAAATCGACTCAGCTCAGTATACAGTATGTACTGGTATAGTAGCCGGTAACTCCACTCACTTCCTAGTCCATGCGTTTCCTCACGGTCATGTGACTTCATCAGGCCTCACGGTCATGAGACTTCATCAGGGGTTTTGGTTTGTTAGCGTTAAACAGACCGCCTATTTAACTCTAAACTGGTAACCTGTAAAGGCTTTTAAAGTGTCACCTATGGATAATTGAAATTACCATAGTTTATCATTCCACAGTACATGTTAGGTATCTATTTACTTGGTGTAACATTATTTTTTATATTTTTCCACAAAATTGGGTATTATATTGTGTTTGTCTGCACTAAAATTAAAAATGGCTGAGCAAATATCAAATGACATGAAAAATTGCAACAACCTCTGTGTTGAAAAAATATACAATGCTTGGGGGTTCTAAGTAATTTTCTAGCAAAAATCTACAAACAATAACAACCACAAAAATACACTATCTGCCTGCTTACTGCACAAAAGACCTAGAGGAATACTGTGTATTGTAGTCGGAGCTCTGCGCTATAAAAATATCATTAGGGTTTTACACTATGCGCTGCTCTGAGCACTATGTGCTGACAAGAGTTGGAGTTATTAGTACAGCTTACTCCTGGAAGATGATTAACCCTTCATGGGTCATAAATGAGTTTGACCATACTAAATATTTTGGGTTTGGACTACACCAAAATGCGAGTTTCAGTCCTTTGGTGCGGGGAAGATACGTGAGGAAGAACACTTACTGTAAGATGGGGGAATTATCACAGACCACTTCTCCTTTTTGTATAACTTTTATTTCTGCACTGTGTTATGTAGGGGAGTGCACTTTTATTTTTATATGTGGTTTGATATATTTATAATACTGTACTATCTTGAAAAGGGCATATTTAGTAGATGGTGTATTCATTTTAGGTGCTGTCTGCATTTTACATAGTTACATAGTTAGTCAGGTTGAAAAAAGACACAAGTCCATCTAGTTCAACCAAAAAAAAAAAATATATATATATAACCAAACAATCCCATATACAATCCTTCACCCACAGTTGATCCAGAGGAAGGCAAAAAACCCCAGCAAAGCATGCTCCAATTTGCTATAACGGGGGTAAACATTCCTTCCTGATCCCCCAAGAGGCAATCGGATACACCCTGGATCAACTTTACCTAAAAATGTTAGTACCCAGTTATATTATTTACATTAAGGAAAGAATCCAGGCCTTTTTTAAAGCAATTAACCATGCTGGCCAATACCACCTCTGGGGCAAGTCTATTCCACATTTTCACAGCTCTTACTGTGAAGAAACCTTTCTGTATTTGTAGATGAAATCTTTTTTCTTGTCCTTTGTGATGACCTTAAAGTAAATAACCCTCTTTTCTTCTTAAGAGAGAATAAATTGAGATCCTCTAATCTTTCCTCATAGCTGAGCTCATCCATGCCTCTTATTAGTTTGGTTGCCCTTCTCTGCACTTTCTCCAGTTCCCTGATATCCTTTTTGAGAACTGGTGCCCAAAACTGAACTGCATATTCCAGATGAGGTTTTATTAATGATTTGTACAGGGGCAAAACAATGTCTCTATCTCTGGAGTCCATACCTCTCTTAATACAGGAAAGGATTTTGCTTGCTTTGGAAACTGCAGCTTGGCATTGCATGTCATTATTAAGCTTATGATCTACCAAAACCCCCAGATCCTTCTCCAGTATGGATTCCCCCAGTTGTACTGCCCCTAGTATGTACGATGCATGCATATTCTTAGCCCCCAAGTGCATAACTTTACATTTATCAATATTAAACCTCATTTGCCACATAGTCGCCCAGTGCATTGAGGTCTGCTTGTAAGTTGGAGACATCCTGCAAGGATGTTATTTCACTGCATAGCTTGGTGTCATCTGCAAACACTGAAATGGTACTTTTAATCCCAGACCCTATATCATTTATAAATATATTGAAAAGTAAGGGTCCCAACACTGAACCTTGGGGTACACCACTGATAACCTTAGACCATTCAGAATAAGAATCATTAACGACTACCCTCTGAATTCGGTCTTTTAGTCCGTTTTCTATCCATTTACAAACTGATCTTTGCAAACCTGTAGACTTTACCTTATACATTAGCCGTGCGTGGGGAACGGTGTCAAACGCTTTTGCAAAATCCAAGTACACCACGTCCACAGCCACCCCTTTGTCCAAGGTTTTACTTACCTCCTCATAAAAAGAAATCAGGTTTGTTTGACAACTTCTGTCTTTCATGAATCCATGCTGTCTGTTGCTTAAAACATTTTTTTTCCAGTAAGAACTCATCTATGTGGTCTTTTATTAAACTCTCCAGTATCTTCCCAGCTATAGAAGTTAAACTAAAAGGTCTATAGTTACTTGGTAAAGACTTTGATCCCTTTTTAAATATGGGCACAACATTGGCCCTACGCCAATCCAGTGGTACTATTCCAGTCATTAAGGAGTCCCTAAAAATTAGATACAATGGCTTTGAAATGACAGAGCTCAATTTCTTTAGGATCCGTGGATGGATGCCATCTGGTCCAGGTGCTTTATCTACCTTAATTCTGTCTAAATACTTCTGGACAATTTCACTTTTGAGCCATTGTGGATCATTTGTGGCTGTGTCACTACCACCCCCATCATGGACATGAGCTCCCCCATGCTCCTTTGTATACACAGAGCTGGAGAAAGTATTTAATAAGTTTGCCTTCTCTTTGTCCCCAGTCATGCACTCTAGATTATTTTGTAAAGGGCCTACATGCTCAGACCTGGCCTTTTTACTATTGATATATTTGAAGAATTTTTGGGGGTTTGTCCTACTATCTTTTGCAATCTGTCGTTCGTTGTGAATTTTTGCATCCTTGATTTCCTTTTTACATATTCTGTTATATTCTTTGTAACATTTAAAATATGATAGTGTTCCCTCATTTTTAAATGTTTTAAAAATGCTCTTTTCTTATCATTTATAACTTTTTTTTAACTTTGGCCATGAGCCACATAGGTTTTCTTTTCAGCCTTTTGAACTTATTGCCCATGGCAATATACTTTGCAGTGAGTTCACATACAGTTTTTTTGAAAAATTCTCATTTCTGTTCTGTGTTCATCAATGCCAATATTCCCTCCCAGTCTAAGTCCTGGAGAGCAGCCCTCATCTTTGTAAAATTTGCTCTCTTAAAATTAAGTGTTTTTATCTTTCCCGTGTGTGTTTGTTGCTTGCAGCTTACATTCAATGAAATCATGTTATGGTCACTGTAACCCAGATGTTCTTTAATATGAATATTGGTAATAAGCTCTGCATGGTTTGAGATTACCAGGTCCAGCAAAGCGTCATTCCTAGTTGGGGCCTCAATAAACTGGACCATAAAATTGTCCTGTAATAGGTTTATACATTTTTGCCCTTTAGCTGTCCCAGCAGTGCCATTACTCCAGTTAATTTCCAGGTAGTTAAAATCCCCCATTATTATCACTGTCCCAGCCCTTGCAGCTCTTTCCATCTGTGCAAGGAGCAGAGTCTCCACCTCCTCTTTAACACTGGTAGGTCTATAACAAACTCCAATGATAACCTTTGTAGTGTGCACACCCATATGCAGATCTACCCATAATGCTTCATACTCATCACACTCTCCATCAACTTGGTCCTCATTCACACTCACTTTGAGATCACTTCTCACATAGAGACAGACACCCCCACCCTTCCGTTTTACCCTGTCTTTCCAAAAGAGAGCATAGCCAGGAATATTAATAGCCCAGTCATGTGAAGAATGAAGCCAAGATTCAGCTATACCAATCAAATCATAGTTCTCCTCATGCACCAGAGCTTTCAACTCACCTATTTTGCTTGGCAGACTCCTGGCATTGGTGAACAAACACTTTAATTCACTGTCACAATTTGCACATGTATGTTGCATATTTTTAATGTTAGTACAAACAGTACCATTTCCAATGGTTGATTGTAACATGGGAACCTTCATATCATCTTCCTTAGCCCTCCCCCCATCTTTCCCCATTCCATCCACCAATAGGGACTGACCCCTGTCTCACCTATCTACCCCATTATAATCTAATGCACCCTCCTCCCTCAATCCTAGTTTAAATACTCCTCCAGCCTATTCATAAACCTCTCCCCTAGCACAACAGACCCCCTTCCATTTAAGTGCAAACCATCTTTAGCATATAGGTTGCACCCCAATGAAAAGTCAGCCCAGTGCTCTAAAAACCCAAAGCCCTCCTCCTTACACCAGGTCTTTAGCCATGCATTCGGGGCTCTAATCTCCCCCTGGCTTTCCTCTGTTGCGCATGGCACAGGCAATATTTCTGAGAATATACGAACATACAAATACTGTATATAATTCCAATATCTGTGTGGTTAAGTCCAGCAAAGAAGGTATTAAATCCAGCACAGCAGCCCCCAAAGAGTACTTTTCATTCCGTGACTTTTTATATGAAGAGGTTTTTTTTTTTGCTCATTACATAGGCGGTCTCTGCTTTCTGCTTTGCAGTGCTATGCAATGGTTGTGCCTTTCTGTCTGAGTTAACTAGGTAAAAGTGCACTTCTACATGTGCCAGAGAACCAATCCGCAGCCACTTTGTTGGTCTAGTCCTCACGAGTGGTGTCGGTGCACGCCCCACTCTTGGAATTGTTTTATCTTGCCACTCTATATAATAGGCAGTGGATGCTGATTTGCTGGGAAATAACAGTCCATCCCCACCTGGCGCCTTATGCACATGCAATTATTTTGCTTTCTATGTAAGTAATTTTGACTCAGTGCGCATTGATGTGATAATTGCACACATACAGTGATGATTCCTGTATGTTACATATATGCATTTTACTGTTGGTAATACACTACTACATATTATAACAATGCTATATACTATAAAATATATTTTTTGTATTGTTTTTATAGAACTTCTCATGTCACAGCACTTATTATTCCCCTGAGGAAGAATTGCACAAGACATTTTCGAAACATGTTGGGATACAGCCATACTTCCAGGTCGAGCCTTGTATCCATAGGCCCTCTGGCGGTGCTGTAATTGTGCTTGTATTCTATGAGTAGTTGTTGTTTTTTTCATGTATGTCATGATTTATGCCCTGTCCCTATCCAGAGGGACATGAGCAGACCTTTTAACGTATACCAATAAAACTGTATATTTTATATCTTATATCATTTCTGTACTTTACTTTACTCTACGAGGGAACTGCCACCCTTTAAAATCCCTTGGGGCTATATATGGTTGTAATCAACTACTGTGATGTGGTAGGCAGCTCCCATTTTTACAACAGAGTGGGTGTTCTTCTATTTTTCAGATATCTTCTCATTAGTTGTTAAGACAGAGTAATTGCAGTAAGAAGCTGAAAGCTTCCTCTAGTGATCCACTGAAAAATATGGTATTATCCTCTATTTTAGTCATCATTCAACACAATCACAGAGGGTGCTTTTAATAACTGCCAGTGTGTAAAGCTGCAAATAAAATACCCTGAGTTGTTTTGCAGGAAATCAGGATTAAGGCAGGACTGCGTTGAGGATCTATTAGTCAATGACAAAAAGGATTAAAAACAAAAGTGGGAGTCACAGATTCCTGACTAGTTTATTGCGTATGCTGTACATATGAAAGAATTAAGCAGCCCATTCTAGCCACACTAGGGATGATCGGAATGATATCAGCAAAATCGATTTTGTGACAAAATTACTTATTTCACGGTGAGTTCAATTTTGCAGAAGCTTATACTTAGGCTTGTTGAACTTCTTAGGCAGAATTTCCTCAGAAAAAAACATTTACTCCATTTAGAGAGTTTTGTTTGGTGGCGTATTTAGAGTATTCACTTCATTTACTTTTTTTGTCTTTTTTTTCCTAGTTCTGTAAAAAAAAAAACAAAAAAAACATAATGAATTATGTTAGATATGTTAAATAAATAAATTATGTTATACAAAGCACAACAAACCTATTTACAAATTAAATTAAAGCTTTTTTATGTTTTGTGCGTCTTTATAAAGTGCATTATTAAAAATTAGAGCAACTCCAATGAAAACAAAAAGATTAAATATTTATGGTAAAAATCAGAGGGAATATAATAGCTAAGGGGAGGAATGAGTTATTAGGGCTGATTAGAGTTAAAGCGGTTGTATACTCATGTAAAAAAAAAGAAAAACCCTGTAAGGCAAAGGTATATTGAGCTAGTATGCATTGCATACTAGTTTATTATGAAATACTTTCCTTAGAATGAAGCTCTGTCGGGGCTGCACAGTCCCAGCAGAGGTAGGTGACATTTTCCGGGTTCGCGTCTCCGGCACTGTGAGTGGCCGGAGCTAGGAGACATCACTCACCTGCATGCGCACGGGAGCCCTTCTTTCCGGCAGGGTTTCCGGCAAGGTCCAACGCTATGCGCTGGGCCTTCGCCGGGACATCACTACGTATGCACTGTGATGTCGGCGGCTGCATGTAAGGTGAATATCTCCTAAACCGTATATGTTAGAACTAGTTTTAAATCATAATATCAACACTGCCATAGACTGTGTAAAGGAACACTCTGACAGCCAGCCTGTTCCTCTTTAAGTATCCGACAGCTTCTTTAAGTAGCGTGAGGGGTTAGCCTGGCAGTGGTGTGTGACTCCCTAAATGAGTCCACAGCCCTTTATACAGGCACAGCACACAGCAGATCTTGGTGAAACACACGTGCAATTTATTTATAAAGGCTATTATAGGCCAAGAAAAATAAATCCTTGCCTTTGGCAGCAGAGGTCTAACAGATCTGCCCTTGCCACACAGGCTGTGTCTCATCAAACATGAGCTTTTGTTTAACACACAGATAGTCCAATGCTTCCCAATGCTTCCCAATTAGACTGGTTCCAGGGTGGAGCAAATTTTGTGAGCAGGCAGGGAGTTATATAGAGCCCAGGATAACCAGATATTTTACAGTTGGGCTCACTATCTCTTCAGTTAGTTAACAACCTCAGCTCTCTCACTTAAACAAAGCACAAAGAACATCATTCAGTAAACTGCCTGAAGCTAAACAAATATACCTCCCATACTGGACAACCAATAGTTTCCTTTGGTCTTCTCTTACAGTACCTACCATGTGTGGCATCTTCTCCCACACTATCAACTATGTTTCATGTACACCTTCTAATAGACTGTAAGCTTCAAAATTGTCTGCCTCACTCTATTATACCTTATTGAAATGTAAGTTCTTCCACCTTGTTTTTTTGCTTGCTTATATACTAATAGGTGTAAACTCTTCAACCTTATTTTTCCTCCCTTGTAGACAGGTTTAAATGTATGTAGTTAGTTCCTGCAGCCAGGCTAGGCTGGGGAAGGGTATAAAACATTTTTGAGTCTGTATTTTGGATGACCCAACCAAATAATGATTAAAATTGTCCTGCTGTTGGTCAATAACTAGCAAATGCTCAGTTACAGATATGTAAAAAGTGGTCTTCAACAGAAAAGTTTTACGCAGCAAGAGCAGTAGTAAGCCTAGGTTCATATCACTGCAAATGGGGAATACATGCAAAATCATTGCATGTTCTTAACTCGCAGCAAAAAACACTGCACTTTAGCAGAATTAATGGCACCCCCATTAAGTCAGTGTGAACCACATGGTGCGAAAACAAAGGGAAGTTAGCAGACTACACCCAATTTGAAGCTAAACCCTAGTGACAGCACCGTCATAAAGGGGTCAACTACTCCACTCACTCCTGTTTGGCATAAAACAAAAGTGTGCTCCTCTAGATTGAAACAAAACACTAAATAACAGGGAAGGTTCCCCAAGCAATCATCAATAAGGAGCAAGGGATATTATGAAAAAAATAGCAATATTTATTAAAGTTTAATCAGTAATACAAAAAGTATCCAACTACCACCACATCACCAATTTAAAACATAACAACGTTGCTATTGAACCTTAGTGCACCACAGAACAAACATCCATAACACTCGTACTATTGCACAAGTCCCATAGCTACAAAGTAGGTCCCCTTGAATGAATTTCCTGAATCAGCCTAGGCTGTTGTCCCTATATCATGATAAGAGGCAAATTTAGGTCAGACTGCAGATCAGTATGGATAGGATGATCCATGCTCAGACCTCAGCCATTGCAGCAATGATACCGGCACACATAGTCCTCCTTACATGCACAGAAGAGCGCCAAGCAGGAGTACAATATTTGCAAAAACACTCACAGCAGGGGGAGAGTTGGCAATATGCTGTAGAGACCCCACAATAGTGAAGTTATCTCCCACTTCCCACAGTTCTCCAGTCTGATCAGTTCAGGCTACTCGCTGCATTGTTGCTGTGCGCACTGTGGACACAGTGGACGGCTCTGGTACTGCAGGTGAATCAAAAACCTTTCCCCTGATGGGGATAATTGCAAAAGACTCTCACCGCTCAGTCGATTGACTGTGTATGGTGGTCCACATCCAATTGCTCAAATATGTTGTAAAGATGAAGGAAGAGACCAGATCAATAGTTAAAGCCTGCTGAAGCAAAGTATCCTGCTGCTACAGTCAGGTCCATAAATATTGGGACGTTGACACAATTCTAATCTTTTTTGTTCTATACACCACCACAATGGATTTGAAATGAAACAAACAAGATGTGCTTTAACTGCAGACTTTCAGCTTTAATTTGAGGGTATTTACATCCAAATCAGGGGAACGGTGTAGGAATTACAACAGTTTGTATATATGCCTCCCACTTTTGAAGGGATCAAAAGTAATGGGTCAATTGGCTGCTCAGCTGTTCCATGGCCAGGTGTGTGTTATTCCCTCATTATCCCATTTACAAGGAGCAGATAAAAGGTCCAGAGTTCATTTCAAGTGTACTATTTGCATTTGGAATTTGTTGCCGTCAACTCTCAATATGAGATCCAAAGAGCTGTCACTATCAGTGAAGCAAGCCATCATTAGGCTGAAAAAACAAAACAAACCCATCAGAGATATAGCAAAAACATTAAGTGTGGCCAAATCAACTGTTTGGAACATCCTTAAAAAGAAAGAACGCACCGGTGAGCTCAGCAACACCAAAAAAAACGGAAGACCACGGAAAACAACTGTGGTGGATGACCAAAGAATTCTTTCCCTAATGAAGACAACACCCTTCACAACAGTTGGCCAGATCAAGAACACTCTCCAGGAGGTAGGTGTGTGTGTGTCAAAGTCAACAATCAAGAGAAGACTTCACCAGAGTGAATACAGAGGGTTCACCACAAGATGTAAACCATTGGTGAGCCTCAAAAACAGGAAGGCCAGATTAGAGTTTGCCAATCAACATCTAAAAAAGCCTTCACAGTTCTGGAACAACATCCTATGGACAGATGAGACCAAGATCAACTTGTACCAGAGTGATGGGAAGAGAAGAGTATGGAGAAGGAAAGGAACTGCTCATGATCCAAAGCATACCACCTCATCAGTGAAGCATGGGGGTGGTAGTGTCATGGCGTGGGCATGTATGGCTGCCAATGGAACTGGTTCTCTTGTATTTATTGATGATGTGACTGCTGACAAAAGCAGCAGGATGAATTCTGAAGTGTTTCGGGCAATATTATCTACTCATATTCAGCCAAATGCTTCAGAACTCATTGGACAGTGCTTCGCAGTGCAGATGGACAATGGTCCGAAGCATACTGTGAAAGCAACCAAAGAGTTTTTTAAGGGAAAAGAAGTGGAATGTTATGCAATGGCCAAGTTAATCACCTGACCTGAATCCAATTGAGCATGCATTTCACTTGCTGAAGACAAAGCTGAAGTGAAAATGCCCCAAGAACAAGCAGGAACTGAAGACAGTTGCAGTAGAGGCCTGGCAGAGCATCACCAGGGATGAAACCCAGCGTCTGGTGATGTCTATGCGTTCCAGACTTCAGGCTGTAATTGACGGCAAAGGATTTGCAACCAAGTATTAAAAAGTGAAAGTTTGATTTATGATTGTTAATCTGTCCCATTAGTAAAGAAAGAAAAGTTCTTCAGACAGCCGCACTCCAAAAGATCTTTTGGAGTGCGGCTGTCTGAAGAACTTTTCTTCCTTTACTCCTTGTCATGGCGGAGCCTGCACCCTATGGAAGTGGTTACATCTGTGGAGTGAAGCCGTGGCTTTGAGTGGGTATTGCTTTTCCTTAATCTGTCCCATTACTTTTGGTCCCTTAAAAAGTGGGAGTCACATATACAAACTGTTGTAATTCCTACACCGTTCACCTGATTTGGATGTAAATACCCTCAAATTAAAGCTGAAAGTCTGCAGTTAAAGTACATCTTGTTCATTTCATTTCAAATCCATTGTGGTGGTGTATAGAACCAAAAAAAATTAGAATTGTGTTGATGTCCCATTATTTATGGACCTGACTGTATATGGCCAATGGACATGGTTAGATGTCAAATCCACTGGGGGAACACAGTGGCCGTGGTGTGCTATCCATGATGTATCATCACAGGTATAATGACATCCTGTTGACCGGTTTCGTTCCTCAAGTGAACTTCATCTGAGCGCCTGGAAAGGTTTTTGATTCACCTGCAGTACCAGAGCCGTCCACTGTGTCCACAGCACGCACAGCAGCAATGCAGTGAGTACACTGAACTTATCAGACTGGAGAACTGCGGGAAGTGGGAGATAACTTCACTATTGTGGGGTCTCTACAGCATTATGCCAATTCTTCCCCCGCTGTGACTGTTTCTCAAGTATTGCACTCCTGCTTGGCGCTCCTCTGTGCATGTAAGGAGGACTGTGTGTGCCAGTATCATTGCTTCAATGGCTAATTTGTAAACCCTGGGGTCTGAGCACTATCCATACTGATCTGCAGTCTGCCCTAAATTTGCCTCTTATTCTGATATATGGACAACAGCGTAGGCTGATTCAGGAAATTCATTCAAGGGGACCTACTTTGTAGCTAATATGGGGCTTGTGCAATAATATGCATGTTATTATGGATGTTTGTTCTGTGGTGCACTAAGGTTCAATAACAACATTGTTATATTTTAAATTGGTGATGTGGTGGTAGTTGGATACTTTTTGTATTACTGATTAAACTTTAATAAATATTGCTATTTTTCCATAATATCCCTTGTTCCTTATTGATGATTGCTTGGGGAACCTTCCCTGTTATTTAGTGAACCGCATGGTGCTTTGGCACCAGTGGGGTGCATTTCCGAAAAAGGTTGGGACTTCTTTCCTTGCATTTTTCAGTGATAGGGCAGTCTATTGAAATGAACGAGCTGCGGCAGCAGCGTCGTGCTTGCACGACTGAACAAAGCATAAATCCTGTATAAAAATAATACTAATTCGGAAACACATAGCATAGGCAGGTGTTTTCCTGCAAGAATTAATGAGTGTCACCTGTTAGATGATACAGCTGTGTAAAAATTAGCAAGTGGCAGGTCAGCTTTGCATCAGTAAGCACAGTGACAGACTCAGCAAACTGCTGGCCAATTCCTATCCTCCGGTCAAAGCAGGCATAGTATCCCTAGATGAAAACACATGTTTCGCTGCCAAAACTTACTGAAAAGCATTTATATAATTCCAATTATAGCATATTGAGGTGGTGCCACTGTTTGTAAGTCAAACTAGTTGTAAAAGAAAAAGTATCTAATCCACAATCAAATATGCACTGTCAAAATATGTTGTTGATATGGCTGTCTTTGAAAACTGTGCTGTTCCATAAGACCACGTTCAACTGGAAGGCATCCCCCAAGCCTATAATTGAATGGATTTGCATATTTTTCATTTTATCCTCTCCACGCTTAATATAAATATATATATATATATATATATATATATATATATACATTGGGGTATTGGGGTTCGCACAGTTCCCTCTTTGTAGTGCTTGGCTTCCTATGCTTTGTTTGACAAAAAAAATCTTTTTTTAGGCTTACGAATGGCAAGAGCTGACTAACGTGATTCGTACCCTATAGACTTCAATGCAATTTGCGACAAAGTTCAGAATGTTATCATTTCTAATGGTAACAGCCAAAACAGTAGCAGCCAGTAGATCAAACTATACTCATGAGATGTTTTCTCTGGGCCCACCAGTATCTTAAAATAATCCAGCCTTTGTACCTAGCTGTTACAGAAACTTTTGAATTAATAAAGAAAAGAAATGTCAATGCACAAGTATTTATAATGGCTTCTGTTATTTAACTATTTTTTATTCCTTATCCTGCGCTCGAGCAACTTACCTCAATTATCTCATCGAACATCTTTATTTACATATCTGTAAAGACACTTGTGGTCAGTTAAGGAATAAAAAGTAACAGGAATATCATTAAACAAATCTATACTGAAAATGTGCTACTTCTCTAAAATAATCAAAAGCAAAAGTGCTAAACACTGTTACTGCCTTAACACTCTCCAGCAACATACAGTTGTAGCAGCTATTGTAAAAGCAGAAAAGGTTGAAATTCATATATTGGTGCCAAAAATAAAGTTCCTTTGGAGGTTTTCTTCTGTGATCATTGGCATGCAGAATTTGACATTTTTGTCGAGTTTAATTGAGTAATTATTACGGGCTCACATACTCCGGATTAACGATAGAGTCCTACAATATTGATACGAAAAATTATTAATCGAACTGTGATAATTTTACAAAGACGTAAGGATATCCTTAAGTCAAATCACATTACCGGGGACAGTATCTTTAAGTAATATATATCTTTGTTTTTGTAAGTGTCGACTGTAAAGAGTTTTATCCATAGATGCTGTTATAAGTGTTTTACATAAAAATTCGAAGTCGAGGTAAAAATGTAAAACGAGCTATCCGAGTGAAATTGTTTAGGTTTTACGTACGGTTACTAGTGTCTTCTTTTGGAGGTTTCCTTGAAATAAAAACCGTGGTTATATACTTAAAGTTGGAAAAGACGAAAATGTTATCGACGATGTTGACATACAACG
>BLSH010410656.1:125589-145935 GCA_018402905.1 Glandirana rugosa | reverse complement strand
GCGGCAGCATCCTCTCCCTACACTAGTCTGAGAGCATGTGACATGCAGCGCGTGAACGAGTGAAACGCTTGTTGATTGGCTGCCCATCAGCTATTCAAAAGGCGCGAAAAAATACCTGAACCCCGAACCCGGACTTTTTCTCAAATGTCCGGGTTCGGGTTTGTGACACGGACACCCTAAAGCCCGGTACGAACCTGAACTTGCAGTTCGGGTTCGCTCAACTCTAGTGGGGATTAATAACATGTACTCAGACTGGTCTAGAGTGACAAGTGGGGTACCCCAAGGGTCCGTTTTGGGACCAATATTGTTCAATTTATTCATTAATGATCTAGGGGAAGGGTTTAACAGCTCTTTCTCAATTTTTGCTGATGATACAAAAATAAGCAGGGTAATAACATCACAGCAGGATATTGACATTCTATAGAATGACCTGGACAGATTAACGGAGTGGGCGGACAAATAGCAAATGAGGTTCAATGTAGATAAATGTAAAGTAATGCACTTGGGGGCAAAAAACATAAAAGCACAGTACTCTCTACGGGGAAAGCCTCTGGGGGAATCGAGAATGGAGAAGGATCTGGGGGTCCTAGTAGATGACAGAATGAGGAATAGCATGCAATGTCAAGCAGCGGCAACCAGAGCAGGTAGAATATCAGCATGCATAAAAAAGGGATTTGCTCCAGGGACAAAACTATAATTCAGCCACTATATAAAACCCTGGTTGGTAAAATTTAGAATTGCGGTGCTTTATAACGTTGAGATTATATATCAGAAAGGAAGTACAGGATGAAATTTTGAGATAGCTGAATATAATGGATAAAGCACCGCGATTCTAAATTTTACTACCTCTTCTCGATTTTTTTTTTTGTCAATGCTAATTCCAATATATATGTGTTAATTCATTCCAATTTTTGTGATATCCTAATATACAGATACCTATTGATATATGTTACTGTATTCCTATGCTTTCTATATGTTTCCAATAAAAAAGTGTAAACAAAACCCTGGTTAGGCCACATTTGGAGTATTCTGTCCAGTTCTGGTCACCAGTCCTCAGGAAGGATGTACTGGAGCTGGAGAGAGTCCAAAGGAGGGCAACTAAACTGATAAGAGGAATGGAAGCCCTTACTTAGGAGGAACGACTGCAGGAGCTAAACTTATTTTCTTTGGAGAAGCAACGCTTAAGAGGGGACATGATTGCGATCTATAAATATCTCAATGGGGAATCCTACCATAAAAGAAAAACTGGTTAGTCTCAGGGAATATAGGATGACAAGGAGACACACACTGAGACTGGAAGAAAAATGGTTTAATCTGAGAATGCGTAGGGGGTTCTTCACTGTTAGGGCAATAAAGTTGTGGAACGCTCTTCCACAACCAGTAGTGACTGCGGGTAGTATGTGCATATTCAAAGAACTATTGGATGTTTATCTCAATGAGTATAACATACAGGGAATATGGGTACTGACTGACAGGAGTACACCTACAAGGGTTGAACTGGATGGACTATTGTCTTTTTTCAACCTTGACTACTATGTAACTATGTAAGGGATGAACAGAGATGAAAATAACAGTAATATGGATGATATATACAGTACTGTGCAAACGTTTTAGGCAGATGTGGAGAAATGCTATAAAGAACAAATGCTTTAAAAATACATATTTTAATTGTTTAATTGTATGAATTTTCAAAATGCAGAGTGAGCGATCACAAGAAAAATCTAAAGCGAATCAATATTTGGTGTGACTACCCTTTGGCTTCAAACAAGCATCAATTCTTACACTTGGACAAAGTCAGGGATTTTGTAGGATTAAATTCAGGTGTATGATTAACCAAAGGTACTAAGCAGGTGGCTAATTATCAATTTCATATGTAGGTTGAAACATATGAATTAACTGATTAACTGAAACAGGATCAGCTGTGTAGGAGGCATAAAACTAGGTGAGGGACAGCCAAACTCTGCTTTCCAAGATGATGCTGTGGAAGACAGTTTCATGTCACAGGTCATACAGAATGACAAGACTCAGCCCAACAACAAGACACAAGGTAGTTATACTGCATCAGCAAAGTCTCTTCCAGGCAAAGATTTGAAATCAGGTTGAGATTTGAAGATGTGCTGTTCAAGCTCTTTTGAAGAAGCCCAAAGAAATGGGCAACGTTAAGTGGTCGACCAAGGGATCTTAAGATGTCAGCAGTGCCATCAGCACAGAACTGGTGGAAACCTTTGGGACCCAGGTACACCTATCTACTGCCCTGAGAAGTCTGAACAGAAGTGGTCTTCATAGAAGAATTGTGGCGAAAAAGCCACACTTTCAATGTGGAAACAAGGCTAAGTGACTCAACTAAGCCCAAGTATGTCTTCCCTTAAATAAGCCACCAAAACACCAACCCTGATGCACATTGCCATCACAGGTAATGTCCCATAAAGTGATGCTGAGATGCCATGCATGTGCCTCAGCATTTGAGGACAAAAGGAGGGAGGAATTCTATCCCTCTCTACCTCCACTAATTTAGTTTAGGGGGCTTTATTTAGGTTCAGTCTGAATATCCCCCTGTGGTCACTGGGGATATTGAGTCATGCACTGTTCATAGTCTCAATGAAGTTAATAATTCTAAACTAAACAATCCATCCTCCTTATGTAAAGTATGTAAGGGTATGTAAACTCTATTTTATTGTTCTCCCTAAAAAATACAAGTATAACAGTATTTCTTACATTGTATGTATAGAAAAACAAATCCAAGTTTGACCACATTTGTTTATACTAAAAACGTCCCCATAATGCCCAATTTGCTTTGATATTTACATATATAACTACATCATGATCATCAGTCATTGTTTTATAGCAACTATGTTGTAACCTCATGATCAGGATATGTAAATATCTCTCTTTTAGTATACATGTAATTCAAATCATCAGGTACGTGGGACAAATGACAGTTTGGGCACTCTAAATATAGTGATTTACATAGATACTATATATTTCTATAATGACTATATTAATTGCAAATAAAATATATAACTTAAGAAAGTAAATAAAGTGCAAATCACTAGAAACAGAATGCTCATTTAATAAAAAAGTGACTTTCACACAAACAATATTTATGGTTTTAAATTGAAGATTTTAGGATAATTTCTTAGATAAACAGAGTAAAGCAATAACTCCCCTTAGTTAATTGAGTCTTATATTCACATAAGAATTCCTTTTCTCACTGCATCAGCGACAACATAGTATAATGCATTATACCATACTGCATATTATGCAAAGGAGTTCAATAATATCACACTATATTAACAAAAAGTATATAAACCAGCTAATGCAAACGATCTCATATCACAAAAGCACACTATATTATTGGGCAAGAACGTATCAGACTGCAATCACATAATATATCATCCAGTGAGAATATTAGGCTACAAAAACAATTTATCACTCCGCAATAGCACAATATCAACAGTGCAACACCAAAATATATCACTGTGTAACTGCACAATATATAGTATATAGGAGTAGCCCATCTTCTGCCTCCTCATGTGAAAACCTATTAGTAATTCAGTAGTCGTCTTTGGCCCATTCAACCAACAAACATATTTCTATATTTCCTCAGATTCCATATATATATTTCTTCAAAATTCACAATACATTCATATTCAAATACCATCTTCCCTTTCATAGTTGGCCACAATTATCCCAAGCCTCCTTCCCCCAGTACCAATTCCTGATGAACAGGGTAAATGTCCTTGTTAATGGAAAGTAATTAGGTAACTAGCTTTATACAGTCATGCGATAAACAGTGCAATAATGATATAAAACTGCCTAAAAGTCAATATAGCAAGCTCACAACTCCACATTGCGGGTAAGATCCTCCGTCATGAAAAGCAGGTGGATCAATCTTGATTACAAATAAAATTATTGTTCATAGCAGTAGGTAACTTTTTGAATCAACTACAATGTATCTTTAAAGGATAAGTTCACCTTTTTAAAAAAAAATAATAAATTTACATTTTTTTACAGTTGATGGGTGCAATGTCCAGCTCCTGCAGACTCTCAGGATAGCTGTCTGCTCTTACCTCATAGGAGCAGGCAGTTACCTGAAAGCAGGAAGATCAGTGGACTACAAGGATGCTTCTCCAGTGCCCTTGTAGTGTATTAAAAACTTGAAGCCGTCAGCCACTATGGATGACAATACTTGTAAGTATTCATTCCCAGAAAACTGTGAATAAATGACATGGGTGTGTGGGCAGAGTCCCACATGGCTGCAATGTTTTCAAATAGTGATAGCGGGTGGGGGAAGAAGATCCTGGGTCCCACTGTCACAGGGATGGGGGAGGGGATATAGATGCTGGAACATGTTCCCCCCTATAAACGGGAACATGTATAATGTTCCAAAAGTGAACTTAGCCTTTAAATGCCTTATCGTGTTTTGGGAAAATAAGGTGCAGACAAATAGACCTAGTTAAATGATAAGTTCAAAAAAGTGGCAACCGCCCCAACCTATAAGTATCCTTTGCAGTAAGGTGCCCATGGAAGGGCAACAAACATCACAAACAAAATATATTTCCAGCACACTTACCACCCAGCCTACAAAACAACCAAATTGACCCTGTATAACAATTTACAGTAAAAACAGAAGGTTTTGTTTGCACACATTTGCACAAATTTTAAATTTTAGATACCAAACTAGGTGCACTGTCCCTTTAAGTGCTCATGCTTTAACAAAACTATATTTCAGCTAATCTATTGCTTTATAATGAATTATATATTCCAAATAAAATGCATAAAATAAATAAATTATCCAAAAATGCATACTCAAATATATATCCAAACATTACTTATTCATTTATTCATTATTCCTTTACCTTCAGTGGATCACTGGTGCAATGTCAGGCTCCTGCAAGACACAGTACAGCTGTCTGCCCATACCTCCCAGAGGGGGAAAATGTTGACTGCTGCATGGTAACATGTTACCTGTTACACACTAAATACAGTGAACTTATCCTTTAACCACTTCCTTACTGGGCACTTAAACCCCCCTCCTGCCCGGACCAATTTTCAGTTTTCAGCACTGTGGCTCTATGAATGACAATTGCGCGGTCGTGCAACGTTGTACCCAAACAAAATTTGCGTCCTTTGTTTCCCACAAATAGAGCTTTCTTTTGGTGGTATTTGATCCCCTCTGCGTCATTTCTGATCGCCGCTATAAACAAAAAAAGAGCGACAATTTTGAAAAAAAAACAATATTTTTTACTTTTTGCTATAATAAATATCCAAAAATAAAAAATAAAAAAACAAATTTATTCATCAGTTTTGGCCGATATATATTCTTCTACATATTTTTGGTTAAAAAAAATGGCAATAGGCGTTTATTGATTGGGTTGCGCAAAAGATATAGCGCCTACAAACTATGGACATTGATTTATGGCGTTTTTATTATTATTTTTTTTTTTTACTGGTAATGGCGGCGATCTGCGATTTTTATCAGTACTGTGATATCGGGGCGGACATGTCGTACGTTTTTGATACTTTTTTGGGACCAATGACATTTATACAGCGATCAGAAATGTAAATGTCCACTGATTACTGTATAAATGTCACTGGCAGTGAAGGGGTTAACCTGCAGGGGGCAGTGAAGGGGTTAACAATGTTCCCTGGGTGTGTTCTAACTGTGGGGGGGACGGGGTTGACAGGGGCATGACAGATCTAACTGATCCCAGTGACAGGGAACCGCCGTGTTTACTTCGGCGGTTCCCCGTTCCTCCTCTCTGTAAGGAGATCGCGGGTCTCCGGCGGACATTGGGTCCGCCCGACCCGCGGGCACGCTCCCGCAGTGTGGGGCGGCACGTGCACACGCTGTTCGCGCCCGCGGGAGCGTGCCCAGCACGAGCCAAATAGGAGGATGTCTATAGACGTCCTCCCGGCATTTTAGAGCCGCGCTGTAGCCGTCATTCGGCTATGGCGCGGATGGGAGGTGGTTAACCACTTCAATACAGGGCACTTCCACCCCTTCCTGTCCAGGACAATTTTCAGCTTTCATCGCTGTCACATTTTGAATGACAATTGCGCGGACATACAACACTATACCCAAACAAAATCTTTATCATTTTCTTCCCACAAATATAGCTTTCTTTTGGAGGTATTTGATCACCACTGGTGTTTTTATTTTTTGCTAAACAAACTAAAAAAGACTGTAATGTTTGAAAAAAAACGCTTTTCTTTGTTTCTGTTATAACATTTTTCTTTCTCCTTCACTGACAAGCACTGATGGGGCAGCACTGATGGGCACTGTTGAAGTGGCACTGATGAAGTGGCACTGATGAGGAGGCACTAATATGTAGAATTGATGGGCACTGATAGGCGGCACTGATATGCAGCACTGATGGGCACAGAAAGGCTACACTGATATGCAGCACTGATGGGCACTGATAGGCGGCACTGATGGGCACTGATAGGTGGCACTGATAGGCGGCACCGATGGGCACTGATAGGCGGCATTGATGGGCACTAATAGATGGCACTGATAGGCAGCACTGATGAGGAAGTACTGACAGTCATTACTGAGGGGCACTGATTGGCATCTGTGAAGGACACTGACCGGCATTACTGATGGGCACTGTTTGGCACTTTGGGCACTAATTGGCACTTTGGTGGGCACTGACTGGCATGTTGATGGGCACTGACTGGCAGCTGTGGTGGGTATCTGATGGGGGCTGCACTGATAATCAATGCTCTGATTATCAGCGCACACCCCCCCCCCATTTGACAGGAGAGACACCAATCGGCTCTCCCTGTCAGTGCGAACTAAAGAAAGCCGTTTACCGGCACTTCCTGGTTCACACTGTGATTGGTTACAGCTGATCACGTGGTAAAGAGCCTACGTCAGAATCTCTTTACCTCGATCGGCGTGCCGTGTGCTCCCCCAGATGCGCGATTGTGGGTTATCCTGCTGGACGTCATACGACGCCCAGTCAGGATAACTGAACCACTTCCCGGCTGTCATTCTACATACAGCGAGCTGGAAGTTATTAAACTCATATTATATAAACGTGAAGTCTGTTAGTATGAGTAACAGATATGATTTTGATCACAAAAAAGTCAGTCAGTAAGCAACAGCGATGGGCAACAAATGGCTATTTGACCATTACTACTTTAAAATGCCCTTAATCCATTGGTGAAGTTTTGAAAGGATGGGAGCGCCACACCAGCTTGTACAGCCCTTTAAAAGATTTTTATTTTGTAATGCATTTCAGGGGCTCAGCACTCCTTCATCAGGGCTAAAAACAGGATGAAACAGGCACTTGGATTTGAAAGGTTTAATCCATTGGTAGTCATTATAAATGAGTCCTTTACATTAGTGACCCTTATATTGGTTTTATTGTACAGCCCTCTGTTACATTGGTTGAAAGTGTACAATCACCCGTCACCTTCAGCTGCCTAAATTCTAAAAGCAGGACTAAATTATAGTTTAGATGGAAAGGCAAGAGGTTCTATACAGCAGGCTACTGGGGCGCTGGCATTGTTTTTCCCTGCTTGCCTTTGGACCCCTTTTCAAAGTATTTGCCTTTGAACCTAATTTATATTTATTCCTGCTTTCATGAGCTTGGAAAATTTCAAGACCACCTACAGACAAGAGGGATTAGCTGCCACATACTTGGGACAACTTAACAGTTTCTCCTTCCTTCTCCTCCTCTCTCAACTCTCTCTCCCTCCCCCCCCCCCCCTCTCGCCTCTGCCACTCTCCTTTCCTACTCTCCTGTTTCCAATTTCAGGCTTACTGACTTCTAGAAGTTCCCACATATGATAATCAGTGCAACAAAGAGGAAATAAAAATAGCATCTAAAAAGAAAACCAGCTACACCACTAGGACAGTGATCTCAGAAGTCAGAGGTCATGTGTTCAGATGCCATCTCAGTGGGAAAACAGAAACCCTTGCCTAAACACATTTAAAAACTGAGAATGCAGAGTATAGTATTCTGCAGATCAAACACCTGTTTCAGTCAACCAATCAGGGCCGGCACTACTATAAGGCAGCCTAGGCAGCCGCCTTAGGGCACCGGGTTGGAGGGGCGGTAATATCCGGATCCCTAGCCACTTGTTAGGGATTCAGATTTTAAAAATAGCTGTCCCCCCAACAGGCAAACTAACACTTCCACGCTGCGCCCTCTCTCCTAACGGGCGCGTTAGCTTGCCTACTTGTATAGTAAGCTGCTGGGAGAGCAGAAGATCGCAGTGAGGCTCAGTGGGGCAGTGAGATCCAAGAATGCAGAGCTGGATGGAGCGGTAAGAGGGTCCCATGTACGTGCAGGGAGGAGGCGGGGTTCAGTGGTCCCGCTGTCAGGCGAATTCAGGGATGGCAGTGTGTGCACCCGGCTATGCGGGGTGGAGGAGGATCCTCGCTCTTTGCTGCAGCGGCCGCTGCCTTGTGAGTTTGTGGTGGAGACCTTTTGACTGCTCAGGACACAAGTAATCATGCTGGTCTGGATGTCAGACATTTATGCCATCTAGAGGAGCTGTAGGACTGGTGAGATCTGGAGGGGATTGGTAACCTAAGGGGTGTGTGATGGGGCAGGAGGGTACTTGGGGGGTGATCAGGATGGGGGCATGATCAGAATGGAAGGATCTGAGACTGTGATCAGAAAGGGGGGAGGGGGCATCTGGGGGTGTGTGATCAAGTTGGCAGCATGCAAAAATCCTTGCACCGGCCCTGCAACCAATGATATAAGTAAAACTACACTTATACAAATAGAGTGCGTCTATTGTACAACTCTCTTCTGGAGCTTACCATTGAGCTGAATCCTAAAAAGCCTAGTAAATGCTTAACAGATTTACAAGATGCAAGCTCTCTATAAGAGACACGCTTTCTCAATTACAGGTGGCCAGACACTTTTTTTGCTAAGTGTTCAGTGTCTCAATTAAGATTTGTGGTAATAAACAATACCTGTAAAACTATCTTTGCAGTATATTTTTTCTGTGTCTATGTGGATATTTCTTATACTGGGGAACATGACTTTAAAAATAAAGGGCGGATGTGCCAGACACAAGTACTATATACTGTAAGTGGTAGGCTTGTTCAATTACAGGTGTTTGCAATTCAGTAAACGTCAGTTTTTGTCTTTTCAGTTCTCTACTAATTTTAGTTCAGACAGTGAATGAGAACATTTATTTTTAGTAGAGAACTGAAATGACAAAAACTGAAGGTTACTGAATTGCGCGCATGAACATTCTCCAGCCTTGAGGTCTAAATTTAGACTTTGATCTACATTTATTTCTTTAACTGTGTGTTATTTGATAGATTTGGGAGTTAATTAACTTAGAAATATTCTTGCTTATGGTTTTTTGATGGTTTAATTATACAATGTAGGTCATTCAATAACTAAGCCTCTCACAGTGGATATATTGTTTAACAGATTAAATAGATACACTATAATCCAAAGATCCTTAGTTACATAATGTATTATAATTTATTATTTTATAGATGTATATCTTTTTCGTTTAATTGTAATATAATTTTATCAAAAACCCATCTAAATCCTTCCCTTGCTGTGCTCCTTATATCAAGTATAATCATATTATGACCTGCCAATTGTTTCATCCAAAAAGATAAATATTATATTACAATAAGCACTATCCACAAGTTGTCACATGTAGGTCACTGAGGAACGGAGTTGGCTTGGTTTGTTATAATTTGTATATTAGGTTTGAATGTGTATGTTCTACTCTGTGGTGAAATTGCAGCTCATTGATGCCTGTTATTTGTTACTATGCAAATGTAATTGATACTTTATTTCCAGTGTATACTGTATGCTGTTCATTAGATGTTTTTGTCTTATTTGCGTTTCCTACCTGAAAATGGATGGATCTTGTCCAAACACTTGTAAATTGTGATAGAACATTGCTGATTTATGTTTGATTACTGAATATATTTTTTTGTGTGCTGCAGCTTCAGACTCTGAGGAAAGCGAAACAAATTAGAATAGGAGCATCTTCTGAGGCACTTGGTACACCTGTTTTTTGTCCAGTGCAGATGGGATCCTACCATCCAGCAGCTCACTTTATTTATCAGCACTTTGACCACTTGATGCCTGATATATAGTATATCCAATTTGATACATTCAGCTTTCATTCACATTTAACAAACTTGCAAGTTGCAGCACTCCAGCTTTGATTAGCAGTAATACCAGTGCAAATTGTGTATCTCTTGCCGACAGTTTCAGGCTTACATTATCCCTCCATGAAGTCTTATACACATCTAACACATAAATAAAATTTATATTTATAACCTTGTATGTTTGAGGGCCAGAAATGGAATCAAGTGCCTTGTAACTGATTGAGCACAATTCATTCCTTATAATACATCAAAAGAGACTATAGCTACAGCTACAGTTGCTTTACATGTAAATAAAACCATATTAAGTTTGTGGAGAAGCGACCCCGTGTCACGTTGTGTTTTGGCAATCTACGCCTGATTTGTTCACAGGCAGGCATGCTGATTACACACCTGTGGGCTGGGTTCATATTCATCCCAGATTTAGGGCTCAGGGCTCCCACTTGGACACAGCTCCACCCAGGCAGACAGAAAGTCTGGCCTAAGAGTCAGGAGGACTCCACCCTACAGACACAAGGTCTGTGTATGAGAGTCAGGAAGGCTCCCACGTTCTCTAGGAGAGAGAGAGAGAGGCGAAAGGAGCAGACCCAAGGCCTAGGCGTAAGGCATGAAGTGGCTGTGTCGCAAGTGAGTAAGCTGAATGAATAATATATGCAGTAATGGTGGAACCCCCTGTAGGGGAAATTACTGTTGTTTTTGAACTTTCGGTTTCCTTTAAATAACAGTGGGCTGCCATGCCCTTGGAAATGCAGTCTGGACTGACACGTGCTCTTGGAAACACATGCACCACTATAATCACCCTGCATATCTTACAAGTTGTATCTATAATTGTAACAAGCAATAACATCCAGAGATGATCAAAATACCTGAAGGTATAACTAAATAATGTTATGAAGAATTCCAAGATGTAAGCCATTAAAATGCACCTAAATTAAAAATATATGAAAAACGTAACATGAAATAATTAATTTTCACAAAAAACTATATCCCTCACTTTTTGGTTGTATTGTATGTAACTTACACATCCCTTGAACTTAACTTTTTTAAATTAATTCCCTGTTCACCGCCTCTTCTTAGACCTTTGGCATGGTCTAATACCATGTACTGTAATTGCGATACGGAATTGTATTGTTCGATAACGTTTTTTACCATCATAATTCAGTTTTCTTGTTCCTAATAATAGAATACTTTTGCCAGACAACTATTTTCTTTGCCATTTGGTTCCCCTATGTATCGCCATCAACAGGGGCATTTAATTATACATAACACATATGATGGTTGACAGATATAGTAGCCAATTGATTTAAAAATTATAGCCCATATAAAATGTGTCACCTTTTTATCATATCAGAACAGTTTATAAAACACAAGGAAATAAATCTGGAAAATAAACAAAGAAATAAACCTGTGAAAGGTATTTTTTTCCAGTTCTCAATTTTGGCCGTCAAATGAATATATATATATATATATATATATATATATATATATATATATATATATATATATATATATATATATATAGTTAGTAGCAGGGTGACCCTGGGCTACTTGGTAAATTGGTGGTTTATGCCAGATTTTGGGAGAAGCAAGCACACTGATTGCTCAGGTGTGTGCTGGCTTCATAATAGAGCCAATGTTAGGTGTTAGAGCTCAGGGTCCCACCCTCCTGAGGGAGGTCAGTGTGTCTGAAGGGAGCCATGTGAGATACTGTAAGGCTCCATGCACACTGGACGCTATAGGGCTGTTTCAGCATCGGGTAGGAGACGCTGCTCACAAAACGTTCTATTTGCAGTGTTTTGTAAGCAGCGTTTAGTGGCGTTTTTTTTGCGTCAGCGTTTTTTGGCTTTTTTTTTTTTTTTTACTTCATTGGCTTCTAGTGACTTCAAAAAATGCCAGACGCTGATATACCGGCGTTTAGTGGCGTTTAGCGGCGTTTACCGGCGTCTAGCGTTTTTTGTGGTCAGGAGAACTAATTTTGAACGCCAGTTCAGAGCGTTCAGATAACAGCCCAAAAACGCCACTGCTGATAAAAGACAATAAACGACCATGTGTGCATGGACACATAGGATAAAATAAAGTGGTGTTTTTGGGCTGTTAAAAAAAATGCCAAAACGACCAAAAACGGTCGTTTTTGAGATACAGTGTGCATGGAGCCTTAGGCATCAGTGGTGTTCAAGTTGGGACAGAGGAAGGCTCAAGCCTAAGAGAAAGTCCATGTGGCACTGGAGCAACAAGGAAGCTGTACAGAGAGTCCATGCGGGACAAGAGAAACAGCTAGGAAGCTGTATGGAAGTTGCAGAGCTGAAGTGCAGCATCTGTGCATAAACACTGGCATGTGTATCATTGGTCAGGAGAACCACAAACATACTAAAGTTGAGGAAGAAACCTGAATAGGTACTTGGAGCAATAAAGCTGGGGGACTGAATGTTATGCTTTTCAGTGATGGTGAGAACGCCCTGTGTGGGAAGATATACAGTATCTCACAAAAGTGAGTACACCCCCTACCTTTTTGTAAATATTTTATTATCTTTTACCATGTGACAACACTGAAGAAATGACACTTTGCTACAATGTAAAGTAGTGAGCGTACAGCTTGTATAACAGTGTAAATTTGATGTCTCCTCAAATTAACTCAACACACCATTAATGTCTAAACCTATGGCAACAAAAGTAAGTACACCCCTAAGTGAAAATGTCCATGGCAGTTAAAGTGTGAGTACAGTGTACCCTCCTATCGTTTTCAGCCAAGGAAGCTGCCATCTTGGCCTCTGTTTAATCTACAACTGCCATGATGCTGCACAGGTGATCAGCTATGACACCAGCCATTGGATGGTTTGACGGTTGGTTTAGGGCACAACCAATGGGAGTGTTACATTTCTGGCACATTGTTAGGAAAAAGTCTGTGCCTGGAACGGGATCCGTGTACCTGTGTGGGCGCATGTGCGCGTTCTCGTGCACCTGTGCGTCCGTGCACGCCGGCAATGGCACCAAACGGCCCTATTTAAGCTGACAACACCCAGCAGCCAGTGCTGTCCGTTCTACAGTGTGTGTGTGTTCTAGAGTGACTTGTATCCTAATTTCCTGTTCCTGCGACCCCGGCCTGTCGCTGACGTTGATTGATCTCTGCCTGCACCGACCCTCAGCTTGCCCACGACAACTCTTCTGCTTGATCCTTGTGTACCTTGCTGCCCGCCTGCTGACGGCCCTGCCTGCACCTGATGACCCTTCTGCCTGCACCTTTTTTACCGCTTTGCCAGCCAGTTGCCGACCCCAGTCTGCATCACCACCAGTGAACCAGTCCAACCCTCGTGCCCCCATGTGCTCCCGAACCCTCTGTCTGCTCTACCAGGGGTTCCCGAACCAGGGCCGTAAGAGTGGTTGCTTCCTGCCCTAGACAGACTCCACCACCAGGTACGTGACAGCAATGGACAGCCATGTCTGAGTCTGCGCAGGAAGCACCCTCTGCTATGGATGAACTCTGTGTCCACCTTGCCGGCCTCTCACAGGCAGTCAAGAATCTGCAGGAAGGCTATACATGGCTGGAAGAACGGGTTCGGGAGCTCTCCGCACCTGCAGCTCCAGTGAGTAGCCAGGCCGCAGGTCGCACCATCGTGGCCTTACCATCGGAACCTAAAGTCCTACCTACTAAACCTACTAAAGTTGAGGAGGGAACCTGAAGAGGTACTTGGAGGAATAAAGCTGGGGGGCTGAATGTTATGCTTTGCAGTGATGGTGAGAATGCCCTGTGTGGCAAGATACACAGTATCTCACAAAAGTGAGTGCACCCCTCACATTGTACAGCTTGTATAACAGTGTAAATTTGATGTCTCCTCAAAATAACTCAACACACAGCCATTAATGTCTAAACCACTGGCAACAAAAGTGAGTACATCCCTAAGTGAAAATGTCCAAATTGGGCCCAAAGTGTTAATATTTTGTGTGGCCACCATTATTTTCCAGCACTGCCTTAACCATCTTGGGCATGGAGTTCACCAGAGCTTCACAGGCTGCCACTGAAGTCCTCTTCCACTCCTCCATGATGACATCATGGAGCTGGTGGTTGTTAGATCTTGTGCTCCTCCACCTTCTGTTTGAGGATGCCCCACAGATGCTCAATAGGGTTTAGAGACATGCTTGGCCAGTCCATCACCTTTACCCTCAGCTTCTTTAGCAAGGCAGTGGTCATCTTGGAGGTTTGTTTGGGGTCATTATCATGTTGGAATACTGCCCTGTGGCCCGGTATTTGAAGAGAGGGGATCAAACCAAATGAGTTTATCTTGGTCTCATCAGACCACAGGACATGGTTCCAGTAATCCAGGTCCTTAGTCTGCTTGTCTTCAGCAAACTGTTTGCAGGCTTTCTTGTGCATCATCTTTAGAAGAGGCTTCCTTCTGGGACAACAGCCATGCAGACCAATTTGATGCAGTGTGCGGCGTCTGGTCTGAGCACTGACAGGCTGACCCCCCCACCTCTTCAACCTTTCCAAAAGACAACCTCTGGATATGACGCTGAGCATGTGCACTCAACTTCTTTGGTCAACCATGGTGAAGCCTGTTCTGAGTGGAACCTGTCCTGTTAAACCACTGTATGGTCTTGGTCACCATGCTGCAGCTCAGTTTCAGGGTCTTGGCAATCTCAGAGAGTTCTTTGCCATGAGGTGCCATGTTGAACTTCTTGGGACCAGTATGAGAGAGTGAGAGCGATAACACCAAATTTAACACACCTGCTCCCCATTCACACCTGAGACTTTGTAACACTAATGAGTCACATGACACCAGGGAGTTAAAATGGCTAATTGGGCCCAATTTGTACATTTCACTTAGGGGTGTACTCACTTTTGTTGCCAGCGGTTTAGACATTAATGGCTGTGTGCTGAGTTATTTTGAGGGAACAGCATATTTACACAATTTATACAAGCTGTACGCTCACTACTTTTCATTGTAGCAAAGTGTAATTTCTTCAGTGTTGTGAAAAGATATGATAAAATATTTACAAAAATGTGATGGGTGTACTCACTTTTGTGAGATACTGTACATGTATGAATTTTTGATGTTCGTTTAAATGAAAGTCAGCTGTCATGCCCTAATGTACAGTTTTTGGACTGGTGCAACTCCTTGTAAGCGCACCTACCACTTGAGTTTAATTACCCCAATTTTACAATATATATATACTGTATGGTTTTTATATGTTACAGGCAATGTGTGAAATTGGGTATTCTCTATATTGCCTAGGCACTTTGTAGGATGCTAATTTCACAGATTGCCTGTAATATATATTTTCTGGCTCAGCCTCATTCCAATCACCTTGGGTCAACTCCGCCCCCTTGATCCCATATAGGACATCCCTGAATAGATCAATGAAGGCCCACCAGTACCTGATGCAGGTGTTCTTATTTTGTCCTTGTTCCGGACATTCCTGTTTTATATGGTCCTGCCGTTGGTCCTTGCAGTGGATGGTCCCTTGTTGGGGGTAAATCCCCTGATAGTGGACGCTCCTGGTGCCGGGCCTGGCACAGGTATAAAATGCTTCACGCCGAGTATCTAAAGCAGCCATCCTGGGACTTCTCGCTCTTTCTCTGACTTCTCGCTTCCTCACTACCTGCTTCTGTGCTATAGCATGGGCTGGGATTCCTGTAGCAGGGCTGACAGAGTCGGCAAGGTTCCATGCGGGGCGCCGATCAATGATGTCATGCTTTGCTGTAGGTTCCGGGCCCCTTCTCTCCTCGGCCTGTGTTCCTTCTGCGTTCCATCGGCAGTGGCGTGGGGTGATGTCACCGGGCCTCTTCTGATTTGCCACCGACCGCTGATTGGTGCAGGGAAACACTGCTTCTATTACAGGGGGAGGGGATGCCGGTTCCCTGCCTGTCCCACTAGCCATGTAAGTGCTCTATCCTGTACTGTCCTCCTGCTCCCTCACACTGTACAGTTATACAGACTAAGGGGATTCATGTTGCAGCTGGCTTTTCTGGTAGTCTACCTGGGGGATTCTCCCTGTTACCTTCCTGTGAGCTGCTGCACTTAGGAGTGAGTTCTTAAGGGTTCCTCCTGTACTTTGTTATATCTTCTTGGTTCCTGCTGTATTTCTAGCCCAGGATGAGCTTGGTGGTCCCAATGGATGAGTCACAGAAAACAGCTGAAAGGTAGGGGACTCCTAATTGGACAACTGTATATCGTATACTGCATATTGCTAATGCCCCTCCTTATTGGCGGAGGGGTTCACATAGAAGCCGCAAGAGGTAATTTTTCTAGATAACCACACTAAGTAAAGCTAGGCGGTATGATGTACAGGGCAGCCTATCTTCAGCTTCTGTAGGACCATCATCTGGTTGTACCAGGGCATCACTTGCAATGCAACACCTTTGCTATCCAGGCATCTCTGCAAAGTTAAGCTTAGTGAGTTCTTTCACAGTTCCCACTTGGGGGATGAGCATATTAGGCAGTGTATTTTAAAGGCAGTTGAGGAGGGAGACCCCTCTAAGAAAGGATGGCCTCCTTCCTCAAGGCGGTGTAAAAGATGATTCGCCAGAGCCTGGGCTATTAGCTCAAAATTGGGAGCATAGTCTAACATTGCTCAGGATAACCTATTACCTTCCATGTCAAATCAAGCAGTTAAAGTGGGAGTACAGTATACCCTCCTATCGTTTTCAGCCAAGGAAGCTGCCATCTTGTCCTCTGTTTAATCTACAACTGCAATGATGCTGCACATGTGATCAGCTATGACACCAGCCATTGGATGGTTTGACAGTTGGTTTAGAGCACAACCAATGGGAGTGTTACATTTCCGGCACATTGTTAGGAAAAGGTCTGTGTCTGGAACGGGATCCGTGTACCTGTGTGGGCGCCTGTGCGCGTTCGTGCGTGCCCGTGTGCGTCCGTGCATGCCGGCTTTGGCGCCGAATTGCCCTATTTAAGCTGACAACACCCAGCAGCCAGTGCTGTCCGTTCTACAGAGTGTGTGTGTGTGTTCTAGAGTGACTTGTATCCTGATTTCCTGTTCCTGCGACCCGGCCTCTGATGTTGTTTGATCTCTGCCTGCACCGACCCTCCGCTTGCCTACGACAACTCTTCTGCCTGATCCTTGTGTACCTTGCTGTCCGCCTGCTGACGACCGTGCCTGCACCTGATGACCCTTCTGCCTGCACCTTTTGTGCCACTTTGCCAGCCAGTTGCAGACCCCAGCCTGCATCACTATTCTTCTATTGCACGAGCCTCTACCGGATCTCTCACACCACTACCAGTGAACCAGTCCCACCCTCGTGCCCCCCTGTGCCTCTGAACCCTCTGCTCTACCAGGGGTTCCCGAACCAGGGCCGTAAGAGTGGTTGCTTCCTGCACTAGACAGACTCCACCACCAGGTGTGTGACAGCAATGGACAGCCATGTCTGTGTCTGCGCAGGAAGCACCCTCTGCTATGGATGAACTCTGTGTCCACCTTGCCGGCCTCACACAGGTGGTCAAGAATCTGCAGGAAGGCTATACATGACTGGAAGAACGGGTTCAGGAGCTCTCCGCACCTGCAGCTCCAGTAAGTAGCCAGGCCGCAGGTCGCACCATCGTGGCCTTACCATCTGAACCCCCTGCCGGATAAGTTTTCTGTGGACCGCCGCAAGTTCCGGGCCTTCCGTAACGCTTGCGAACTGTATTTTGGCCTCCACACCCGCACCTTCTCGCTGGAAGCTACGAAGGTGTGACTTGTTATATCCCTGTTACAGGAGGAGCCCCAGGCCTGGGCACACAGATTGTGGTAGCAGAGAGCCCCGTAAGTCTCCACCCTAGCTCTGTTCTTTCAAGCTATGGCCCAGCTATACGAGGACCCCCACCAGCTGCATAACACACCCTCCAGCAGGGCCTCCGCTCTGCTGAGGACTATGTGGTGGAATTTAGGCGGTGGAGCGCAGCTACGGATTGGAACGATGCCGCGCTCTGCTACAAATTCCGTTTGGGCCTGTCTGAATCCTTCAAGGATGAGCTGGCCCATGTGGGGGTACCTCCAACTCTGGATGCACTCATTAATCTGGCTATCCAGATTGACCGGCGCCTCAGAGCATCAAGCCGAAAGAGCCCCAGGATCCCTGCGTCCCACCTGGATGCTACCCTGGGTACTCAGCTACCCAAGACCGACTCCCTTCTGCAACCTCCTCCTCCTCTCCTCCGGATACACCTGAGCCAATGCAGTTAGGGCTCTTACGCCCCTCTCTCACTCCTGAGGAGAGACAACAGAGGTTCTCGTTGAACCTGTGCCTGTATTGTGGAGAAACCGGACACGTGGTGAGATTCTGCCCCACCAAGCGTGGTAAGTGTTCGTCGGTTGCTACTAATGACTTACTTATTTTGCCAAACCAAGTCTCTCACCTTGTGATCTCTCTCTCTGCAGCTCCCCAGAGGGACTACCCAGATCCCAGCCAGACTCCAGAGCATGCAGCTGCTTCGTGGATGAAACATTCTCAGCCTTCCATCAAATCCCCCTTCTGCCAAAGACCCACAAGATCATCATCCGCCTGGCAGACGGATCCCCCATTAAATCCTGCATGGTCACCCATGAGAAGGCTCCCCTACCTGCTACCACGACTGACGGCCACCAGGAGCTGCTTCTTCTTGATGCTATAGCATCCCCTCTGTTTCCCATCATCCTGGGTCTGCCCTGGCTCCGGGCGCACAGCCCCAGCATCGATTGGACCACCGGGACCATCAAATTCCGATCCCAGTACTGCCGTCAGCATTGCCTAAAACGGGTCGAAGAAATCGCTCCTATCCTGGGCTCTTTGGACTCGGACACTGATCCCAAAACCCATCTGTCTGTTCCCTCAGCCTACCACAGTTTTTTGGACATCTTTAGTAAAAAGGGGGCTGAGAAACTCCCACCTCACCGTCCATACGATTGTCCCATTGAGCTCTTGCCAGGAGCAGAAGTGCCTTTTGGGAGAATTTACCCTCTGTCGGAATCCGAGTTGGCGGCCCTCAAGGCCTATCTGGATGACAATCTGGAAAACGGGTTCATCCGACCTTCCACGTCCCCTGCAGGGGCTGGCATATTCTTTGCGGAGAAGAAAGATCATTCCCTACGTCCCTGCTTTGACTACCGGGAGCTCAACCAGATTACGGTCAAGAACCTTTACCCCAGAACCAGATCAAAGGCTGGGGTCCGCCACCATTTTCACTAAGCTCGACCTGCGTGGAGCGTACAGCCTCGTCCATATCCGGGAAGGGGATGAATGGAAGACCACCTTCCGTACTCGTTTTGGGCACTACGAGTACCTGGTCATGCCCTTTGGCCTGTGTAACGCCCCCGCAACCTTCCAGCACTTCCTGAACGATGTGTTCTGGGACTACTTAGACTTGTTTGTAATCATCTACCTGGATGATATTCAGATTTTTTCCTCCTCCCTTGAGGAACACCGTGGGCATGTAACCAAGGTCCTGAGCCGCCACCAGCAGCATGGGCTATATGCCAAGGCCGAGAAAAGTGCTTTTGAACAGTCTAGTATTCAGTTCCTCGGTCTAGTTATCTCAGTGACCGGTATCACAATGGATCCGTAGAAGGTCTTTACCATCTTAGACTGGCCCGCACCCACAGACAGGAAAGGGGTGCAACGCTTCGTGGGCTTTGCTAATTTCTATAGGAAGTTCATAAAGGGGTTCTCTGCCATCATTACCCCAATCACGCAGTTCACTAAGCAGAACATCCACTTCCAGTGGTCCACCGAGGCCGAAACAGCCTTTCAGACTCTGAAAAGACTGTTCACAACAGCGCCCATCTTGAAACACCCCTGCAATTACCGTAACATATGTCCAGGTGGGTCAACTCTATCCTGGAATATGACATCTACTCTTTACCTATTCTATGGTACCTTGGTCCTCTCACTTCCTGGTTCCCAGGTGGCAGGTTTGCTGTGGCTTGATCCCCCCACCCAGGCCCAGGTTTCCATCTCTTACTTTTCGGTGTCGTTTGGACGGTGGACCCTTGGTCCTTCACTCTCCTGGTTCCATGGTATCTTATCCATTTCTCATCTACAGTATAAGGTCCTATCTCAACTGGGTGGACCTGTATACAATGCCATTAACGTCCCCACAAAGTTCTACCCGCGACAACACTTGTCAGAAAAGTCTCAGACTTTCCGACAAAGCCGGAGCCACCTGGTGACCTTCACCTACAAGACGAATCACTTGACGCACTAACCCCATTACTACCGTCTCTTGGGGAAATACTTGAAGGATATCTTTAATCGTTTCGGGTGCTTCGCAACG
>BLSH010410656.1:111223-123971 GCA_018402905.1 Glandirana rugosa | reverse complement strand
CTTTTTCCCCTTCCCTTCTCTTCCTCCCCTCTCTCCCCTCCCCCCTTCTTCTCCCCCTTCTCCCCCCCCTTCCTGATCCTGGGTTTGGGTCCCTTCCACCCCCCAGCACAAATCATAATCTTGCACCACCACCGGGTGTCTCTCTCCACTGGTTTAAGGTCATTACTGACTTGATATGGCCATTACTTATCTATTATAGACTAATACCGTTGAGCTCTCGGTAATCCCCATGTTCGCCGGGGGGAGGGGATAGCCCCTCCAGGGCTGACCCCGCAGTCTTTGGACCTGTTTGAGCCTACGCCTAAGTGAGCTTCTGCCTACCAATATCTAATGCCAGTGTTATATTACATTGCAATATATACTAGTATATTCTATGCTGTTGTGTATGAATCCTATTACTGGTACTGTATTTAATTTCCTCAGATCCCTCCCTACTCTCCTGAAGAAGCGGACCCCCGAGAAACTGGTAGAGATTTTAGGAATCTATAGGGATCCCCAATTGGTCTTTGACCTTCTCAGAGAAACATAAGTTAAGCCTCTACCCCACAACAGGGACTAATATGTGAACTCAGTTTTAATATTGTGATCATGTCTTAGCCACATTCCTTTCTTCTGTGTATGTTTTTTTTTTTGTATATTGTATCATTTTCAATAAATTGTTTATTTTTATACAAACCATCTATGTAAATCCTTGGGTGTCGAGATAGTCCATGCTTTCATTTAAAGCTCTCCTCTCTCTCTCTGGTGGACTGTTACTGGGACAGTTGCTACCAGTCTATAAATACTTCATCTTTACGTGTTCACCCAGTCTTCCATGTGTCTCTGCTAAAGCCAGTCCCTCCAGACCCCTTCCCGGGACGGAAGAACGGTCCACTAGAACCGGTTCTAGTAAATGGAAAGGAGGAGTTCGAGGTCGAGGCCATCCTGGATTGCCGGAAGAGGGGTAGCTCCACTCAGTACCTGGTGAAATGGAAGGGGTACGGCCCTGAGGAAAGTTCCTGGGAACCAGAGGCAAACATCCATGTAGCTGAACTAATTCGAGCCTTCAAGAGAAACTGCCAGGAAGTTGGTACCCGGCGAGGCATCTGGAGGCTGCCCCTTGGGGGGGTGGGGGGGCAATGTTAGAAGAAGGTCTGTGCCTGGAACGGGATCCGTGTACCTGTGTGCGCGCCTGCCCGTGCGCGTCCGTGCACGTGTGTGCTGGCAATGGCGCCAAACGGCCCTATTTAAGCTGACAACACCCAGCAGCCAGTGCTGTCCATTCTACAGCATGTGCGTGTTCTAGAGACTTGTATCCTGATTTCCTGTTCCTGCGACCCGGGCCTGTCTATGAAGTTGATTGATCTTTGCCTGCATCGACCCCCAGCTTGCCCACGACAACTCTTCTGCCTAATCCTTATGTACCTTGCTGCCCCCCTGCTGACGACCCTACCTACACCTGACGACCCTTCTGCCTGCACCTTTTGTACCGCTATCTACTATTGCACGAGCCTCTACCGGATCTCTCACACCACCACCAGTGAACCAGTCCAATCCTCGTGCCCCCCTGTGCTCCCCAACTCTCTGTCTGCTCTACCAGGGGTTCCTGAACCAGGGCCGTAAGAGTGGTTGCTTCGTGCACAAGACAGACTCCACCACCAGGTGCATGACACACGTGCTGGAAACTATTAAATGGATGCTTTTACTACCGCTTTAAGAGACAGCTAGCATTTCCGGCATGCCGGGAATATTAACTCTTCTATGACACTATCAAATTGATGGGTTTACTTCCGCTTTAATAGTATATGAGTAGGCCAAGCCAGACAGGAGTAGTGCAGTATAAGGCTGGGTTCACACCTATGCGAATTGGATGCGGCTTACACCACATCCAATACACAGGACACTTGAAAACACGTTGTTTTCAATGGGTCCAGTTCACATAGGTGTGGTGCTTTCGCAGTCCGCATTGCACGGGAAACGTGTCTCCAAAGATGATATGTCTTTGCAACAATCCCCCATGGGGAACAGGGCTGTCTCAGAACTGAAGGGTCTTTTCCACAGCAGGGGCTGCCACAGGCTAGCGGTTAGCATATTGATGGAGTTCATCACTGAAGCACTGGTGGACATTGTGGTTCTTCCCAGAATCGGGATCATTAGCCTCAGTCCTTTCGGCCGAACAAGATGTCCTGCGAACAGTTAAGGTTAACTGTTCTTATTGGCCCATTAGAGGGTTCTCCAGCTTGGTGGATCAGGTCAGATCCTAATGTCATCAGTCTCCCAAGGCTTCAACCTAATACTTCCGGGTTTTGCCGATAGTGCCAAGATTAGCTTTCTTTCAGCAATATCTGGTCGGACTAGGGGTTCATAAAAAAAAATAAAAATGTGTGGTTTCACATTTATGGGTGTCAGGGACACGAGCAAAATTGTGCACTTGGCAAAACGCACAACACATTCAGCAGGCACTTGGCTATGCTATTCATTGATAAATAACACCTACACACATCCACAGCCATGCGTGTAATCGCATGGTGCCGCAGCACCATGCAGTTCAGGGCAGCTCGTTTTGAAAAGAGATGCCGGGACTTCTTGCAATGTTTCTCATGCATACAGCAAGGCGCCAAAGGCTGGAAAAGCCATGAATTAAGTCCAAACGGTGATAGAAGGTGGAAGCATTGGCACAATCCCAAAAGACCAGAAAGCATCCTGATATGGAGCTCTTCTTGCATCATGTGCTGGCTAACCAGTTTCTTCATGGGCTCCCAGCCAGAAATTCAGAAGCTAGCCTCTCTGGAGTGTTGGTGGCACATGAGGCCGATATTACCATGGTGGGATGCACATGGAACCCCTCTGGAGTGGGAAGACCCGAAGCGATCTATGTCATCTGATGGTTTGGACTATCCGAGAGGAAAGGAGTCTAGTGGGGCCATTTGACCTATTTTAAGACTTACTGATGGATGGACCAGTCATCTGCCAGCTTGAACCTTTCCGTTCTCACAGATATGTGGGAAAATATTACCTCATTCTTCGAGCCGGGTCACCCCTATGGAGAGACAAACAGGGTTCGGGCTCAGTTATTCTGGTCTTGCGAAGATGGCCTGCGGTGGTGGATGGCCTGCGGTGGTGGAGCCAAGGGGTTAACCTTTCCCGAGACAAGCTCATCCCAGTGAGCTGGGTCATCATCACATCAGATGCGAGTCTTCGGGGTTGGGGATCATTGCCTGCAAACTTAGGGAGCTTGGGACTCTCAGCTCCCAGTTTCTTTCAATCTGCTAGAATTGAGTGCAGCCAGGGAAGTCCTGAAAGCATTCATCCCCATCATTCAGAACAAAAAAGTGAACCCGAAGTATCTGTCAGACCGTCGCACGATGGGAGACTCCCAAAGTGGTTCTCATAGTGTCTCCAGACAATTGCCAGGCTCCACAAGCTCTAGCTCTCCAAGCAGTCTGGTGTACATCTTTCCTCCAACAGCCCTGATTCTCATGTCATTGTTGAATATTGTGGAGGAGGAAATCTCGGGGATAGTGGCGCTCAACGCAGTAGTGTAGTGGATTACTCTGATACCTTCAAAGGTTGCAGTTATGGGTACGAATCCCACAGATGGTATCACCTTCTGAAAACTTGCATTGTACTCAGCATAAAATGCTGAAAATATGCCATTGCATATGGGCAGAGGGGGCACTTTAAAAAAAAAAAAAAAACATCTAACCTTGCCTGCAGGGCATTTGGAAGGAGCAAAATGAAGGGCCTTAATCCTTTGAGTCGGTCAGGTCAAACCTCCCTTCAGCAGAGAAGATCTCTACGGGTTTACTTACCACCAAGCATGGCAGAGGTTTGAATATTAGCGTGTCCAATAAGGATTTTCCTTTCAGTTTTCCACGGGTGGGCGAATATGCTGGGATTTCTCCAGTCAGGACTGAAATCAGGCCTAAGCTGCAATACTATTAAAGTGCAAGTTTTGGCACTGTTGCCATTGACTGACACTTCCTAGTCCAGGAAACCACTGTAGTCAGATTTAAGAAGGTGACAATTAAAATACGGCCAATACGTTCGATATTTCCAATATGGGGTTTGTCGATATTTCTGAGGGGGTTGCTGAAGTCTCTGTTTGCTCCGGATTTGATCAGTCCATTATATTACCTCACTTGAAGACGGTGCTTTTGACATGCATTCATCTCAGCGAGACAAGTCTCTAAAATTGCTGCATTCAGCTACAAGGAACAGTACTACAACTTTTTTCTGGATAGAGTGTTGAAATGGCCTTCTCTGAAGTTCTTACCTGATGTTTCCTCGAAGTTCCACTTTGACAATCGGTCCTTCCAGGTTTTAAAACCCTCAACACAGCCAAAGGTTCATATTTACATAAGTTGCATCCAAACTCCATTCTACAAACGTGTTTGGGGAGAACAGGATCATTCCAAAAGTCTAGCATTTTCTTCATATTTCCGAAGGGTCCTGAGTTGTTGCATGCCAGCTATTCCCTCATCCCGACATGGGTGAAAAGGTTTATTCAATCATCTTACTCGCAGGAAGATTTATTTTCCCCGCAAGAGATTCAAATACACTACTCGAGTTTCCTTGCTCCTGGATGGCCTGGTCCAGAGTCTTGGTGGATGTGGTCTGTGATATGGCCAGCTGGAGTTTTTCCTAACATCTTTATCAGGCATTACAAGCTATATTTAGCTTCCTGCCAATTGGCATCATGGGAGCTTCTGTGTTGGCTTCTATTTTGTCCAAATAATAAATTCACTCTTAGCAGCACCTGGTGTTTGTTTTTGTTTTACTCCCTCCCTGTATCTGGCTAGTAAAGTCCCAAGTGATTGGCACGAGGCTGAGCCAGGAAAACAGAAAATTGTTACCTGTCTTTCCTGGCTCTGCCTCATGTCAGCACATAGCCCGGACTAGGGAGAGTATCTACAGAACACCTGCACCAGGTACTGGTGGCCTTTTATTGATCTATTCAGAGATGTCCTATATGGGTTCAAGGGGGCGGAGTTGACCCAAGGTGATTGGCATGAGGCAGACCCAGGAAAGGAAAATTACGGTAAGTGTTAACAATTTTTCCATATATATATATATATATATATATATATATATATATATATATATATATATATATATATATATATATAATCTCAACTAGTATAGCTACATAGTTTGTCAGCTTGAAGGAGAGTCCATTTAGTTCAACCAATAGCAATAGCCACCTGTATAAAGTATATCACTACCTTTTTGTACCAGGTGTTTGATTTCCTGAACACCAGGTAGGGCTGCAAGACCTGGTCTGAGAAGCCGACCCCACCCATGTGTGTGTTGCATGCAACAATGCACAGTGGCTTTTCCTTTGGTGTAGCTGACCCCCATTCTGTTACAGTCACTGTGCCCTCTGAGTGGATTGATGTCAACATATAGACGTCTTTTCTGTCTGAGAATTTGACAGCCATCATTTACTGCTGTTGCTGAGTGATGTGCCTCACTGCAGACATTGTCTCACCAGCTGCTATGGAAAATCCTTGCAGTTTTTCCACATGGTCCCACATGCTCCCATGCCAGCAGCATGCAGAGGTCTAGAAAGTGGCACACTGCTGTAGTAGTTGTTGACATAAAGATGGTAGCCTTGCTGGAGCAAAGGTTAAATCAGCTGCCAGACAAGTTTCCCATTGACTTCAAAATTGTCTGGGCAGCCCTTGGGGTTGACTTGTCAGTCCTGGCCTTCATAGATTAAAAAACCTGTAAAAAAAATGTAAAAGTCAGCAGCTACAAATAAAGCTGTTGACTGTTACTATAAGGACACTTCCCTGTCCTGGGATCCCGTAATGTCGGCACCCCAAGCTGAATCGTCCATGGGCTTCAGGTTTTCGGGCTTCACAGCTGGTTTCCTACTGTGCATACACGAGTCGCTCTGTGCTTTCTAATTGGTCCCGTCATCTTTTGGGACACACACAGGTCCGAGAAGGCAGCGGGGGGAAGGAGGAAGGGCCGATGCAAACATGGCGCAGAAATGATGTACTTAGCCGCTGCAAGATAGGATGGAAGTCCAGCTTGAAAACAACAGAAAAGGTACAAATTGACTAAAAAAAAAAAACTATATCCAAAAACGAGCAGGGGGGGGGTGCTCTATTGTTCAAGACCTGGTTGCAATTCAGCCTGGAACTCCGCTTTAACTGCTTAAAATGCGGTCAGCCTTTAAAATTAATCAGGGATTCATCAATATAAATATTTTTTTCCAGAGTATACAGTAAGCCGCTAAAAAGTTTTCAGAGAAAAAGGATATTAGGGGCCACAATTTGAACAGGCAGTCATATCTGGAGTCACTGCTTGGGGCGCACCGGAATTAAAATGTAAAAAGCACAGCAATACATCAAAGCGGTCTCTTGAAATAAATGCGGGAAAAGAGGGTGTGGCATGGATGGAACTACAGGTCCAATACCACCGAATTTGGAGCTTTCGCACTAGGCCCTTGTAGAGTAAGACCCAGTACAATTTTGATTTCTATGAGGTGTGTTGGCACTCATCTCTTCCTGGGAGAAGATGTCTGGTGTTGCTCCAGAAACTGGTTAGCATAAAGATTAGTTTGATTGAAGATATGCTCTGGGGGTTCGCCACCCGTGAATACCTTGAAAAGATCCACGGGCCAAAATTTTCAACATTCATATTTTATGCCTGGTGAGGCCTTAAATAATGGTATTTGGGGGGTGAAAGATCTCGCTGGTATCCACTGAGAGGTGTACTCCTGTGCAGCAACTGATGTGGTGCTACCCTGTGTATCCTCTTGCGGTCTGCTAGTAATGGGTCTTTCAGAGTCGGAGGAGCTGTCTGAAACTACATTTTTACTGTCACCGATGAAATCCTCATCTTCTGAGCCCAACTCAGCTTCACTGTCTGAGTACAGGAGGGCATAAGCTTCTTCAACAGTAAACAGCTTTCTTTCCATTTTTTCAAAAAAATGTAGGCACTCTACAGACCCCAAACTATGCAAAAGTAAATATTTTTTTTATAATATACTGAAATCTAAAACTTTTTATTCTCCTAAAACACTAAGGCTACTTTCACACTGAGGCTTTGAAAAACGCATGCAAAACATCCAGCGTTATGACCGCGTTTTTGCCGCGTATTCCTGTGTTAGCGTTACAATTAGCACTAACGCCCAGGCGTTTTTCAAGCGCTTTTGAAGCATGAGCATTAAATAAATAGCACATCCCCCTACATTACATCATGTTTACTTCCTGATATTTTGACCTTTCCACAACCTCTGTGTTTTGCTGGCGATTTTTAACACGCTTTTAACGCGCTTTTAAAGCGCTTTACATTCATTTCAATGTATATGGGCGTTTTTAATGCGCTATTTTTAGCGTTCAGAATAAGCACAAAAAATCATGCTTGCAGGACTTTTTTAAACGCGGCGCCAGCGCGACGCCCCAGTGTGAATAGGTACATTGGAATTAATGGGCAGCGTTTTGGAAGCACTATTTTTAGCACAAAAACGCTAGGAAAGCGCCTCAGTGTGAAAGGGGCCTAAGACCCCTTTCACACCAAGGCGTTTTTCAGGTGTTTTTGCACTAAAATTAGCACATAAAAAGCACATGAAAAACACTCCCCATGCATCTCAATGAATGCTTTCACACAGAGGAGTCGCGCTTGCTAGGCGTTGCTAAAAGTCCTGCAAGCTGCATCTTTTCAGCTTGTTTTGTGCGCTCAAAATAACGCCTCAAACGCCCATGTCCATTGAAAATAATGGTTAAGCCAATCAAAAGCGCTTGAAAAGCGCATGAAATGTGCACTGAGGCTGTGGGAAAGGTAACATGATCGAAATGCAAACGCTTGAAAAGCGCTTCAAACGCGCGGCAAAAACGCAAACTAAAATCATGCCGTTTTACAGGCTTTTTTCCAACGCCTTGGTGTGAAAGGAGCCTTACAATGACACTGACAGGAGTACTGATACTGGGGAAAAGCACTAATTCACGCAAATTTTTTTTTTTTTTTTTTTTTTTTAAATCCTAAATTACAGAAATGGACACGGACACTAAAACTGGCACTGACACCGATGCTGAAAGTATGAGCACACATTACACTCCACGCACTAAAATAGCAATAAATCTAAAACTTTAATTTTTTTTTTAATAAAACACTGACACTGATATTTACCAGTGACAGAAACACTAATGCTGAGACTAACAGTGACATGAACGCTAACCCTGAGACTAGTGGCGATAGGAATGCTAACGTTGAGAGTCGCCGCGAAAGGGAATTGTAATGCTGAGACTAGCGGTGAAAGGGAACACTAACACTGAGACTAGCGCCGAAAGGGAAGGCTAACGCTGAGACTAGCGGCGATAGGAACACTAAGACTGGTGGTGATAGGAACACTCAGGCAGAGACAGCGGCGACAGGTACTCTAGCAGTGATAGGAGCACTGACATTAGTGGTGACAAGAACACTGCCGGTCAGCAGGGGCATCGCCAGGGGGTGGCTATCAGGGTTTCAGCCCCAAATATCATACCCACAGCCCCAAGTCTCCTGATGGGTCCCTAATGGCGGGTCCATGGCTCTGTCAAGTCGCCCGCGCAGTGGGCGGGCAACTTGACAGAGCCGGGGGCAGACGACCTGGCAGAGCCGGGGGCAGACGACCTGGCAGAGCCGGGGGCGGGCGACCTGGCAGAGCCAGGGGCTGGCGACCTGGCAGAGCCACGGGCGGGCGACTTGATAGACCCGCGAGCGGGCTGCTTCACAGACCTGCGAGCGGCCTGCAGAAGGGAGCCGAGAATGAGCAGGGCGAGCAGAGATGACATCATCTCTCTGCCTGCCCCGCATCACTGCTCGTCTGCCAGTCGCTGCCTGCACTGTGGAGGAGAGTGGAGGATCCTCTCTCTCCACAGCCCCGTAAGTGCCGGACCTTTGAGGGTGGGCTGTCAGAGCCGCGACTCCCATGGCGGGGGGGATTTGCTCTGTACTGGCTGCATACTGTGATACTGACTCTGTACTGGCTGCATACTGTGATACTGACTCTCTACTGGCTGCATACTGTGATAGTGACTTTGTACTGGCTGCATACTGTGATACTGGCTCTGTACTGGCTGCATACTGTGATACTGGCTCTGTACTGGCTGCATACTGTGATACTGGCTCAGTCTGGCTGCATACTGCGATACTGGCTCAGTCTGGCTGCATACTGTGATCCTGGCTCAGTCTAGCTGCATACTGTGATACTGGCTCAGTCTGGCTGCATACTGTGATACTGGCTCAGTCTGGCTGCATACTGTTATACTGGCTCAGTCTGGCTGCATACTGTGATACTGGCTGCATACTGTGTTACTGGTACCTGTGATGTAAGGAGGAACTCCGTTGGGGGCACCTGTGATGGAAGGAGGGACTCGGCTGGGTGACACCTGATGACATCTGGTGGCAGACGATAGTGGCAAGTAACACACTCGGGGCTCCCACTAATTCTACATTATGGTGAGTTGAACTATTTAATTTTATATTACAATGTAATAGAAATAATGCTCTTCAATCTTCCTGACACCATAACAACCATGGTTCCGGGATGATTGAAGCACCAACACCAGGTGTTTGGAGTATGTTTATCTGCTGATTGTTAAACTTTCTGGAACACACATAATGCTATTGTGGTGTAGGATCTGGGCCTGCTGTCCCTCCATTCCTCTTTCTTTCCTTCCTCCTCTTCTCTTTCCTTCCCTCCCTATCTCTTTCTTTCTTTCTTCCTTCCTCTATCCCTCGTTCGTCTCAGATGTGAGCCACACCCCTTTAAGCCACACCCACTGTTTAGTTTAGATCACACCCATTTTTCGCATGCCACATTTCTTCGGCCTAGAGCCCCTGGTCTTTTTTCCACCTAGCAACACCCCTGCCGGTCAGACATGGCTATCTTGCTGCCCTCCTCCACCTATTGAACAAAGGATATACTGGATGAAGTGGATTGCATACAAGTGACGTATACTCTATCTACTGAAGTTTGCATTGGCTGTATGGGAAATATATCCATTTGAATAGAGCCTTTATGGATTTCTATGGACTTTCAGTGCTGAGTAATCCTGGATATATATTGCTGATGAATGCATGTCATATGCTTTGAAAGTTATTTACTTGCATTCTGATAACACATGTGGGAGCAGAGCAGATACCCTGTGAGGGAGAAGAATTTGTGCCTTTATGAAAGAAAATATAGATCAGATATGTTAATACAAGTTAATTTACAGTGCTTTGAAAAATAATTCATACCCCTTGAAATTTTCCACATTTTGTCATGTTACAACCAAAAATGTAAATGTATTTTATTGGGATTTTATGTGATAGACCCACACAAAATGGCACATAACTGTGAAAGAGAAGGAACATGATAAATGGTTTTTCAAATTTTTTACAAATGAATATTTGAAATGTGTGGCGTGCATTTGTATTCGGCCCCCCGAGCCAATACTTTGTAGAACCACGTTTCGCTGCAATTACAGCTGCAAGTCTCTTTGGGTATGTCTCTACCAGCTTTGCCCATCAAGAGTGAAAATTTTTGCCCATTCTTTGCAAAATAGCTCAAGCTCAGATTGGATGTAGAGCATCTGTGAACGGCAATTTTAAAGTCTTGCCACAGATTCTCAATTGGATTTAGGTCTGGACTTTGACTGGGCCATTCTAGCACATGAATATGCTTTGATTTAAACCATTCCATTGTAGCTCTGGCTGTATGTTTAGGGTTGTTGTCCTGCTAGAAGGTGAACCTCCGCCCCAGTCTCAAATCTTTTGCAGATTCTAAAACTTTTTCTTCTAAGATTGCCCTGTATTTGGCCCCATCCATCATCCCATCAACTCTGACAAACGTCCCTGTCCCTGCTGAAGAAAGGCATTCCCACAACATGATGCTGCCACCACCATATTTCACAGATGGTGTGTTAAGGGTGATTTGCAGTGTTCGTTTTCCACCACATATAGACTCCTTTCACACCAAGGCGTTTTTCAGGCGCTTTTGCGCTAAAAATAGTGACTAAAAAGAGCCTGAAAAACTCCCCCCAATACACCCCAGTGTGAAAGTCCTGAGTGCTTTCACACTGGGGCAGTGCGCTTGCAGGACGGTAAAAGTCCTGCAAGGCGCATCTTTACAGTGGTGTGGGAGCGGTGTATTCACCGCTCCTATACCGCCCCTGCCCATTGAAAACAATGGGGCAGCGCCCCCGAAGCGGTGAACACCGCTTCGGGAGCACCGCAAACCAGCACTTTAAACCCTTGTTTAACCCCTTGTGGGGGGTTAAAAGCACACCACCATCACCACCCGATTAGCAGCGCCATAGCGCCGCTATAACGAGCAGTGAAGCGGCGCAAATTTTACCGCTACCGCTCGGGCGGCCCCGGTGTCAAAGCAGCCTATGCGTTTTGCTCTTAGGCCAAGAAGTGCAATTTTGGTCTCATCTATCAAGAGCACCTTCTTTCACATGTTTGCAAACGGGACTTCTTATGGCTTTCTTTCAACAATGGCTTTCTTCTTTCCACTCTTCCATAAATGACAGATTTGTGGAGTGCATGACTAATAGTTGTCCTGTGGACAGATTCTGCCATTTGAGCTGTGGATCTCTGTAGCTCCTCCATAATTATCATGGGCATCTTAGTTGCTTCTCTGTTTAATGCTCTCCTTGCCCGACCTGTCAGTTTAGGTGGACAGCCATGTCTTGGTAGGTTTGCAGTTGTGCCATATTCTTTCCATTTTCAGATGATGGATTGAAAAGTGCTCCATGAGATGTTCAAAGCTTAGGATATTTTTTGATAACCTAACCCTGCTTTATACTTCTCCACAACTCCCTGGCCTGTCTGGTATGTTCCTTGGCCTTCATGATGCTGTTTGTTCACTAAGGTTCTCTAAAAAACCTCTGAGTGCTTCACAGAACAGCTTATTTTATACTAAGATTCAATTACACACAGGTGGACTATATTTACTAATTAGGTGATTTCTGAAGGCAATAGGCACTATATTTTAGTTAGAGGTATCAGAGTAAAGGGGACTGAATACAAATGTACACCACACTTTTCAGATATTGAATTGTAAAAAAAAATTTAAAACCATGTATTATTTTCCTTCCACTTCACAATAATGTGCCACTCTGTATTGGCCTATCACATCAAATCCCAATAAAATACATTTATGTTTTTGGTTGTAACTAGGGATGAGCTCCCGGTTCGCGTCAAAGTCACGTTCGACTCGAACACCGGGTTTTCATCCATTCGGGTCATTCAGAACATTATGGGGCGTTTGCGGGAACTTTGCGTGCCCCATAATGCATTCCAATGGCGGTGGAATGCCGCCCGCTGATTAGCCAAAGCATGCACATGACCAGCATGCTTTCGCCAATCAGCGGGCGGCCTTCTGTGAGAGCTTTGATTGGCTAAAGGCAGGGTGCCTTTAGCCAATAACTGCACAGCAGCCTCAATCCACGCCCCACACTATATAAAGCGGCTCTGTGTAGGGGGTTGGCGGTGGTGGTCGGTCATAGAGAGAGAGCTTAGGTTCCTGATTGCAGGCAGTTTAGCTAGCTAGCTAGCTAGCTAGCTAAAGTGTAAAAAAAAAAGAAAAAAATATAGATAGATAGATAGATGTTAGATTTCTCTCTATCTATTTATCTGTCAGTTAGTGTAGGGAAATATATACTATATACATAGGGCTATCTGTATATAGTCAGGCAGTGCAATAATATATATATATATATATATATATATATATATATATATATATATATATATATATATATATATATATATATATATATATATA
>BLSH010410656.1:72838-84803 GCA_018402905.1 Glandirana rugosa | reverse complement strand
CGCGGGGACGCGAAATGGGGACACACCCCACCGCGACAGGCCATTCGTCCCATTTCTCTCCCCTCGTGAACACTAAGTGTATACTTTCTAATTACCTGAGAGTGGATTACCTGTGATAATAAAAGACCATATAATTGTTGTGGCTGTCAGCAGTGTATAAGGTAAGGGATCCGCCCAGGTGTACCCCACCCTTGTGCAAATTAGCAAAAAATAATTTATAGTTTATAATAAATAAATTAGCATAAGTGAACAGTGCTTATGTTATACGTTATATCCTGTGTTTCCCAACACTGTGCTGGTATAACATATAAAATATCAAAAAAATAAATAAATCATAAACCACATAACATTTTTAGTAAAAATCAATAATTAATAGTGTCCATTAGGTGAGAGTCCATTAATCTTTCATATGTGAATCACAAGTGCTCCCCTCTCTTTACCCTGCTTACCGGACAGCGCCACCCCACACAGGGGTAAAGCGCAGGGGCGCCTGTCTAGGCAGGTGATCAGGGGTCTATGCTTTGATCCTTCTGTGAGTTGTCCAATGTTGTTTTCCAGGAATGAATATTTCTCCGCAGTCCTCCGTTGGTCAGTGTATTAGTGGTCAGTTTGAGATGAAAAAGGAAAAAAGCTCCATAGCGTATATCAGTCAGCAAAAACGATATTTATTTTAAAAGTTCTTTAAAAACAAACATTCAACACGATCCTTGTTAAAAAGATTAATGGACTCTCACCTAATGGACACTATTAATTATTGAGTTTTACTAAAAATGTTGTGGTTTATGATTTTTTTTTTTATTATTTTTTTTTTTATATGTTATACCAGCACAGTGTTGGGAAACACAGGATATAACGTATAACATAAGCACTGTTCACTTATGCTAATTTATTTATTATAAACTATAAATTATTTTTTGCTAATTTGCACAAGGGTGGGGTACACCTGGGCGGATCCCTTACCTTATACACTGCTGACAGCCACAACAATTATATGGTCTTTTTATCCAGGGCAGTGCCAACCCAGCTCTTTATTATACTGTAGCCACAAACTTCCTTTGTTAGGAAGGTAACACTGGGGGCAGCAAACCCAACAAGAGTAAGCCTAAAAAAAATCCTGAGCGCAATACCTCTATCTATTAGTTCAAAAAGTAAGAAATGTTGCATTTTTTTTGCAAAATTGTCGCTCTTCTATTGTTTATAGCGGTGATCAGAAATGACGCAGAGGTGATTAAATACCACCAAAAGAAAGCTCTATTTGTGGGGGAAAAAAGGACACACATTTAATTTGGGTACAACGTCACACGACCGCGCAATTGTCAGTTAAAGCAATGCAGTGCCGAATTGCAAAAAGTGCTCTGGTCCTAAAGTGGGAAATCCTTCCGGGGCTGTAGTGGTTAAAGCCTAATCTGTGAACTGATGTATGATGTTGGCTGATAATATTTTGCATGACACTTTTTTTCCTCAGAGAGAGAGAACTCCAAAGAGAAACACTGTATCACTTTCTCCTCACAGACAATCTGAGGAGAAAGAGATATGAGGAAGCTGTTTGACAGGCTTCCCATTCATGTGCTCACTGCGATTGTATGTCACAGTGATCGCATGACTGGGGGCTGGTTCTCCTGCCTGCCAATCAATAGTTCGAGAACCAAAGCTGTCACTCTGGTCTCCTCCTTGCGGCACACGATCAGGCGCAATCCAGCCCAGAACACATGTAATGGGCCACATTTATGCAGTCCCATGGAAAAAAGCCTAGTTCCGTAGGGCTGCATATATGTGTTACATTGGGGTGAAGGGGCTAAACAAGCACTGGCTAGAGAAGAAAATTAATAACAGAGTTACAAATTAAATACAACAGTATATAGCTCTGTAGTTTCTCTCTCTCTCTTTCTGTATGCCAGGAGATGGTGTTGAAGCGCTTCCATTAATTTACATCTATAGTGATCTAAAAGCTGAGTACTTCAGCTCCACATTAATATTATTAAGGGTCACAGACAATGTTGCCAACCCCCCAAAGTGAAATTTACTGGCAGAACGCCAAAATTTACAAACAGCAGCAATTTTATACTGACAAAAATCATGAACTTTACTGACAGAGCTGATTTTTTTTTTTTACTGACACTGCAAAAGTACATAAAATGCCAGTTTTCAGTGCTAAACCGTGCAAAGATAAACATTTAAACTATAAACATATAGCTAGTGCTATTAGTAATGTGTTTAAGTTAAATAAAAGTCAAAAAACATATTTCTCTATTTACATTATTTTAACCTAGCCTGCACAGAGTTCCCCCACATATCAGTCTGCAGGATTCCCCCTTACAATGCAAGGAAACTCTGACATAAAGGGGAATTCTGCAGATCATGATCAGAGGGAATACACTGACATAAGGCGGGGTTACTGAGATAAGGGGGGACCTTAGAGGCTGCAGACATGGTACAGAGGTGGTCAGAGGATGCAGACATGGTACAGAGGTGATCAGAGGATGCAGACATGGTACAGAGGTGGTCAGAGGAAGGTTGCGGACATGGTACAGAGGTGGTCAGACGAAGGTTGTGGACATGGTACAGAGGTGGTCGAGGAAGGTTGCGGACATGGTACAGAGGTGGTCAGAGGAAGGTTGCGGGCATGGTACAGAGGTGGTAGAGGAAGGAGGCAGACGGGATACAAGAATTAGCAAGACAGAGATCGTGAACATCTCACCACTGGCATTCTTGCCTGATAACTGCTGCCTGGGTGCATCACAATCGATAGCAGCCAGCCAAGCAATGGATTGATGGATGCAGGCCAGGGAAGGGTCTGGTGGTAGGAGACTCCACAGTCCGTTCACTTAAGCAGCCAAGGATGGATGGTACAGGCAGGCAGGGGCACAGTGCTGTTGTGATAGGAATCCCTGGCTCCAAACAAGCTCCAGCCATATAGTGCGGCGCAGCGACGGGCCGGGGTTTGGTCTCCTGCCCGCTATGCTGTCTGATGCAATTGCAGTGCCGAGACGTGCCGTGCATTCAAAAATGGTGCCAGGCAGCGGCATTACATCACTTACTCACTGCGCATGCACCCGCCCGGAAAAGGCTGAGTGTGTACGAACCCGGCAGGCTTTTGAAACAGCGCAGTGTAATTTGTCAGCCCGCCGCCATATTTTTACGGGCTCCGCTTGTCCATAAGGGGCATTTACGGACGCCCCAAAATAGGCTGGAATATATAGTTGTCCGTAAATACATAGCTCTCAACTGTCCCTGATTTCAAGGGACTGTCCCTGATTTCAAGGGACTATCCCTCTGTCCCCAAATTCCAGATCATGTTTCCCTCATTTTGGTCTGATCTGTATAGTTATATATGAAATGCACTTTTTATCTTTCAAAAAGGGTTTCCCAGTGCTAAACTTTTCACCCAGTTTCTAAATTGCTGCATTTGTAAATTTTAAAAGCCAATATAAAGGAATACAAGTGAAAAAAAAAGCCATTGTGGATTTAATTAACCTTTTTTTGTTAATTCTCCTTTAAGTGGGTGTGACAGGGTGTGTGTCCTATGCCTACATACGTTTGCGAGCAGGTGTCACTCATTCCCATCTCAAAAGGTTGGGAGGTATGGTAAATATACGAGCGGTTGGCAACTGTGAAGCCTCAGACAGCGTGATCGAAGGCTTTGCAATGACATTTCATGCTAATAACATGGCAATAAAGCATCAATTTAAATCATGGCAACCTTTGTTATGATTTGAGGCTGGTACTTACCCCAAAGCTTCAAATTCACATGTCGGCTTTAGAAGAAGTTTAATTATTCAATGAACTACTGGTTCTAATAAGAAAATCAATAGTAGATGTTTTTCTCCAACTTTAAGATCCAGCAGACAAAACGATAGGATTATCCACATCAGCCATATCTTATATCAAGCTTATGTTTAGACGAAATGTGCTAAATCAAGCAAGGGAAATGTCCACACAGTCTGAGAACTATTTTAATGAAGCCCTGCTCTTGTTTAGATCTGCAATCCCTTCTCATTTTGCCATCACATGGATATTTCCACTGACTATGCCATCACTTGTAGCTTTCCAAGGGACACAGGAAATAGCAAGGATGTTTATGTCTGTTAGAAAATCACACAGTACACTGTACTAATTCATTACAAGCACAGTGCTCTATGGAGGAGCTGCAGGTTGAATGACATGAAGTAAGAACTTCAGGTAACAATGCTGATTGTGGCTAAACCCTGTAAAGCAGTTACAGGAGAACTGACAAATAGATGTAAAGTACTGTTACATTTTCCAGTGTGTCATGCGCTTATAACAAGGTTTGTCTTCAAAGACAACTGTATGCACTAGCTTTTGTGCTCAGATCGAAGCAGCATATAAAATGTTTACAATGCTGCAATAAGAAAGATGTATTACGTGCTAAAATATGGCTTTTGTTGAAACTGAAAGATCCGAAACACCCCCCAGGCAACTTAAAGGCCTGGTTCACACTTGAGTTGACTTGAGTCACACAGAATCGCATGGCAAGGGAAATCTCCTTGTTTTCAATAGTACTCATTTTAACCAATGTCACTCACAATGGCTTGATTTCGGAAAAGGTTCTTGCACAACTATGGTACAATTTACAGTGCAACTTGGCCCCATAGAATATGCAAAGTTGTATCAGTCACACAATGCATTTTACACATACTGTATTCCTCAGTCCTTGCACCCACAAAATATGTCTTAATTACTGTGCCACAAGCAAGAGTCTTACAGACCGACATAAACCTCAAGACAAAGGGTACTTAAAAAAAAAAAAATCTTCCATTACATCTTTTTCATTCATAATATAAATATTGAGCTGAACACTGTGAGAACCTTAAAAACAACTTAATGATCATGAATATGTAACATACAGCACAGTTTACTAAGTGCAGTGGTCACGAGTATGACTGACATATATGTAAAATGTAAATGCCTCCTTTACATTGGTGGTGCATACTGTAACTGATTCTCCAGGGTACATGAGACAACTATTATACAGGTTTTATATAGCACCAACAGTTTACAGATTGCTTTATATTATAAATAGCCGAACACCCCCCTCCCCCCCGTTCGGTTCGCACCAGAACCTGCGAACATTCGAACAATGTTAAAGTCTATTGGACCCAAACATGAAAAATCAAAAGTGCTAATTTTAAAGGCTTATATGCAACGTTATTGCCCTAAAAAGTGTATGAGGTGTATAACATAGCCAGAGCAAAATGACATTTCCATAGGAAAATTGTCATTTAAAATCGCGGCTGTAATGTAATCGCTGAAAAAAAGTGCATGGGTCCCCCCCCCCAGTCCAAACCAGGCTCTTCAGGGTTTGGATATTAAGGGGAAGCCCGCACCAAATTTAAAAAAAAATTGACGTGGGTGTCCCCCTAAAATCCAAACCAGACCCTTATCCGAGCATGCAGCCCTGGCCGGTTGGGCGGTCGCACCCCCCCTTCTGAACCGTACCAGGCTACATTCCCTCAACATGGGGAGTGTGGGTGCTTTGGGGGAGGGGGGCTCTGCCCCCCCACCTCAAAGCACCTTGCCCTCCTGTTGATGGGGACAAGAGCCTCTTCCCCACAAGCCTGGCCGGTGCTTGTGGGGGTCTGCGGGTGGGGGGGCTTATCGGAATCTGGAAGCCCCCTTTAATAAGGGGGCCCCAGATCCCACCCCCCATGTGAATAGGTATGGGGTACCTTGTACCCCTACCCATTCACCAAAACCTGCCCGGAGACCCCCACAACCACCGGCCAGGGTTGTGGGGATGAGGCCCTTCTCCCCATCAACATGGGGACAAGGTGCTTTGGGGGCGACCTCAAAGCATCCTCTCGCTTGTCCCCACCCCCTCCTGCCATGCCAGGGGCTGCATGCTCGGATAAGGGTCTAGTTTGAATTTTGGGGGGACCCCATGCCTTTTTTTTTTAATTTGGCGCAGGGTTCCCCTTAAAATCCATACCAGACCTGAAGGGCCTTGTAAGGACTTTAGCGGGGAACCCCTAGGCAATTTTTTAAACATTTTGGCACGGGGTTCCCCTTAACCACTTCCTTACTGGAAGTACAAATCCATTAAAAAAAATTATTCATCAGTTTTGGCCGATATATATTCTTCTACATATTTTTGGTAAAAAAAAAAACGCAATCGGCGTATATTGATTGGTTTGCGCAAAAGTTATCGCGTCTACAAACTATGGGAATTGATTTATGGCGTTTTTATTATTATTATTTTTTTTTTACTAGTAATGGCGGCGATCTGCGATTTTTATCGGGACTGCGATATTGCTGCAGAAATGTCGGACATTTTTTACACATTTTTGGGACCAATGACATTTATACAGCGATCAGAAATTTAAATATCCACTGATTATTGTGTAAATGTCATTGGCAGTGAAGGGGTTAACCTGCAGGGGGCAGTGAAGGGGTTAACAATGTTCCCTGGGTGTGTTCTAACTGTGTTAGAGGGATCAGTGACAGGGATCAGTAGATCTGGTATGTCCCCTGTCATAGAACGGAGAACCGCCGTGTTTACATGGGCGGTTCCCCGTTCTGCAGCTCTGCCAGGCGATCGTGGGTCTCGAGCGGACATCGAGTGGGCACGCCGGGAGTGCCGGAGTGCACTGGGGACGACGTCCATGGATCAGATCCGTGCTGGAGCCGTACTTCGGCAATAGCGTGGATCTGTAGGGGTTAAAATCCATACCAGACCTGAAGGGTCTATTATGGACTTTGGGGGGAACCCTACTCAATTTTTTTTTTTAATTTTGGTGCGGGCCCAGCTGTTGTAAATTATTTTTAAAATTGTGATGACATGCCACAGTCAAACAGGTGCTGAAAAATTTGGCCTTGGGTGTTGGCGGTGCCAGAACACTGTAAACCCTTGCAGTTACTCTTGTTGGGTGCAGGAACGTGACCTGCTGTTGTAAATTATTTTAACCACTTAAGGCCTGGAGCCCTTTTTTACACTTGTTGTTTACAAGTTAAAATCATTTTTTTTTTGCTAGAAAATTACTTAGAACCCCCAAACATGTCATCACAATTTTTAACCACTTAACGCGAATTGCCGTTTATAAATGGCGGCAGCTTTAAGTGGATGTATTGGGGTATAGCCTTGCAGGGTCGTTAACCCGCCACCGTCCACCACTCTTCTCCAGTCTCCCATCCCAGCGGGAGACCAGAGCTCCGATCCAGCGCTTCTGGCCGCTGTGTGGAGTCCCTATGGAAAACGGGATCGTACATTTCCGGAAGCAACATTACAACGTCACTTCCGGTGTACTCGGCAGCAGCTGAGCGGACACCTGGATGTTCGGGTTCGGGTTTTTGTGCAAAAGTTTGGGTTCGGGTTTGGTTCGAACTTGACCCCGGACCCCGAACCATATTGAAATCAATGGGGACCCGGACTTTTGGGCACAAAAATGGCTGTAAAAAAGTCCTGGAAAGTGCTAGAGGGCTGAAAAAGGAAGAAAAGTGGGGGTAAGAGTAGGACAAGTGCCCTACAAAGAAATGGGGATAGGGAAATAACAATAATCTGTCCCTTACAGCAACAGCAGGGACCTGACCCTATAGAGCTAGGAGATGATTTTTGAATAATAATCTGTCCCATACAGCACCAGCAGGAACTTCTCCCTATAGCAGTTTGATATGATTTTAGAACAATAATCTGTCCCTTACAGCAACAGCAGGAACCTCTCCCTATAGCAGTTTGATATGATTTTAGAACAATAATCTGTCCCTTACAGCACCAGCAGGAACCTCTCCCTATAGCAGTTTGATATGATTTTAGAACAATAATCTGTCCCTTACAGCAACAGCAGGAACCTTTCCCTATAGCAGTTTGATATGATTTTAGAACAATAATCTGTCCCTTACAGCACCAGCAGGAACCTCTTCCTATAGCAGTTTGATATGATTTTAGAACAATAATCTGTCCTTTACAGCAACAGCAGGAACCTCTACCTATAGCAGTTTGATATGATTTTAGAACAATAATCTGTCCCTTACAACACCAGCAGGAACCTCTCCCTATAGCAGTTTGATATGATTTTAGAACAATAATCTGTCCCTTACAACACAAGCAGGAACCTGACCCTATAGCAGTAGGAGATGATTTTAGAACAACAATCTGTCCCTTACAGCAACAGCAGGAACCTGACCCTATAGAACTAGGAGTTGATTTTAGAACAATAATCTGTCCCTTACTGCAATAGCAGGAACCTGACCCTATAGAACTAGGAGATGATTTTAGAACAATAATCTGTCCTTTACAGCAACAGCAGGAACCTGACCCTATAGCAGTAGGAGATGATTTTAGAACAATAATCTGTCCCTTACAACAACATCAGGAACCTGACCCTATAGCAGTAGGAGATGATTTCAGAACAATAATCTGTCCCTTACAGCAACATCAGGAACCTGACCCTATAGCAGTAGGAGATGATTTCAGAACAATAATCTGTCCCTTACAGCAACAGCAGGAACTTGACCCTATAGAACTAGGAGATGATTTTAGAACAATAATTTGTCCCTCTAAGCAGTAGACTCTAACTAGTCCAGTCAGATTGTTCTGTAATGCAGGATGAGATGTTATTAGATCTGCAATCTGTCCCTAAAAGCAGTGGTAGTAGTAATCTCTACCTAGTCCACAATTAGATTGTTCTGTAATGCAGGATGAGATGTTATTAGATCTGCAATCTGTCCCTCACAGCACCAGCAGCATCCTCTCCCTACACTAGCCTGAGAGCATATGACATGCAGCACTACGTGACTCCAGCTCATACAGAGGCTGGGTCACATGATGCACAGGCCATTCACAACCATGCCATTAGTAGGCATGGCTGTGATGGCTTCTAAGGGTAAACCGGTGAAACGCTTGTTGATTGGCTCCCCTGCAGCTATTCAACAAGCGGGAAAAAAATACCATAACCCAGAACCCGAACTTTTTTTCAAAAGTTCGGGTTCAGCTCCCGAACACCGCAAATTTACAGTTCGGGTTCGCTCAACTCTACTCGGCGGCTAAAAATATTACAGTATTCAGAATCGCCAATTTTGGCGAAATTAATACTGTTATGTGTAAAGGAGGGATGGGGGGTCTTTCAGACCCCCCCCCCCCCCCAATCCCTCCATAAAGAGTACCTGTCACCAAATATTACTATCACAAGGGATGTTTACATTCCTTGTGATAGCAATAAAAGTGATCAGATTTTTTTTTTAAAGCAACAGTGTTAAAAGAAAAAATAGAATAAAATAAAAAAAATTAAAGTGCCACAGTCCGCGCAAGCTGCAGCAAAGAAAACGCATACGTAAGTCGCACCCGCATATGAAAACGGTGTTCAAACTACACATGTGAGGCATTGCCGCGATCGCCAGAGTGTGAGCAATAATTCTAGCAAAAGGCCTCCTCTGCACCCCTAACCTGGTAACCGTTGAAAAATTTTAAAAGCGTCGCCTATGGAGATTTTTAAGTACTGGAGTTTGTTGCCATTCTGCGAGTGTGCGCAATTTTCAACCGTAACATGTATGGTATCTATTTACTCGGCGTAACAAATACAAATATACACAAATTCACAATATACAAAAAATTGGGCTAACTTTACTGTTGTCTTATTTTTTGACTCAAAAGTGATTTTTTTTTCCAAAAAAAATCGCACTTGAGAGACCACTGCGCAAATACCGTGTGACAAAAAGTATTGCAACGATCGCCATTTTATTATCTAGGGTGTTTGAAAAATATATATATGATGTTTGGGGGTTCTAAGTAATTTTTTACAAAAAAAAATGATTTTAACTTATAAATAGAGTTGATCGCACCTCTGGAAGTCCGGGTTTGGCAGGTCCAGCCGAACTTACGGACAAAGTCCGGGTTCAGGTCCGGACTTGACCCGAACTTTGACCCGGACCCCGAACCCCATTGAAATCAATGGGGACCTGAACTTTTATTCACAAAAATGGCTGTAACAAAGTCCTGGAAAGTCCTAGAGGTCTGCAAAAGGAAGGAAAATGGGGGTAAGGGTCGGACAAGTGCCCTACAAAGAAATGGGGATAGGGAAATAACTTAAAATAACTTTTAAGCTAAAATCACATAAAAAAATCAAAAATGGAGGTGGATGTGGAGTTAGAGGTTGAGGAGGCGGTGAAAGTGGCAGTAGAGGAGGAGGAGGTAGCCAACACTTTTTTATTTTTGTGCAAGAAATGCACCGCTGGCCGCAAATGTAGTTTTTGGAATTTTTTTGTTTTTTTTTAAACCAGCAATGTAGATGCACTTTTTAATTTTGTGCAAGAAACAATAATCTGTCCCTTTAAGCAACAGTAGGAACCTCTCCCTATAGAACTTGAAGATGATTTTAGATTCTAAAATCATCTCCAAGTTGTACAGGGAAAACCTCTAGCTGTTGCTTTAAGGGAAAAATGATTGTTCTAAAATCATCTCCAAAGTGTGTGGGAAAAGTCTATTGCAGCTGCATAGAGCCATATTACTGTTCTAAAATCATCTCCAAAGTGTGTGGGAAAAGTCTATTGCAGCCGCATAGAGCCATATTACTGTTCTTCCAGCCGCATAGAGAGCCATATTATTGTTCTAATTTTTTTAGAACAATAATACGGCTCTATGCGCCTGCAATAGACTTTTCCCACACACTTTGAAGATGATTTTAGAACAGTAATATGGCTCTATGCGGCTGCAATAGACTTTTCCCACACTCTTTGGAGATGATTTTAGAACAGTAATATGGCTCTATACGGCTGCAATAGACTTTCCCCACACACTTTGGAGATGATTTTAGAACAGTAATATGGCTCTATGAGCCTGCAATAGACTTTTCACACACACTTTGGAGATGATTTTAGAACAGTAATATGGCTCTCTGCGCCTGCAATAGAATTTTCCCATACACTTTGGAGATGATTTTAGAACAGTAATCTTTCCTTAAAGCAACAGCTGGAGCCTTTCCCTGTACAACTTGATGATGATTTTAGAACAATAATCTTTCCCTTAAAGCAACAGCTGGAACCTTTCCCTGTGCAACTTGATGATGATTTTAGAAGACAATAATCTTTCCCTTAAAGCAACAGACTCTACCTAGTCCAGTCAGATCGGTCTGTGCAGCAGGATGAGGTCTGCAATCTTTCCCTTAAAGCAGCAGTACTAGTATCTCTCCCTAGTCCACAATCAGATCGTTCAGTAATGCAGGATGAAATGTTCTGCAATCTGTCCCTCACAGAACCAGCAGCATCCTCTCCCTAAACTATCCTGAGAGCATATGACATGCAGCACGGTGACTCCAGCCCCATATAGAGGCTGGGTCACATGGTGCACTGGCCAATCGCAGCCATGCCATTAGTAGGCATGGCTGTGATGGCTTCTAAGGGAAAACCAGTGAAACACTTGTTGATTGGCTGCCCTTGGCAGCTTTTCAACACGTGGAATAAAATACCCGAACGCTGGACCTGAACACAGACTTTTTTTGAAAAGTCTGGGTTCAGGTCCGGGTCCCGGACACCCCAAAGTTCGGTACGGACCCGAACTTTACAGTCCGGGTTCGCTCAACTCTACTTATAAACAACAAATGTAAAAAAGGGCTTCGGGGGTTAAGGGGTTAAAAACTGTATATATTTTAAGACACCACGTCAAGGGTACTATATACCGTACGTACATCCCCAAATGCACTATATATATGTATACTAGACTGTGTGTGTGTGTGTATATATATATATATATATATATATATATATATATATATATATATATATATATATATATTCTTATATACGTTACGGAAATCACATCATCTGATATATATGTCGATTAAGTCACACATCATATATCGCAGGCAAATCCGTCACGTTCTTATATATATATATATATATATATATATATATATATATATATATATATATATATATATATGGCAAATCCGTCACGTTCTTATATATATATATATATATATATATATATATATATATATATATATATATATATATATAT
>BLSH010410656.1:55454-72828 GCA_018402905.1 Glandirana rugosa | reverse complement strand
CATATATATATGCATTGCATCATATATATATATATATATATACACTAGGAAGGTATATATATATTCTTGCACTGCCTGAATGTATACAGATAGCCCTATCTATTTATCTGTTTTTATTTTTATCTATCTATCTATCTATCTATCTATCTATCTATCTATCTATCTATCTTACTTGTTTACTTTTTATCTATCTATCTTTATATCTATCTTTTTTTTTCTTTATTTTCACAATTACCTATCTAGCTAAACTGCCTGCAATCCACAACCTAAACTCTCTATCTATCACTGTCGTTTCACACACTACATAGAGCCGCTGTACAAGCGGCTTTATATAGAGTAGGGCATGGATTGAGGCTGCTGAGCAGTGGTTGGCTAAAAAAATATAGTTTTTTTTTTTCATATAAAATCTGCCTGTTCTCTTCTCCTGAAAAAAAGTATTACATACTGTACATGTGTTCCCTTCTGTCCACTGTCTCAGAAAAAGTCACTGCCGTTTTTTTATTTCCAGATTAAATCTGCCTAGGCTCTTTCTGAAATTGCATCCTGGCAAAAAAAATAAAATAATGCATACCGTGATACAAATATGTACTTTTTTGTGTCTTCACTCTCAGGAAAAAAAGATTCTGTCATTGTTTATTTTCACATGAAATCTGTCCTCTCTCCTTCTAAAACGTATTTACATAGTTACATCGTTTGTGAGGTTGAAAAAAGACAAGTTTGTCAAGTCCAACCTGTGTGTATGCTTTTGTGTCAATATTATATTGTATATCCGTGTATGTTGTGGTCGTTAAGGTGCCTATCCAATCGTTTTTTGAAATTCTCCATGCTCCCTGCTGAAACACCTGCTTGTGGAAGAGAATTCCACATCCTTGCTGCTCTTACTGTAAAGAACCCGCAGTGTAGGAGATTAGCTCGTGTGGATCACCTTTCTTGGGAAGAAGGCAGCTTGTAGGCAAACTTTCTTAAAATCTGGCTAGTTGCCAGTTTTATTTGTTAAAGGTTGCAGGTCATAAAATAAACAAAAATAGCAAAAACAAAACCTTGCCATCCAATGCTAAACTAATGCAGACAGGATACCTGTCTATACGATGTTGGGCTTGTCCTTGACACCTTCAAACAAACAAACGCAAAACTTTTTCCTTTTGCAGTCTTTATAGCAACCAAAAACTCAAGGTCTTAGCTCTCTCCGTGTAAGCATACTGAGTCCCAGGGTGAGCTCCACTAAGATCTCTTCCTGGTTATTTCAAGCAGCTGGAGAGGGGTTTGGGTGGACCAGAAACTAACTCTGCCAAGGTGGCTGGCAAAACCCGGGTTGGACTCTCAGCCGTCCACTCCAAGTGAACGCATGCTAGGCAACAAATTTTGCCTGTCCACTATCACGCCTCGCATAACGTCACGTATCCCCCCCCCTCTGCTCAAGCCCCTGCGGCTGAGCAACTGTTACCCCCATACAGTGGACCCGGGAAAGGGCATCTGCATTGTTTTGCAGCTTCCTTACACTGTGAATTTATTGGGCTGTAGGGCCAAAAACCACTTCATCACCCGACTATTCTTTTCTCTGATGTAGCACATCCACTTCAGGGGGGCATGGTTGGTGACGAGTCTAAAGGGCCTGCCCAATAGATAATACTTTAGGGTCTCCAGGGCCCATTTAATCGTGAGACACTCCTTCTCGACTATGGCATAATTTTTCTCGTGCCGGATCAGCTTCTGGCTTAAGTATACAACCGGGTACACCTCCTCTCTGATCTGGGACAGTACCGCCCCAAGACCCACATCAGAGGTGTCGGTCTGTACCACAAATTCTTTGATGAAGTCCGGGGTCACAAGCACCGGTTGTACACACAGGGCTTGCTTTAGCTTCTGAAATGCCTTCTCGGCTTCAGGGCTCCACTTCACCATAACCAACCCTCTGCCCCTCGTCAGGTCCATCAGGGGAATGACAATGGTGGCAAAGTCCGGTATGAAGCGCCTATTGTACCCTGTGATCCCCAGGAATGCACCTGCTTTTTAGTTCGGGGTTGGGACCCACGTCTGTATTGCCTCTAGTTTGTTGGTCTGAGGTTTAACGAGTTCCCGCCCATAAATGTGGCCAGGGTATTTGGCCTCCTTGAGACCGATGACACACTTTTTGGGGTTGGCTGTGAGCCCTGCTTTCCTGAGGGAATCCACAACCACTTGCACTCAGGGCAAATGGGATTCCCAATCAGGGCTGTGGATGAACATATCATCCAAGTAGGCAGCTGCATAGGGGCGATATGGCCCCAACATCTTGTCCATCATCCTCTGGAATGATGCAGGAGCCCCATGCAGACCAAACGGCATTCGTTTGTACTGGAAGGAGCCCTTGGGAGTAGAAAAAGCCATTTTCTCCTTGGCTGACTCTGTTAGGGGGATCTGCCAGTAGCCCTTAGTTAAGTCCAGGGTTGTTATGTACCGGGCCCCTCCCAAACGATCCACAAGTTCGTCGACCCAAGGCATTGGGTATGCATCAAACTTGGACAAGCTATTCAGTCTTCTAAAGTCATTACAGAACTGGATAGTGCCATCAGGCTTTGTTACAAGCACTATGGGACTCGACCAGTCATTGTGGGACTCCTCTATCACATACAGCTCTAACATGCTCTGTATCTCCTTTGCTACTGCCTCATGCCTAGTCTCAGGTATTCTATAAGGTTTCACATTTACGCAAACACCTGGCTCTGTGATTATGTCATGTTGAATCACTGTGTTCAGTCCGGGCAAAGGGGAGAAAAAGTCTCTATTTGTGTTCACAAACTCTTTAACGTCCTGGGGAGGATTCAGTCAGGGGGACATAGGGTGTCATTGGTACCCTATCTTTTTGAGGAAGCGGTATAGCCAACAAAGCCTCTCTGTCCTTCCATGGTTTTAAGAGGTTAACATGATAGATTTGTTCAGGTTTTCTTTTCCCCGGCTGGTAAACTTTGTAGTTTACTTCCACTACTCTTTCCTTAAACTCAAAGGGACCTTGACACTTTGCGAGGAATTTACATTCAACAGTGGGGACCAGCACCAGTACTCTATCCCCGGGGGTGGAAAGTTTGGGTCTTAGCACCCGGATTATAAACCTTTCTCTGAGCCTCCTGGGCTCGCTCCATATCCTCTCATACCAGGGGCAGGACCGTTGCGATTCAATCCTCCATTAAGGAAATATGCTCAATGACGCTCCTATGAGGGATGACCTCTCCTTCCCACGTCTCTTTGGCGACATCTAACAATCCCTGGGGATGTCTACCATACAAGAGTTCAAATGGGGAGTACCCCGTAGATGCCTGCGGAACCTCTCGTATGGAAAACATGAGATAGGGCAGCAACATATCCCAATCTCTCCCATCTTTTTCCACTACCTTTTTCAACATGCCTTTGAGCATTTTATTAAACCTCTCCATAAATCCATCCACTTGGGGGTGGTAGACCGAGGTATGGAGATGGGAGATTTTATACAACTTGCACAATTCCTTGGTTAGGGATCCCCACCCCACTAAATACCTGGACCAACTCCTTGGCTAAAGTCTTAGCGGACGTGTTCCGCAAGGGTATGGCTTCAGGATAACGGGTCGCATAATCTAGTATTACGCGGATGTGCTGGTGTCCCCGGGCAGACTTTACTATGGGTCCCATGAGATCCATGCCAATTCTTTTGAATGGCATTTCAATTATGGAAAGTGGAACAAGTGGACTACGAAAATGGGGCAAGGGCGCAGAGAGTTGACACTCGGGGCAGGATACACAATACTCTCTGACATCTGCATGCAACCCGGGCCCGAAGAATCTCTGGGTTATTCTCTCCCTGGTTTTCTCCATACCCAGATGTCCCCCCATTACATGTCCATGGGCCAGATCTAGCACCATCCTGCAAAAGGGTTTGGAAAGCACTAGCTGTTCTACTTCATCCTCCCCACATTTTACCACCTGATACAACAAATTATTTTTAAGAGCCATGTAGGGAAAAGACACCCCCCAATTAGGGTCCACAGGTTCCCCATCCATCACCTTCACGTTTTCTCTGGCTCTAAGGAGAGTGACATCCTGTAGTTGCTCTGTACAGAAGTCCTCTCTCCGGAACTCTAAGTCAGGTACTACATTCTGTTCACTCTCACAGTCAGGGACATTTTCTGGGTCATTAGTCACCAGCTGGGAGCTATCTTCCGGCTCCTCCAGCTACCCAGCCATTTGGCAAATAGGGTCTGGTGAGAGTTCCTGTGCTTCCTCAGCAGGGGGAGCTCTTTCCTCCAGACTCTGTGCCTTCCCATAACATCCAAAAATGGGCAAAATCCCTCCCCAGAAGGACTTCATGAAGCAGTGAAGGTGCCACTCCCACTGAATGTGTCACACTGCTCCAAGGGGTGTCAATCTCAACCACCGCCGTCTGGTAGTCCCGAGTGTCCCCATGAATGCAAATGACCCCAACAGTGCTAGAGTGTAACCTTGCAGGATTAATACAATTGCTTTTGGCCAATGTTACCACACTACCTGAGTCAAGCAGTGCAGCGACTGGTTTCCCATCAATAGAAATCACACACATCTGCTTCTCCATACGACCTGAACATGATGCTGTATATGCGACCTGTACAAAAAGAGAAAGGCGTCTATTCACATAAGTGTAATCGCATTGCATGGGTTTATCATTCAGGGGACAATTAGCAGCAATATGGCCCAATGCATGGCATCGGTAGCACTGTATGTGCTCTGTACCTAGTCCTCTCAAGGGTTCCCAAGACCTTCCTGGCTTCTTTGGACAATCTCCAGGTCTAGAGCCCATAATCTCGTTAGTCATTACAGCTGTTTTATTACTCTTCCCGACACCCTTGAGCGTTGGGACAGTCTTACCGGATCCACTGGGGGCTCTTTCATACCTAGGCACACCAAATTGGGGTGCAGATGAGTTCAACAAGTCCTCAGCCACTTTGGTTCCACTGTGCGGGCCCCTTCTTTAATTCCAGCAGGGCCTCTGCAAACTGTCAGTTCATCTCCTGTTGAGCCACTTGTTGTGCTGCGATAGCCTGGCGACTCTCCTCTCGCTGAGATGCAGCGGCCTCTGCAATCCAGAGGTTGGTTTCAAGCTGCCCGCATCCTCCTCCACCTGTGGGAGATTAGCTCGTGTAGATCACCTTTTCTGGGAAGAAGGCAGCTTTTATTTGGTAGAGGTTGCAGGTCATAAAATAAACAAAAATAGCAAAAACAAAACCTTGCATCCGGCGCTAAATGAATACAGACAGGATACCTCTCTATACGATGTCGGGCTTGTTCCTGACACCTTCAAACAAACGCAAACCTTTTTCCTTTTGCAGTCCTTATAGCAACCAACAACTCAAGGTCTTAGCTCTCTCTGTGTAAACATACTGAGTCCCAGGGTGAGATCTACTGAGATTTCTTCCTGGTTATTTCAAGCAGCTGGAGAGAGATTAGGGTGAACCAGAAACTCCGGGCCAGAACCAGCTCTGCCACGGTGGCTGGCAAAACCCTGATCATACTCTCACCAGTCCACCAGTCCAAGTGAACAAATATCACCTGTCCACTATCGCACCTTGCATAACATCACAGCAGTCTAAGTTTAAACCTCCTGTCTTCTAATTATAGTGAATGGCCACGTGTGGGGTCACCAATACTGTATTTGTACATTGAAATCATATCCCCTCTCAAGCGTCTCTTCTCAGGAGAGAAAAAATTCAGCGCTCGTAATCTTTCCTCATAACTAAAGTCCTCCAGTCCCTTAATCAGCTTTGTTGCCCATCTCTGGACCCTCTCCAGTTCCAGCTCATCCCTCCTGAGGACTGGTGACCAGAATTGGACGGCATACTCCAGGTGCGAGTTTTGTATAGTGGGAGAATTATCATTTTATCTCTGGAATTAATCCCCTTTTTAATGCATGCCAATATCCTGTTGGCTTTGCTTGCAGCAGCTTGGCATTGCCTGCCATTGCTGAGCCTGTCATCTACTAAGAGCCCTAGGTCCTTTTCCATCCTAGATTCCCCCAGAGGCTCTCCCCCTAGGAAGTAGTTTGCATTCATATTTTTGGCACCCAAGTGCATTATTTTACATTTCAATACTTTAAACCTCATTTGCCATGCAGTTGCCTATCCCATTAATTTGTCCAAATTTTCTTGCAAGGTTTCCTCATCCTGCGGAGAAATGATTGCCCTGCATAACTTAGAATCATCTGCAATTACGGAGATTGAGCTATTTATCCCACTCCCCAGATCGTTTATGTATAAATTAAATAGGACAGAACCCTGGGGAACCCCACTCTCCATACTGGACCATTCCGAGTACACCCTCTGGACTCATCCCTGTAGCCAGTTTTCAATCCATGTACTCACCATTTGGTCCATGCTGACTGACCTTAGTTTGTACAGTAAACATTTATGGGGAAATGTATTGAATGCCTTTGCAAAATCCAAATACACCACATCTACAGGTCTTCCTTTGTCTAGATGGCAGCTCACCTCCTCATAGAAGGTTAATAGATTGGTTTGGCAAGAACGATTTTTCATGAATCCATGCTGATTACTGCTAATGATACAGTTTTTACTAAAATCTAGTATATAATCCCTTATCATCGCCTCCAAAAGCTTGCATACTATTGATGTCAGGCTAACTTGTCTGTAGTTCCCAGGGATATATCTTGGTCCTTTTTTAAATATTGGTGCTACATTGGCTTTTCTCCAATCAGCTGGTACCATACCAGTCAGTGTACTGCTCGTAAAAATTAGTAACAATGGTCTGGCAATTACTTGACTGAGTTCCTTGAGGACCCTTGGGTGCAAGCCAGCTGGTCCTAGTGACTTATTAATGTTAAGTTTTTCAAGTCTATTCTTAATTCTATCCTTTGTTAACCATGACAGTGCATCCTGTGACGTGCTGTGAGGATAAACATTCCAGTTTTGGTTACTGAAGCCCCCCATTTCCCTCATGAACACTGAGGAGAAAAATAAATTCAAAACCTTTGCCATTTCTCCAACCTTTGTAACCAGATTCCCTTCATCATTCTTTATGGGGCCAATATGATCTCACCCCCCTTACTATTTATATACTTAAAGAATTTCATGGGATTTTTCTTACTCTCCTACGCTATGTGAATTTCGTGTTCTATCTTAGGCGCCCTGATTTCACCCTTACATTTCTTATTGCATTCTATGTAAAGTTGGAATGCTGATGGTGACCCCTCAGCCTTGTATTTTTTGAAGGCCTTTTCTTTTGCTTTTATAAGCATTTTTACATTGGAGTTAAGCCACCCAGGACTTTTATTAGCTCTTTTAAATTTATTTCCCATTGGGATGCACTGGCTAATACCCTTATTTAATATGCTCTTAAAGCACAACCATTTTTCCTCTGTGTTCATTGTTCCTAGTATTTCATCCCATTTAATATCTTCTAGCAAGGAGCATAGTTTATGGAAGTTGGCTCTTTTGAAATTTAATGTCTTAATATTCCCCTTATGTTTTCTATTTGTGTGATTTATACTGAAACTAATTGACCTGTGATCGCTGTTTCCTAAATTGCCTCTTATTTCCACATCTGTGATCAGGTCTGTATTGTTAGTAATCATTAGGTCTAGTAATGCTTTGTTTCTTGTTGGAGCATTTACCATCTGACCCATGTAATTGTCCTGCAAGACGTTTAGCAAATGGCGAGCCTTAGACAAACGTGCATTTTCTTCTGCCCAGTCTGTCTGTATAATTAAAATCCCCCATTATAATTACACTTTCCATCCTTGCCTCCATTCCAAACTGAGATAGGAGATCCCCCTCTCCCTCCTCCCCCAGGTTAGGGGGCCTATAACATACACTCAGTGTGTCACGTACCTGGTGGTGGAGTCTGATTGTGTAGTGGGCAATCTCTCTTACGGCCCTGGGTCAGGAACCCCTGATAGAGTAGACAGGAGATTCCGGAGCACAGGGGGGCACGAGGGCTGGTATGGATGCAGATGGTGTTGTGAGGATCCTCCAGGAGCTTGTTCAGGCAGAATATTGGTGATGCATGTCGGGTCGGTAACAAGCGGGCAAGTGCGGTACAAAAGGAGCAGGCAAGCGGGTAGTCGGGTACAGGCAGGGTTATTAACAGGCAGACAGCTGAGGTACAAGAGGGTCAGGCGGAAGCATGGTCATAGACAGGCAGAGGGTCGTGCGGGAAGAGTTCAACAGGGTCAAGCAAGACGGGTCAAAGATTCAGGAAGTCCTTAGAAAACAAGCCATGGGAACACACTGCAAATGCTGTAGAACGGACAGCATCCGCTGCAGGGTGCTGTCTGGTTAAATAGAGTGTTTTGGCGCCATTGGCAATGCACACGGGAGGCTGGATGACCATTTTTCCTAACATTGCCCCCCCCCCCCCAAGGGGCAGCCTCCAGATGCCCAAACAGGCTCTCTTGGTCGGGTTTCTTCTCCAGAAGGTCCTGATCAAGGCTTCTGCATGTAAATTCTCTTCAGGCTCCTAAGAGCTCTCTTCAGGCCCATAGCCTTTCCACTTGACAAGGTACTGGATGGTGCCACCTCTCCTCCTGCAATCCAGAATGGATTCCACCTCAAATTCCTCCATTCTGTCAACCAGTACTGGTTCCGGTGGGCCTGTCTTCCGATCTAAGAAGGGGTCAGAGATCTTGGGCTTTAACAGAGACACACAGAAGACAGGGTGGATGCGGAATGACTAAGGCAACTCTAGCACATAGGCTACCTTGTTGATCTTCCGTTTGATAGGGAAGGATCCTATGAATCTTGGACCAAGCTTCTTGGACGGGCATGCCAGTCTCAAATTGATGGTGGATAGCCATACTTGACTGCCCAGTTCCAAGTTTAGTTCGCCACGCCTCTTATTGTCATAGGTTTCTTTATTAGCCGACTGTGTTCGTGCCATTGTCTCCTGCAGGAGTTTCTTATTGGAGATGAAGAAATCCAATAGGTCAGTCACTGCTGGCACCAAACTCTCCAGACAGGTGTTGGACAAGAAGGCGGGGTGGATGCCATAATTGGCGAAAAATAGTGATTGCAGAGTGGCCGAGTGGACTGAGTTATTGTATGCGAACTCAGCCAGCGGTAGGAGGGTAACCCAGTCATCCTGAGAGAATGAAGAGAAGCAACGTAGGTACTGCTCCAGTGTTTGGTTGGTACGCTCCATCTGGCCGTTCATTTGGGGATGATAAGCGGAAGACAGGGACAGACCAATCTTCAGGGACTTGCACAGGGACCTCCAGAACTTGAATGTGAATTGCACTCTACGGTCGGACACCACATCCGTTGGTATCCCGTGTAGCCTGACAATCTCCTTAATAAACATTTTGGCAGTCTCTGCCGTAGAGGGTGGAATCTGTCCACTGCCACGAAGATGGTAGAGCAGCCTTTAGAAGGGGGTAACTCCACAATGAAGTCCACGGATATGTGGCTACAGGGCCTCTCCGGGACAGGTAATGATTTAAGGAGGCCCCATGCCCGAGTCTTACTCCCCTTGCACCGGCTGCAGGTAGTGCATGATTCCACATAATGCTCACAGTCTTTTCCCACTCTGGGCCACCAGAACGTGCAGAGAGGTTCCCGGAAGGGGGTTTGGCCCCAGGGAAGCTTGCTGTATCCATGACAGCATGTCTTCCTGTAACAACAAGAAACTTCCTGGAGGCAGTATGGTGTTGGGAGATACTGAGGTTTCAGGCATATTGAACATGCATGACAAGGAGTCCGGTTTGGTGTTCTTCGACCCAGGCCTGTAGGTGATGTGGAAATTGAATCAGGCGAAGAATAATGCCCATCTGGCTTGGGGTGGTTTCAGTTTCTTAGCAATTCTCAGGTACTCGAGGTTTCGGTGATCAGTATAGATGAGAATTGGCCTCCTTCTAAGAGCTACCGCCATTCCTCCAGTGCCGATTTAATAGCAAGGAGTTCACGGTCTCCCATGTCATAGTTTCTCTAGGCGGGTGATAGCTTGCAAAAGCAAAACACCACCGGGTGTAGCAGCGCTTTAGTACCCTGCCTTTGGAAGAGAATTGCCCCGACCGCCACCTCAGATGCATCAACTTCCAGAACATAGGGAAGAGCAGGATCTGGATGCTAAAGGATGGGTGTAGACATGAATAGCTCTTTGAGCTTTTCAAAGGCTGTGTGTGCCTCAGGAGTCCAGCGGAACAGGATACCCTGTTTGGTCAAGTGTGTGATGGGGAGACAATGGAGGAGAATCCCCGGATAAACTTCCTGTAAAAGTTTGCGAACCCTATGAAGCTCTGGATTCCTTTCTTGTCAGCTGGAGTTGGCCAGTCCAAAATGGCAGAAACTTTTTGAGGGTCCATTTTGATGCCTCCGACAGAAATAATAAGTCCTAGAAACTGTATGCTTGGCTGCTCAAACTCGCACTTCTCCGGTTTAGCATAAAGGCCATGTTGGCGGAGGCGACTCAGTACCCGTTTGATATGAGAGCGATGGAGCTCCAGGGAAGGTGAAAAGATCAAAATATCATCAAGATAGGCGATGACAAAGAGGTTGAGAAAGTCCCTGAAGATATCGTTTATGAAATGCTGAAATGGGGCCGGAGCATTGCACCGACCAAATGGAATTACCAAATACTCGTAATGACCGAAACAGGTACGAAAGGCCGTCTTCCATTCATTGCCTTCCCTGATCCATACCAGGTTGTAAGCTCCCTGGAGGTCCAATTTAGTTAAAACAATGGCAATTCCCAGGCGCTGGAACAACTCCGGAAACAAGTGGAAGCGGATAACGGTTCTTCGCCGTAACTTTATTGAGTTCCCGGTAATCTATGCATGGGCGCAGGGAATGGTCCTTTTTGCCACGAAAAAGATACCTGCCATAGCTGGGGAAGTGGATGGACGGGTGAAGCCATTATTGAGGTTCTCATCGATATAGGATTTAAGGGTGCTGAGTTCCAGTTCTGTATGTGGGTAAATCCTTCCGAAGGGGATCTCTGCACCGGAGAGAAGCTCGATGGGGCAGTCATAAGGTCTATGAGGAGGGAGGACTTCAGCCCCCTTCTTATAAAAGACGCCCAAGAAAGGATGGTAGACTCTGGGGACGATCTGACGTACCTCGGGCTCCGGGTCAAGATCCATGGTTAGAAGGGTAGGATCCGTTCCGGGGGTCCGGGGTAGACAGTGCTCGTGGCAGTACCGGGACTGACACTGGACTTTTCCAGAGGATCAGTCAATGGTGGAATTATGGGCCTGGAGCCAAGGCAGTCCAAGGATGACAAGGAAGATGGGAGAGGCAATAGCATCAAGCATAAGAAGCTCTCGATGCCCTCCCAGCATCTTGGTGGTCAGGGGAGAGGTCTCCTGAGAGATTAGACCGGACTTTAAGGTTGTACCGTCAGCCAGGTGCAACGCCATCCTGCGGGTCTTGGGCCGCAGTGGGATACCGTGTTGTGCAGCGAAGGTTAAGTCCATGAAGCAGCTGCACACTCCAGAGTCTATAATAGCATGGACGGTAACGGCTCCACCAGGGAACTGTAGAAACAGAGAGAGGGTGAGGTGAGCCGCGTTGACAGGTACTGGTTGCGGAGAGATAGTGAGACATTTCTCCAACGTGGACGGGCAGGAGCGCACTAAGTGCCCCGGCTCTCCACAGTAGAGGCAGAGACCTAGGTTTCTTCAGCGCTGTTTCTCTTCAGAGGTCAGTGCCGGATGCTCCACACCCCGCTGCTGGGGTTCCGGCTGCCTCGGAGGAGGAGAGGTGGGTATGGCAGAGCTGGCTAGAGTGCCACTTGGAAGACCCGAAGTCGAAGGTAGCATTCAAGAGGGTCTGAGGTTCACCTTGGTACTCTCCGCTCTGCGTTCTCTAAGACTCCGACCAGATCTACGAGCCTCTCCAGGGAGGACGGCACCCGCACACAGGCCAACTCATCCTTGAGGGGGTCGGCTAAGCCCAGCCTAAACTGGTGATGCAGAGCAGCCTCATTCCAGGCTGTGTCGGTGCTTCAAATCCTGAACTCCGATGCATAATCCCCAGCCCAGATGGCGGCCTTGTCGGAGGGCGTGGAGCACAGCTTCAGCAGTGGCCGTCTGATGCAGATCTTTGTAAAGCCAAGCCATTGCTTGGAAGAACCGGGACAGGTCGGATACTTCTGGTGCTCCTTGTTCTGGAGCCAGTAGGCCCATGATTGGGGCTCGTCTTGTAGCAGGGAAATCACCAGCCCCACCTTTGTGGTTTCCAGAGAGAAGGTACGGGGCTGCAGGCTGAAATAAAGTTCACAGGTGCAGCGGAATGCCCGGAATTTCCTACGGTCCCCCGAGAACCGTTCTGGCATGGGCACTGTGGGTTCCGGAGGACAAGAGACCATGGAGTCCGTTGTGAGCTGACAAGCCCCCTGATGGAGCCAGAGATGCAAATTCCAGGACATGGGTCTCCAGCTGGGGCTCCAAATGCTGACAGAGTTCGTGCAACCGAGAGGACCCCTGCTCAGGCTCAGACATGGCTGTCCGTTTCTGTCACGTACCTGGTGGTGGAGTCTGATTGTGCAGTGGGCAACCTCTCTTACGGCCCTGGTTCAGGAACCCCTGATAGAGTAGACAGGAGATTCCGGAGCACAGGGAGGCACGAGGGCTGGTATGGATGCAGATGGTGTTGTGAGGATCCTCCAGGAGCTTGTGCAGTCAGAAGATTGGTGATGCAGGCCGGGTCGGTAACAAGCGGGCAAGTGCAGTACAAAAGGAGTAGGCAAGCGGGTAGTCGGGTACAGGCAGGGACGATAACAGGCAGCTCAGGTACAAGAGGGTCAGGCAGAAGGGTCGGTGCAGGCAGAGTTCAACAGGGTCAGGCAAGCCGGGTCACAGATACAGGAAGTCCTTAGAAAACAAGCCATGGGAAGACACTGTAAACGCTGTAGAACAGACAGCATCCACGAACAATGCGCACGGGAGGCTGGGTGACCATTTTTCCTAACACAGTGTTACTTTTCCCCCTGGTTTCCTCCATTTGTAGCTCTAGCCATAAGGACTCCACCTCCTCCCTTGCTCCACTAGTGATGTCGTCCCTCACATTCACTTGTACATCATCTTTGATATACAGGCATACCCCTCCCCCTTTTTTACACTCCCTATCTCTACGATATAGGGAATACAATTAAATGGTTGCCAGCCGATCATGAGAGCTGTTGAACCAGGTCCCTGAAATTACCACAAAATCAAAATCCCCCTCATACAATAGCATCTCTAGTTCTCCCATCTTGTCCGCCAGACTCCTGGCATCAGTGAACAAGCCTTGTAGTTTTGTCTGGAGTTTCCCCCCAGTTTAAAAGCCCCTTTACTTGTCGGCCATCTTCACTCCCATCCGATCTGCATCCCTGTAAAAAAAAAACTGCATATTATGAAACAAATCTATTACAAAGCTTTCGGCTCTGAAAAGGCACACTAATTTTTATTTCCTGATAAAATATGCAGTCTTTCCCTAAAAATAGCTACACAAATTAAACTCTATTTTTTATTTTCAGGTGAAATCCATGTGGCCTTTTCTTCCGAAATGGCATACTAGCAAAAAAGGACTGTATTTTTCCAGTTTTCCAGATAAAAATCTGCCTGCTCTCTCCCTCTGAAACTACATCCTACCAAAAAAGGAGTACATACTGAGCATAAAATAGATTTAATTTTTTTTGGTTAGGCATATTTTATCAGGAAATTTGATTCCTTATAAAATAAACCTAGTCTCTCTGACTCTTAAACTGCATTCTAGCAAACAATGAGTACACACAGTGCAGAAAATCTATATAATTTTTCTAGATTTTGGCACTAAAAAAGTACACTCTAATTTTTATGTTTAGATTAAATCTGCCTGCTCTCTCCCTCTGGAAATGCATCCTGTTGAAAAGGATAGCATAGTGCACATTTTTTTTCTATCTTCCATCTCAGAATAAACACAGATTTTTTTTATTTAGAGATTAAATCTGCCTGCTTTCTCCCTCCGAAATTGCCTGTTATGAAAAAGGAGTCCTACTATAGCTACCACAATTGCTTGCAATTAGACATTAATCACTTCCAATTGTGCTCCCAATTTTCATGATAAAGTAATTACCCTACTGCATCCCAGATACAAACACTAAACCACACATTTCCTGGCAATTTTTTTAATATACAGTATCTCACAAAAGTGAGTACACCCCTCATATGTTTGTAAATATTTTATTATATCTTTTCATGTAACAAGACTAAAGAAATGACACTTTGCTACAATGTAAAGTAGTGAGTGTGCAGCTTGTATAACAGTGTATTTGTTTTGTCCCCTCAAAATTACTCAACACAAAGCCAATAATGTTTAAACTGCTGGCAACAAGTGAGTACATCCCTGAGTGAAAATGTCTAAATTGGGCCCAATTAGCCATTTTCCCTCCCTGGCGCAATGTGACTCATTAGTGTTACAAGGTCACACAAGGAGTGAATGGGGAGCAGGTGTGTTAAATTTGGTGTTATCCCTCTCACTCTCTCATACTGGTCACTGGAAGTTCAACATGGCACCTCATGGCAAAGAACTCTCTGCGGATCTGAAAAATAGAATTGTTGCTCTACATAAAGATGGCCTAGGCTATAAGAAGATTGTCAAGATCTTGAAACTGAGCTGCAGCACGGTGGCCAAGACCATACAGCGGTTTAACAGGACAGATTCCACTCAGAAAAGGCCTCGCCATGGTCGACCAAAGAAGATGAGTGCACGTGCTGAAAATATGTCCTTTGGTCTGATGAGACCAAGATAAACGTATTTGGTTCAGAAGAAGTCAAGCGTGTGTGGCGGCAATCAGGTAAGGAGTACAAAGACAAATGTGTCTTGCCTACAGTCAAGCATGGTGCTTAGGGTTGTACTCACTTTTGTTGCCAGCAGTTTAGACATTAATGGCTTTGTGTTGAGTTATTTTGAGGGGACAGCAAATGTATAATGTTATACAAGCTGTACACTCACTACTTTACATTGTAGCAAAGTGTAATTTCTTCAGTGTAGTCACATGAAAAGATATAATAAAATATTTACAGAAATGTGAGGGGTGTACTCACTTTTGTGAGATACTGTATGTATTTTTTAAATTCCCTAATAAGGAAAAGAACAAGCAGCTTGAAAAGATGACGCAGGACACCAGAACACCACTGCTAAATTACCTTAGAATGTGACAAGTTATCAAGCAGCCATTAAAAACATTTTTACTTCTTTATTTAAGTTCGTTTGTATATTATGTAATATCTTTATTTTCACTGTCTTGCTTTTTTACAAGCTTGGCAAAAGTAGAGTAGCACAGAGATTAGTGTAATTTATTAAAATTAAAATTATTACAAATTACATTTAGAAAAAAATACAAAGCGTCTTGTCACTTTTCTCAATCCCCTTGATATTTGTACCTACAATATATCTTTGTAATGCTGTATATTTTCTTAAATGTTTAACTGAACTTAGATTAGCTAGTGTAATAATGTCTAAGCCCCAGAATCAGTAAGCATTTGTGCTATCTCAAACACCACAATAATATTAGAGTGGACCTTTCACTAATGAATGAATTTCCTCTCATTGCTTCATACCTTTCCCTGTTACAAAATGGCATGTTTCTGTAGTAAAGGAGGTATCTTATTTTCAGTGGTGCTCTTCTCCACTTTCTCATTCCTTGCCTAGATGAAGATTATGTAGCCCTTGACTTAAGAAGTGACAGCCAACTCCCAAATCCAAGGTGACAGCATGAAAGAAAAGAAACAGAAGATTGCAAGTGCAAGGAAGATAGAGCTGGACTTCATAGCCTGGTGTGTGTTTTTTAATATCCGTAGGGGTAGGCAACCTTGGTACTCCAGCTCTGTTGAATAACTACAAATTCTATCATACCTCGGCATCAGGGAGTCATGGTAGGACTGTTAAAGTCTTGTCTTATGGGATTTGTAGTTTCACCAAAACTTGAGTGCAGAAGTTGCCTACCCGTGTCCAAGAGGAAAGTACTTGGAGGTGCTGACTTTAGTTTTTGATAGCCAGGGTTAAGATCACATTTAAAGTGTTATTAAACCCACAACAGTAAAATCAGTTTGCATATGCAGTAAAGCACGCTTGCTATACTCACTGTGGAACCTAAGGGGTTAATCTTCCGCATCGTGTAAAAAAGGCTGTTTGATCCTATCTTCTCTGATCTATGGAATCAGGCTGTACATGCTCAGTTTGGTGTGTAGTGCAAGAGAGTTTTTTTTGTCTTGGGACGGTGCATGTGATCAGCACAGGGCCAATCAGCACTGTCCAGACATAGGGTAAGGGGGTCCTGTAGCCTCATAGCACAGTCAAAAAACTCTTCCTACAAGCTTTAACCAGTGTTTGGCTGGACACTGATAGAAGTCACAACACTGCTCTAATGCTGATGAGAAAAGGTATTTAGCAGTTTATGTTTATTAAAATAATTGCATTTCTATGTTCTGTGTACTGTGGGAGACCAGATATAGTGAATGCAGGGTCCTGGGCTTAGTAATACACATATTTAATATAATATTGCATTCATTATAGCAACCCTATAGAAGTATCAAAATAAGGGTGCTCACGAGAAGACACCACACCGAAAATAAGAGATCAAGAAGAATCTGCCTATTCACACTTTGCTCGATACCCACAGCAGACTTATACTTTTATTACAAATGTAACGTATTTTTCACAAACTGTATATGATTAGTAAACCGTATCTGTATTCATAATTTGCAATTATATATGTAAAGCAGGTTAGCGATTTTCACTTATTACAATTTAAGGCTCTACTTTTTCAGCGAGATTATATAGTGCAACTATAATTTGCTACTTAATGCTGTTTGGATGTGATTTGTGTATGTGGTATGTGGCATATTATATGGCTCCAATTTTTTTTTTTTTAGTCAAATAATTTTTATTTATTTTCCAAATTAGCACACAAACAACATAAATCATAACATACAAAATACATTCCCCACCATCAACCCAATCAAATATACATAAAGAAGGAAAAAAAAAAGGTCTACACGCCATATTTTGCTACCCATATGAATATATATCTTTCTTTGCGCAACTTCCAGGTTATTACTTTTACTATTCCTTATTGCCCCTTGTCACATCAAATTTGGTATTTACCCTTTTCCCTACTTGATACTAATGGTGGTCCAGCTCGTATCAGTACCTTATATCTAATTAAGTTACCACAAAACTGTATGTATACCCGCATCTTTAATTTTTCCCCTATGAGGCAAGAGGGGATGGAGGCAGGGGGTGATGGTAACCGGAGGGGATGGTGCAGGGGGTGTTGGTGATGGTGACAGGGGGTGATAGAGGCAGGGGGTGATGGTGACGGCCCGGTGATGGGGGACTGAGTTAGGGGAGGACGGTGGTAGTGGCCCGGCAGTGGTAGTGGGGGACGGAGATAGTGGGGGACAGTGGTAGTGGTTGTGGGG
>BLSH010410656.1:29643-47863 GCA_018402905.1 Glandirana rugosa | reverse complement strand
CGCGGGACACTTCACTCCACTACCCGGGGGGGAATGTAGTCCCAGGGGTCTCTCGGGTGGGAATGTAATCCCAGGGGTCCTGATGTAAGAGGGGTGCTCTCTGGGGACCCTGATGTAAGGGGGAGGCTCTCTGGGGACCCTGATGTAAGAGGAGTCTCTCTGGGGACCCTGATGTAAGGTGGGGCTCTCTAGGGACCCTGATGTAAGGAAGGCTCTATGGAGACCCTGATGTAAGAGTGGGATCTCTGGGGGCCCTGATGTAAGGGGGCTCTCTGGGGACCCTGATGTAAGGGTGGGCTCTCTGGGGACCCTAATGTAAGGGTGGGCTCTCTGGGGACCCTAATGTAAGGGTGGGCTCTCTGGGGACCCTGATGTAAGGGGGGGCCCATCACCTCACTTCACAGGGCGCAACCCGGCTCAGCCTCAGCGCCGCTGCATTGCTGAAAGGCAGCAAATGGCTTGCAGCAATGCCAGTTTCTGAAATTCCAGCCAATGAGGCTGTATCATTGTTCCTGCATAACGTTAGCCCTCCCACTTCACGCAGGGATGTGAGAAGGAGGAGAAGAATACAGAGGAGAATAATCGAAATAATAAGAGATGAGTGGGGACTCCTTATATTATGCTACATATGTTTTTTTGCACAATTGCGTATAGTTTATGTACTGTTTTTGTGCGTGTTTGCAAAATTAAAGTGGGCCGGTCTGGATGAAGTCCAGGGCCAAATGTTTGTCCCAGTCCAGCCCTGGCTGCAGGTGTAAATCAAACTGCATTGATCGCTGCATTGGAGGCCCACCCTGCACTTTGGGAGGCGAGTCACCCGAACTATGGTGACCACCTCCTGAAGATAAAGATGTGGAATGAAATCACAGCGTCCTTAGTACCCGGCTGGGAAGATATTACCCCGATGGTGCAGCAGGACAACAGTAAGTACATTTTGAATGCCAGTTCTGTATAGTAATGTGCTTAGTGTAATGCAGAACACTTACGTTGTTTTATTTTTATCTCATATTAGGAAAGAAGTTGCAAAAGCGGTGGAAGTCTCTCCGGGACCGTGTCAGGAGAGACATCACGGACGAGGAGAGAGCTTCCACATCGGGGGCAGCTGCACCCATTAAAAAGCCGCATGTGCATGCCAAGAACCTGCTGTTCATGCGGCAATCCATACTCAGTAGCAGAAGAGAGTGAGTTTAGCTAATTTTTTTTTTTTGTAACAATTATTTGGAGTCATTTTAATTTTCTTTTAGAACAACCTCGAATATATAGGGGCAAAAAAGGCAGCGGGAGCCGGAGCCGGAGCTTGAAACCGCCACGGAGCCAAAGACCTGCGGTAAGTCTCCGCCCGTCTGCATGACCATCGCAATGTCTGCTGTTCTATGTAACTGCATACCAATCTATGTTTTTTTTTTTTTTTACAGGCAACAAGCGGCAGCCAGGATCACAGGGAGGTGCCCACTCGCCTCGGTGTACGCGGCCCTGGGTGTGGGCGTGGACAGAGGGGTGGCGCGGTCGTAGACTCGGAGGGAGAGGATAGGCTCCTAGCACTGCTGAGCGAGGTGCGACAGGAGAGGCGGAGCCTGGATCCTTTTTTGGACCCGAGGAACATTACCGCCTCTTTCTGTCGCTTCCTCTATCATAAAATAGAGGAAGTTGGGGAAGAACATCGGATGGCGTGTATGGATCGGTTGAATGAAGTATGTACGGAGTATAAGAGGAGGAATACTCCTTCAACTGATCCATACACTTCATTTCCCGTTCCCCCAAAGTCCTCTAGTAGCTCAGCAGTGCTACGACCCCCCTCTCTCTACCAGCCCCCTCCTCAGCACCAGCCACCACCCGCCATGCCCCAGAACCCACATCTTCACCAATTTTATCTAGACTGTCCACCTCCACTCCAAGCTCCTCAATATCGGGAGCACCAACCCCACTCCTACCCCACCTCTTCACAATCCCCATAGCTCTCAGCCAACTTACCATGAGTTATAAATAAAAAACTCTTTTGGATTCAAGCAATATTGTTTTTGAGTTATTATTAATTAAATAGGTACTATATTAGCACCTGTTTTCTTTCTGCATGGGACAATGGACACCGAGCTCATATATGGGCTCAGCATCCGTTTGGCCCATGCAGAATAGAAAATGGAACTTTTCATCCTGCATGGGACAAACGGATACTGAGCTCATATATGGTTTCATCATCAGTTTGGCCCATGCAGAATAGAAAATGGGACTTTTCACCCTGCATGGGACAAACGGATACCGAGCTCATGGTTACATAGTTACATAGTAAGTCAGGTTGAAAAAAGACCATCTAGTTCAACCAAAAAGAAACAAAAAAACAAAAAAAAAAAAACATATATGGGCTCAGCATCCGTTTGGCCCATGCAGAATAGAAAATGGCACTTTTCATCCTGCATGGGACAAACGGATACTGAGCTCATATATGGAATCAGCAACCGTTTGGCCCATGCAGAATAGAAAATGGAACTTTTCATCCTGCATGGGACAAACGGATACCGAGCTCATATATGGGCTCAGCATCCGTTTGGCCCATGCAGAATAGAAAATGGAACTTTTCATCCTGCATGGGACAAACGGATACCGAGCTCATATATGGGCTCAGCATCCGGTTGTCCAATGATGAATGAAAAGTGTGAATTTGCATTCTGCATGGGGCAAACGGATGCTGAGCTCATCAATGAGCTTAGCATCCGTTTGTCCCATGCAGAATGAAAAGTACTTGTAAAACAATTGAGTAAACATGGACACAAAAAGAATTACAATGAATATGATATTTTTATTAAAATAAATGTTTACAGAGTAGAAAAGATGATTCTTGTAAACTTTTTAGATATGATTTTCTTGCCATGCCACCTCTCCCTGCGGTGATACGAAAAAGTATGCAAATTCATTTCAGATCGTCATGATATGTGCAGTTGTACAAAGGTCCATGAATTGTACCCGATGCTTGGCTCCACATTACTGCTGTCATGATTTCTTAAACAATTGTGTAGCACACAGCATGCCAGGGCCACCCTTACTGCATTTTCAACGTCAAGTTGCATAGCGGACAGCAACACACGCCATTTTGCTGTGCACACCCCAAACCCGCACGCAACCACGCGCCGTGCACGGCTCAGTCTCTAATTGAATATTCTTTTTTCTCGGCTGAGGCCAGAGCCACTATATGGCGTCATCAGATTTTCTGAAAGTCCAAAGGCCTCGTCTGCGACCATCACCAAGGGCATACTTGGCTGTTCAGTTCCAGGTAGTGGCCTGCTGTGTGGGATGTTTAGGCTTCCCTCCATCAAACGACGTCCAAATGCAGATTGGCGGAATATTGGCTGCCAAATGCTCCCACATCCACAAAAATAAACTTTAGATTTTTTGTAATTAAAATAAGAGGAGCCGGAGTTGGGAGGCTTCTTCACCCGGATATGTTTCCCATCCAGGGCTCCAATGCAAGTTTGGAACTGCGTCTCCCAGAATACCTCAACCACAGATTCCTAGATTTGCTCAGTGGGCTCTGGCATCTCGACTGACCGTAGCTCCTCCCAAATTGCCACGCATGTGGTACGCACTACCATTGTCTGGTCGCTAGAAACCTAAAATAACATACAAATGTTAGAATATTAAAATAAAAACAGCGTAAAAGCGCCAACAATATTCCCTAACCTTATCACATACCATTAACCCCTATTCCCTACAATCTACTTCTAAGCCTGTCCCCTAACCCATAAAGAAGCCCTATTAGCGCATAATTTATGAAAACATACCCCCTAACCCATGTGCGTACTTCTTAACCTTATTCCCTAAAACCTACTTCTAAGCCTGTCCCCTAACCCCTAAAAAGAAGCCCTATTAGCGCATAATTTATGAAAACATACCCCCTAAACCATATGCATATTTCTAAAAAATTTTTACTTACCGGAGTGTCACCAGCAGCCTCTCCTCTGGTGAAATAGCACGCCACATGTCCGTGTCCATCAGGGTCAACCGGGGGCACAGCTTCTCCAGCAGCTCGTCAAAAAGCGTGATGGACATCCTGGTGAAATTTATCCGGATGTGTACACAGCTGGGTGTACATTTGGGTGAAGTACCCCACAGACAGCCGCTGGGATACAAGGGGATGGCTCCACATGCAACGTCGCCTGCTGGATCTCTCCTCCTCCAACCGCCTCCTTCTCCGCATCCTCCGCAAGGTGATGAGCAGGATTGCCTCATCAATCTTTATGGACAAGAGGATCCATCACACAAATGAAGAAGGTTTTGCAAGATCGCAAAAAAATGCAAACTCCGAACAAACACCAACAAACTCCGACAACATACTCTCTCCTCTCTCTCTCCAACCAAAATTGCACCGTCACATGGTCTCGGACATTTTTTATTGCTTTTCTAGGGCATTGCGGGTAATTTGGGAGTGTAAATTATCTGTGGGATGTCTTTAAAAAAAAAAAAGCTATTTAGCTCTGACGCTTATTAACGCTTCTTGACGCCGATGCGAAACGCCGCTTAGATATCGTTTTTTAACGCCGATATAATAACGCCTTTTGACGCCGATGCTCACTAACGCTCATTAACGCTTGCTAACGCCGATGCAAAACGCCGCATAAAACGCAGATTTTTTAAAAACGTCGGACCCAACGTTTTGCTTATTTTTTTCAGACGCCCGTGTGTATGAGCCCTTAACTGTACAAGTTCCATTGGAAGTTGGAAAATATAATGTCCTGTATAGAATCTTCTTGATTTATAACATTCCAACCATATAGTTGCTGTAGTTGTGATGCCAAATAATATTGTCTGGCATTAGGAACAGCCAGACCTCCTCTATTCTTAGATAACTGCAATATTCCCAATTTAATCCGAGCGTGTTTGTATCTCCAAATCCGATCTCTAAATAAGGTATCTACTTGTTTAAAAAGTTTTTGAGGCAGCCATATAGGGCAATTATGTAAAAAATATAGTAGTTGTGGCATCCATACCATCTTTATCAAGTCGGCTCTACCAAATACTGTTAACGGTAACCTACTCCATATTTGCCCTACTTGTTTGAAATGTTTAAGTAATGGGGTTAAATTCATTTCTGCATATGTGCTCACAGTTATTTGGGAAGCTAAATAAATTGTTCATCAGTGGATCTACAGGTAAAAGAACTGACTTGTCCCAATTTATTTTAAATGCTGAAAAAGAGCCATATGTATTGATTAAAGACATTACTGCTACTAATGAAGATGACGTATCTCCCAAAATAGAAGTGTGTCATCTGCATACAGAGCAATCTTATCCTCTCCTAGAGATCAGTGAAATCCAACAATATTTGATGATTGGCATATAGTGGCAGCCAGAGGTTTTAAAGCTAGAGCAAATAGTAAATCGATAATGGGCATCCCTGTCTTGTACCTCGTTTTAAAGAAAAAGGAGCTGATATATGTCCATTTACTCGAACCCCACACCACCGGGTTAGTGTAAAGAAGTTGCATCCATTTTATAAATTGGGGTCCAAATCCAAACTTCTCTAAGCAATTCCATAGAAAGTCCCACTCTATACTATGAAAGGCTTTTGCCGCATCAAGCGACAATATGGCCCTGTTTCCCATATTTTCAGACGGGACCTGCAATTTAAAAATACACGTCTTATATTCGTTGTACTAGATCTATCTGGTATAAAAACCAACCCGATCTGTGTGCATTATCTTAGCTATGACTTTTGCTAGTCTATTAGCCAATACTTTTGCCAGTAGCTTCACATCCAATGTAAGTAAAGATATTGGGTGATATGATTCTTGATTTTCAGGGTTCTTATCGGGTTTTAATAAAACTATAATAATCGCCTCATTCATGGAAGGAGGAAGATGGCCACACTCCAGGGCTGTATTAAATACCTCCAGCAATTCTGGCAGTAATTTAGCACTGTAGACTTTATAAACCTCGCTTGGTAGTCCATCTACACCTGGAGTTTTATTTTTGGGCATATTAGCCGAGGTAACTTGTAGTTCCTCTAAAGTCAGAGGCCTATCCAGTGCCTCTTTATCAGCTACAGGCATCTTTTAGTTCGATGGAGTTAAGGAAGCATTTCAGTTCAGCACTTTTATAAAATACTTTCCTACTATACAAGTTCTTAAAAAAATTCCAAAAACACTGCTGATATCTCCATTGAAGTTCGTACTACTTTAGTTGGAGCTACTTTCAGTTCTATCACTTGGATCATTGGCTTTTGAGCTTTTACTATTGTTGCTAAGAGATGACCCATATTTTCCCCATCGTTAAAATAAGGTTGCTGGAGGAAAAAACATTTCTGCTCTGCTTTTTTACGTGAAATATCAGCATATTCCTGTTGCTTTTGTATCCACAGCTGTTCATTTCCTAAGTGTGGGGTTCGCAATATATTGAATTTCGGATTGTAGTGCCGCCTCAGCCACAGTCATTTCCCAAGTTCTAGTTCTTTTTTTAATTTTTGAAATTTGAGAAATAAATAGACCTCTTATATAGGCCTTTAACAAATCCCAGTATACCTGAAAGGATACAGAGGGTTTGTTGACAGCACTGTAGGCCGAAAAGATCAAACTAGTAAGGATTCATTTTCTACAATGTACAGATCTGAGTAGAGCATAAAGTTAACTTAAGAATCAGTGGTGAATGGTCTGACAACCCCCTAGCTGCATAAGTCACTTCCGATATAACTAGTAACATCGCTGAAGTGACTAACGCTAAATCTATTTAGGGAAAACCTTATATGCCTTGGAAAAGCATGAAAGTTCTCTTGCGTTCGGGTGTAGCATTCTCCATATATCAATTAAGTCTAACTTAGCCAGCAAAAGAGATACCTGCCACGGTCGTTTGTCCCGTGATCGTTCCATATTTATCTAAAAGAGGATCAATATAATAAAGTCCCTTACTATTAACCAGAGCGCATCAGCCTTATCAGAGGTAAAAATCAAGAATTCAGTACCTCAGATGAGTATGGAGGTGGTATATATATATATATTAGCCAGCACATAGGGTTTCCTATACATTGTACAGTATATGAAGATATAGCGACCACTAATATCCGTTTGTACTTGCGTGCAAGAGAAATCAACATCATTAGCTATCAGTACAGATACTCCTCTAGAATGTGTAGTATAGGTAGCATGGTATTGTCTGCTATAGTGTGCACGTTTCAGATAGTTTAATTTATGCATATTTAACCACTTCAGCCCCGGAAGGATTTCCAGCTTTAGGACCGGAGCCCTTTTTGCGATTCGGCGCTGCGTCGCTTTAACTGACAATTGCACGGTCGTGCGGCGTTGTACCCAAACGAAATTTGCTTCCTTTTTTCCCCACAAATAGAGCTTTCTTTTGGTGGTATTTGATCACCTCTGCGTCATTTCTGATCGCCGCTATAAACAAAAGAACAGCGACAATTTTGCAAAAAAACCCAAATTTCTTACTTTTTGCTAGAATACAAATCCAAAAAAAAAATATAAAAAAACATTTTTTTTCACCGTTTTTGGCCGATTTATATTCTTCCTCATATTTGCGATAAAAAAAATTGCAATCGGTGTTTATTGATTGGTTTGCGCAAAAGTGGTCGCGTTTACGGATGATAATTCATTTTTGGGGTTTTTATTTTTTTTTTATTTTTTACTAGTAATGACGGCGATCTGCGATTTTTAGCGGTACTGCGATATTTCAGCAGACATGTCGGAACATTTTGACACTTTTTTGGGACCATTGGCATTTATACAGCGATCAGTGCTATAAAAATGCACTGATTACTGTGTAAATGCCATTGGCAGTGAAGGGGTTAACCTGCAGGGGGCGCGCTAAGGGTTAACTATGTTCCCTGGGCGTGTTCTAACTGTATGGGGGCTTGCCTAGCTGGGGAAGGGAAGTGGTCACAGCCTTCATGTACAGGAAGGCTGTGATCAGAGCCCTTCCCCCTCACACAGAGCGGAGGTCCGTGTTTACTTACACGGACCTCCGCTCCTTCACTCCGGGGGGGCATCGCGGGTGGCCGGCGGCAATCGAAGCCGCCGCACCCGCTCCCTGGCCCCCCCCCCGAACACAGTGAGCATGCGCGCGCTCACAGTGGCTCTGTATCGCGGCTGCCGTCGTATGACGGCGTTTTGCGTTACAGAGCCACTTTGTCGCCGTCAATTGCCGATCAGCGGTCGGCAAGCGGTTAAATGAGTCTCCTGCAAGCATATAATAGACAGAGAAAACGGGATAAATGGATACTGTGACGTTATGCGAGGCACCACAATGCACGGGCGATATTTGTCGCCTCGCATGCGATTATTTTGAGGTGACTAGCGGGAGTCCGACCCAGGTTTTGCCAGCCACCGTGGCAGAGCTGGTTCAAGTCTGGACTTTCTGGTGCACTCAAACCCCTCTCCACCTGCATTTAATGACCAGGAAGAGAACAGAGGATAGCTCAATCCTGGATCTCAGAGGGAGAAAGTTGAGAGAGTGTGCTAATTTGGACTCTAAGAACAAGGTTTGCAATGTGTTTATGTTTTGAGGGTGTCGGGGACAGCCCCACACTGTATAGAGAGAAATCTGTTTGTTTAGTTTAGCGCCAGATATCAAGGTTTTGTTTTCTGTTCTGTTTGTGTTTTGAACTTGCAAACCTGAAATAATAAACCTGGCAAGCCGCCAGATTTTAAAGAAACGGACATCCATGCTGAATCTTTTTCCCTGAAAAGTGATCCCCACGAGCTAATCTCCCACACGTGGTGGAGTTCAGCGTGGAAACCTTCAAAGATGGAGGAAATGTTGAAGGCCCTGCTGCAAGCCAATGCAGCCCAGCGGGAAGCCAACCGACAGGTCGCAGAGACTGCTGCAGCACAACAGGCAGCACACCATGCAGCTCTGTAAAAATGCTACAATTATAACATAAAACATGCCCTCACTGGAAATACACTACATATAGTTTTTTATTTTTTTTTTAACACACACACAGCAGGGTTGTCACAAGAGACTTATTGGGTTGTTAAATGCCATACTGAAAAGTGCAGTTTGTCTCAGACCATTGTTCTTAAAGTAGCAGATACTTGTGACAGGACTTCTTCCGAGCCTCTCCCATCCTTTGGAATTCCCTACCTCAATCTGTCAGACTATCTCCAAATCTATCCAACTTTTCTCTTCAGAGAAGCCTATCCTGCCTCCACCTAACAGTTGTACTTTCATTTTCTTCATCAGCTCATCCCCCACAGTTATTACCTTTTGTATCACTTGACCCTCCCTCCTAGACTGTACATTCTAATGAGCAGGGCCCTCTGATTCCTCCGGTATTGACTTCCTCCTTTTTGTAATTGTACTGTCCGCCTTAACGTTGTAAAGCGCTGCACAAACTGTTGGCACTATATAAATCCTGTATAATAATAATAATAATAACAGATATGTTAGGACTCACTTAAAAACAGCTCAGTTTCTTACTTAAAAAAAAAAGAAAAACTGAGAAAAAGCTACACAATTCTACAGTAGTAAACACAGTCAGTAAGAGGTCTCCATGAAATGATGGTGTTTGAGCCCTTAAAAATCTACGTGGTTGTGACGACACTATGCACACCGGGTTTGCACTCGAAGCTTAAAGTTTCGGCTCGAGGTGACTCGGCTTTATGAATTTGCCTATATACTTGTGTCAGTGGAGACACATTCAAATGTGAGTGTATGGATTGATTTTATCGGATAAAGAAGTTTTAAATAGTTTTACGCAATGGAAGCGTCCTTTCTTCCCCCTTCATGAAATATATGAGATATCCTCCTGAGGTTATGTTAAGTTCATTTTACCAGCATTGGGCTCTGGTGAGTTTATTTAGTACTTGTGGTGATGGAAAGCACTTGTGTGGGGAGTACCAGAAGAAATTGTATTATATTTCCTATGTTGGATGCTACTTGGGACACGTATGCATTTTACTGCATAGAATTGGTTTGCATAACATTTTTTGTACAAATTTTGCACATTAATTCCAGAGGTTATACATTTTTTTTCTTTTTGCACATATTTGTATTTTGCACATAGCACTATATTGTATATATTTGATTCTATTAATTGATATAATGTGCATACTTTTTATAATTTGAGATTAGCAGATTTACAGTATCTCACAAAAGTGAGTACACCCCTCACATTGTTGTAAATATTTTATTATATCTTTTCATGTGACAACACTGAAGAAATGACACTTTGCTACAATGTAAAGTAGTGAGTGTACAGCTTGTATAACAGTGTAGATTTGGTTTCCCCTCAAAATAACTCAACACAAAGCCATTAATGTCTAAACCGCTGGCAGCAAAAGTAAGTACACCCCTAAGTGAAAATGTCCAAATTGGGCCCAATTAGCCATTTTCTCTCCCTGGTGTCATGTGAGTTGTTAGTGTTGCAAGGTCTCAGGTGTGAATGGGGAGCAGATGTGTTAAATTTGGTGTTATCGCTCTCACTCTCTCATAGTGGTCACTGAAAGTTCAACATTGCACCTCATGGCAAAGAACTCTGAGGATCTGAAAAAAAGAATTGTTGCTCTGCATAAAGATGGTCTAGGCTATAAAAAGATTGCCAAAACCCTGAAACTGAGCTGCACACAGTGGCCAAGACCATACAGCGGTTTAACAAGGACTATTTAAACTCAGAACAGGCCTCGCCATGGTCAACCAAAGAAGTTGAGTGCATGTGCTCAGCGTCATATCCAGAGGTGGTCTTTGGGAAATAGACATATGAGTGCTGCTAGCATTGCGGCAGATGTTAAAGGGGTAGGGGGGTCAGCCTGACAGTGCTCAGACCATGCGCCACACACTGCATCAAATTGATCTGCATGGGGGGGCATGGCCTGACCGGCATGGTGTGAGGATGCACAGGACGAGACCTCCGGCCAGCCTGGGCTAAAAACAGTGGCGATCTGACACAGCTACTCGTCCGGCGACCCCAGATGTCATCCAAGCGCCGACGGAGGACTCCATTCCTACTTCACCCTGCACACTCTGGGCACAAGGTCAGCAACCAAGATGGCGTCCAGCAAGGCCGCAGCTCAGCACACTGAGGGGCTGTAGCCCGACCACTTCCACCCACTCAGGGGGGCAACTTTCCCAGGTTTCTGGGACCGAGGGACTGGAGAGGGACTGGGACCTTAGGGAGCACATCAGAGCCCTCCCCACTTAGGCCGACATCCTGCAGCTGATAGCAGCAGTGGAACTCTCCTGCAAACAGGCAGTGGAAGGGCTCAGAGAGGACACGGTGGCACTGGGGCAAAGAGTGGAGGTCCTAGAGACTAGTCAGGATGAAGTGCTGCAAACAGTCTCAGCCATGAAGGACACCTCTAGGCAGAATGAGGAAGTCCTTAATGCACTGTTAGATCAACTTGATGATCAAGAGAACAGGAGCAGGCATCTAAACTTCAGCATACTCGGTCTCCCCGAGGCCACTCACATTGCAGACCTACAGTAGCCGGGCTCTTTCGCCAACTTCTGGGCCCCACTGCTCCAAACATTATTGAAATCGATAGGGTCCACCGTGCCTTGCTACCTATTCCCCAGGAAGCTGAAAGCCCAGGGATGTCATTTGTAAACTGCATAAATACTCCTTGAAAGAGGCCATAATGAAAGCAACGCGGAGCATGCCAGAGATTGATTTTGATGGAGCACAGATCTCGCTGTTCCCGGATTTTTCCAGGCGCACCTTGATGTAGCGTAGGGCGGTGAGGCCCTACGCACAGCTGGAGTGACTTACCGTTGGGGCTTTCCATTCTGCCTGACAGCCACAAGGAACGAGAAGACAGCCTCCCTCCACACTAAGGATGACCTTCTGCATTTTGTGGAAAAGCTAGACCTGCCAGAGACTGACTTTCCCAACTGGAGGCTCAATAACTTAATTCCTATGCAACAACACCCGGACAGATGGCGCCCAGCACCTGCTAATTCTGAAACTTCTGAAAAGAACCGACAATGCCAGCGCAACCGAAGTATAGATACCATCCCACCATCATGAGAGATAGCTGTTCATTCCACCTCTTTGTCATTTTTTATTTTTTCTCTGACTCAGTTTAAAAATGTTGGATCGTAACTTTGTAAATTCTGTGCCCCCTGCCACAAGGCACCTTTTGACCGAGGCCTGGCTTATCATTCCGAGCCTCAATGTCCCTCTCTGACTTATCTGCCATAGGCTCCATCCCAGGCTTCTAGATACTAGGCATACAACTTTGTAGTATTGGTGGCTGGCTTTCTACATTGTCCTATGATGCCACTAGTTAAGCACATACAATTAACATTTCTCTTATATATGACCCAGGCTGTCCCCAAGAGCCTTTACCATGTGGACAGTCACTTATCCCCCAGTAGGAGGAACCCCGATTCTGGGGTATGGTAAGCTGCATGTTTGCAGCCGGGAGGCTGTTGCCCATGTGGCGGGACAACCCTCCTAGTTCTAGGTTTCACTCAAGCTTGGTGAGGCGACATGGTTTATGGTTTATTTTTTATGTTTTTCTGGGGTTTTTTTTCTGTTTATCTACCTGTTCACCATGGGTTCTGGCATTTGAGTAGCTGGTATACTCCTAATTGGTAATGGACAGGGAGGAGGTCGGGTTTATGCTGTTTCTGCCATGCATATTTCTTACAGTGTTGTGGGATATGTTCCAGAGGTGTATCATTATTATGCTATTGTTAGGGGATCTCCTTTATACCAGCTATGCCTAATATGATAAAACTATTGTCCTATAATGTCAGGGGTCTATGTACTCCAGCTAAGAGAGCAGGAATCGCGCCACCTGAGATTCTCTTTCTCCAGGAGACGCACTTCACGGCCAAATCCACACTTCGATTGCCCTCTCCATCTTTAACCAATGGTATCATAGTCTGTCCCCAATACCCAAGGCTAGAGGAGTCTCAATTGCTATCAAAAAGTCCTGTCCTTTCTCCCTGAGTTCCAGCATGAGCGACCCTGGAGGCCACTCCCTGTTTATTAAGGGCACAATTGAGGGCAGACTGTACACCTTTGCTAACATTTATGCCCCCAACTCTCGCACAACCCATTTTGTCTCCGCCACCCTGAAGAAAGTGGAGGAGTTCAGGGAGGGTTTGGTTGTACTTGGGGGAGACCTCAATCTGACCCTGGACCCTTCCCTGGATACCTCTTCTGGGAGGTTGGCTTTCTCCTTTAGGGCCATTAGGCATATCAGGCGATCCCTGCATGCTTTGCATCTGGTGGATAGTTGGCATATTTTACATCCCAATGACAGGGATTATAGGTATTACTCCAAGACCCATGACACTTACTCCCCTTACTCCCACCTGGACATGTTTTTCGTGGACCAATTTTACCTGGGGACTGTGATTGACTCAACGATAGGAAGTATAACTATATCTGACCATGCCCCGATTCAGTTGACCCTTAGTCGGGATGACTTTCAAAGGGGTGAGAGTACATGGAGGTTGAATGAAGCACTCTTAGATGACTCAGGGGTCCGGGAGGTGGTGGTTCGCTCCTTGGGATCCTATTTTGTGCACAATTCGCCAGGGGAAATGTCCCATCAGGCTGTATGGGCCATAAAGCTATTATATGGGGAGAGCTGATCTCCCAGGGGTCACGCATAAAGAAAACCAAACAGAAAGAAACCATAGGGCTACTAGACCGTATTCACAGCCTTGAGATGAAACATAAGGCTTCCCCTTCCATTACAGACGCAGAGCAGTTGACCGCCTTTCGGACTGAACTTTCCCACTGTCAGGACCATAAGGCCAGAGATAAATTGTGCTTTTACGCTCATCGCTTTTACAAAGAAGGGAATAAATGTGGGAGGCTTTTGGCGAGACAGTTTAAAAAGCAACAGGCCTTAAGATATGTCCACAGCTTAACAGCTCAGGGGAGACGTCTAGTCGATACCCCAGATATTGTGACCGAATTTCAGCGATATTATGAGACGCTGTACAACCTTCCCACACCTTCGCCGAGGGGCGAGACTGTTTCTCATGCCCAGGCAGTACAGGAATATCTGCAGGACTCAGGACTCCCCACCTTACCATCCCAAGTGTTAGAGGATCTAGAGCGCCCATTTACAGTGGGTGAGCTTGGTGAGGCTGCCGCTTCACTCCCTCTGGGACGGCCTCACTAATGCTTAATACAAGAAGTTTCCCTCCGTTCTTGAGGTTCCTCTCTGTAGCTACTTCAACTCATCAGCTCCAATAACCCTTTACCACCCGAGGCCCTCCTAGCTCATGTAACGTTCATACCCAAACTCAGTGAGGACTCCCAGCTCTGCTCTAACTATCGACCCATATCCCTGTAAATTCAGACGTGAAACCTTTGGCCAAACTCTTGGCTCTCTGCCTTCAGGACCATGTGACGGCCCTAGTCCACCCGGACCAGACCGGCTTCCTGGTCAGCCGAGAGGCACGGGATACCACCAGCGAAACATGGTCCTGATCAGCGACCATATGCTGTGATTTCAATGGACGTCGAGAAAGCCTTTGACAGGATTAATTGGATCTATATGTACTGCGGGAAATGGGACTGGGAGACCGTATGATGGGTTGGGTGCAGTCCTTATATGGGGATAATACTGCAAGGGTCAAGGTCAATGGGATACTCTCTAAACCCCTTCATATCCGTAACGGAACAAGGCAAGGATGCCCGCTCTCAATGTTACTATTCGCCCTCGTGTTGGAACTCTTTCTCAGAAAGGTTAGAGCAAACCCGGACATCGCAGGGATATGTATAGGCTCATCAGAACACAAGTTGTCCACCTACGCGGATGACTTGTTGTTCTACATATCCAACCCTCAGATGACTCTGCCATTTCTGATGTCAGAGGTGCAGGAGTTCAGATATTTGTCAAATTTCAAAATAAATTTTGACAAGTCCGAGCTCCTACCAATCAACATCCCACCAGCAATTTCTAGCTCCCTGCACCACTTCTTCTCTTTCAAATGGTGTCTAAACTCTCTTCCATACTTAGGCACCCAGAAGGATCTCCCACTTACTGGTTCGGTCAGATCAGTGCGCTTAAAATGACCATACTACCACAAATTATATATCTTTTGTATACGGTCCTTATTTCCCTCCCACGCACCTTTTTTCAAAGACTACGTAAAGAATTCCTGAAGTTTGTGTGGCAGAATAAACACCCCAGACTGGCCTATGACCTCCTACGATGGACTAAACAGAATGGCGGGGTGGGCTTACCAGACTTGGCCCTGTACTCCAAAGACATGTCCCTTGTCAGAATTTTGAATTGGCACCATGACGGGAAGACTAGGATATGGGTTAACTTGGAGAAATCCATAGCGGGTAGGATTCCTGGATTCCCCGCACCTCTAGAGGTCTGTTGGACTGGACATCCCCGCTGACTCAAGCCACGTTGATTGTTTGGGACAGACTGAGCAGGAGCGGTCACTGCACCCCCCAGACCTCCCCTCTGGCCCCACTAGGGGGATATCCCTGGTTGCCACCTGGTGAGGAGGGGGGATTTTTTGGCCCGTGGGGTTTGGAGGGGAGAAACCTTTGTGCCAGGTTCGCCCCTGGTGACAAGTTGCTATCGTTAGCTTCTTTGCAATCACAATATGGGCCCATACCTTTTGCAGCCTGGAGACATAAGCAATTGAATAGGCCTTTCCATTCCTTGGAACCTGCACTACGGCCCTACCATGCCCTCACAGACTTTGAATCCATATGTGTAAACCTCGCAGATCCTGGACACCTGTTATCACAGATGTACCGGATGGTGTTGGGTTCTCAGGCAATGGGAACCCCATATTATATAAAGGAATGGGAGAGGGACTTGGGACAGGAGTTCACACCCGCACAGGCGCAGCGTATGATTAAATTTACTCACTCCTGCTCGATTTCCTCCCGCACCCAGGAGACTTCATACAAATTCCTCTCCAGATGGTATAGGACCCCATCTAAATTAGTTCAGATGTTCCCTACAGTGGATGGAAGATGCTGGAGAGGATGTAGCCAACCAGGTACATTCCTCCACATCTGGTGGAACTGTCCAAAGATTAGGGAGTTCTGGGAGGCTATTTCCCAATGGATCAGGAAATTGACCTTGCGGAGTATTGAGTGCCCCCGGATGCACTTCTTGTTCCATGGCATGCCGTCATCCAACAAGTTATATAAGCACAGTGTGATACCCCACTTGCTTAATGCTGCTAAGAATCTAATACCACGGTATTGGTAGCAAACTAGATGCCTGACCCTCCAGGACTGGAGGAAGGAGGTAGACAGCATCATGGTGGTAGAGCAATGGGTTTATGAAGCTAGAAACCAATACGACAAATTCAGGGATATATGGGCAGGTTGGATATACTATTCTCAAGAGATTCCCAAAGCATAAAATTCTTATGACTGTACTTTGGAACTTATAGGCGAGGTGTATACTCACTTTTGTGACATACTGTATATACATGAATATACGCATATATACCTGGAGTCGGTGAGTAAGGGTACATAAGGAGGAGAGCACGTTTTTTTTACTTGCTGCATATTGTCACCAAGCTGACACAAGCACGGACTGCACTTTGTGAAGATCTATTCAAATTTTTGGCACATTGTCAGTTTATGGCATGGTTGGAACATTTGCTCTGTCCAACGGGCTTGAGCAGAGGGGGGGAATGTGACGTTATGCGAGGCGCCACATTGGACGGGCGATATTTGCCACCTCGCATGCAACCATTTTGAGGCGACTAGCGGGAGTCCGACCCGGGTTTTGCTGGCCACCGTGGCAGAGCTGGTTCCGGTCCGGACTTTCTGGTCCACTCAAACCCCTCTTCACCTGCATTTAATGACCAGGAAGAGAACAGAGGAGAGCTCGATCCTGGATCTCAGAGGGAGAAAGCTGAGAGAGCTTTGTGTGCTAATTTGGACTCTAAGAACAAAGTTTGCAATGTGCTTATGTTTTGTGGGTGTCGGGGACAGCCCCACACTATATAGAGAGGAATCTGTTTGTTTAGTTTAGTGCCAGACGGCGAGGTTTTGTTTTCTGTTTTGTTTGTGTTTTGAACTTGCAAACCTGAAATAATAAACCTGGCAAGCCACCAAATTTAAAAAAAAAAACTGACATCCATGTGAATCTTTTACCCTGAAAAGTGATCCCCACAAGCTAGTCTCCCACAATACTTAGTTTGTTTGGGATAAAGACAGCTCTGTGGTCACATACACAATTTAACACTGAGGACAACACGTCTATTCTACTGCAGCAACAGTGTCAGGAAGATACGGCAGTTCCAGTGTTTTCCGCGGTGGTGTGCGTGCTTGTGCGCGTTCGCGCGCGCCCGTGCGCGCACCCACGATTTAAACCTGCAGGACTTAGTGAACGGTGCTTTCCGTTCTACAGCGTTTTCTGCACCTGTGCCCCCAGCAAGCTATTTCTGAGTGACTTCCTGTTCCTGTGACCCCGGCTATCCCTTTGGACTTGTTGCTATCTGCCTGCATCTGACCCCGGCTTGCCTACGACCATCCGCTTGTCTAATCCTTTTGTACCTTCTCTGCCAGCACGTTGCCGACCCTGCCTGTACCCGACCATCCGTTTGCCTGATCCCGCTGTACCGCACCACCCGTTAGTTGCCGACCCGGATTGAACCACTACTCTCCTGTTTGCACGAGCTCCAGTGGACTTCCGTCTACCAACTCAGGACTGTCCAGCCCTCGTGCCCCCCTGTGCTCCTGAGCTCCCTGTTCCCTCTATCAGGGGTTCTCGAACCAGGGCCGCAAGAGAGGTTGCCCCCGCATTAGCCAGACTCTACCACCAGGTACGTGACAAACAGTCAATAAAAATACCCATATACTGTAGCACTATGCCCATTGCCTAGCCTGTAGAGGTCTGTACGTCCTTCCTTGGATATGCCTCCACAGACCATCACTGACCCACCATGCTGAACGATGTTACAGGCAGCATAACGTTCTCCACAGCTTCTCCAGACCCTTTCAGGTCTGTGACATGTACCCAGAGTGAACCTGCTCTCATCTGTGAAAAGCACAGGGCACCAGTGGCGGACCTGCCAATTCTGGTGTTCAATGACAAATGCCAATCGAGCTCCATGGTGCTGGGCAGTGAACACAGGGCCCATTAGTGGACGTCGGGCCCTCAGGCCACCCTCATGAAGTCTGTTTCTGATTATTTGGTCAGGGACATTCACACCATTCCTGTTTTGGAGGTTGTCTCATTGTTGCCCATCTAGTACACCTGTTGTTGATTTAATTTACTCCAAAGCAGCTGAATCTGCTTACCAACCCCCCTGCTTCTTAACTGAC
>BLSH010410656.1:18361-28922 GCA_018402905.1 Glandirana rugosa | reverse complement strand
AAATAAATAAAAAAAATGTATAACAGTGGTCAGTCATAGGGACTAGTGACGGTGTGGTCAGTATACTACTACGACATGACGTGACCACTGTCATACATTTTTTTTCACACTTGTTAGTAAAATAAATTAAAGAAGTAAAAAGTTTTTTAACAATGTTTTTAAGGTTGAAGTTTTTTGAACGGTACCGAGAATGATTTATAGGATCTGATGGATCAAAAGATTTTACCCAGTAAACCCCCCCATAAACATGACAGGACCGTAAAATTGGTGAAGTCGGGGCCTTCCTAAAGGTCGAAATCCTGGCCTCGGGAAAAACGCTAAGCCGCGACCAACGTCGCACGACCACGCAATTGTCAGTTAAAGCGACGCAGCGCCGAATCGCAAAAAGGGCTCCGGTCCTAAAGCTGGAAATCCTTCCGGGGCTGAAGTGGTTAAAATGCCAGGACAGTACAAATACCCCCCCAAATGACCCATTTTAGAAAACTAGGTAGTCTAGGATATTTAGTAAGAGCCATGGCAAGTTTTTTGAAGTTGGAATTTTTGTAACAATTTTTTGAAAAATGAAGAAATTAAATAAAATGATTGTTCACACTTTTTTTTACATACTGTCACCAGTGCAGTACAGCATCATCATATGACTGGTGTGGCAGTGATCAGGGATACTGACTGGTGACAATATGTAAAAAAAATAAATAAATAAATAAAAATTAGAATACATTTTTTGTTTTTCTTTTTTTTTCTTTTGTACATCTTGTCATCAGTGTACTACTTTTGGAGCATGGTCAGGGTTTTTTTTACACTGTTATTGCTTATATAGTGATGATCACTGTATAGGCAATAATTTTTTTCTGTTATGACTAGGTTAACAGCTTGCTTATGGTTGGGATCTATGATTTGCTTCAGCTAATCACATGGTACAGGTAGCTAGGTGAAAGGAATGGATGGTACTGCGCAGCCTATTTCTGTAGGTGTCAATATATAGTGATCTCATACGTTATTCTGATGTAAAAATATACGTGTATGATGTAAAAATATATACAATGATGAGGATAACGCATGTAAAAATATATAGGTATAAATAGACGATATAAAGTGCAATATACAATAAATCCTTCAATAAAAATGCAGTGGGTACAATCTTATAAAAGCATTGGCTATATAAAGCCTAAAACATTAAAAATGGCAGTGATATAATCCAGTGATTAAAAGTGACAGTGAAGATATAAAACAGTAATTGTAATAGATTGAAATTTAGCAAATAGTTTCACTTTTAAAAAGTCCTAATTAAAACTGTAGTGATAGTGATAACTGTGATTCGTGTTCCAAGTGTTCATATAAAATCATTGGTGCTTCATTTGAGTGCAGCGAATCTCTTTTGCAGGGGGGTGTTCACCCCAAGAGGATTCCTTCAGTGAGTGCTCCAATCGAGTAAGTGCTCACAGAACTCTCACCTTGTTAGTTAAGATCATGTGCGCATCATGGCTTCTTTGGGTCCTATTCCTCACTTCCACGCTTCCTTCGAGTCTCGGACTGGGCAAACGATCGGTACGACCAATCAGTTGCTCACCCTCTCCTGTGGTCCTAGAACTCCATGCGTCTCAGGCAATAGGGAAGAGACAAGACGGTCTCATGGTGTAGCATTGTAAAATAGTAGCATTTATTTACCCAATTAAAACCATAAAAAAGATATCCAAAAAAGCTACAAAACTTTGAAATATACACAGCGGCGTCTAAGCACCTTTCACTGTGTCTCCAGCAATACAGGAAATAGCCTACGTGTTACGTCATGTGACTTCTTCAGGGCCTGAAGAATATTTTTACATCATACACGTATATTTTTACATCAGAATAACGTATGAGATCACTATATATTGACACCTACAGAAATAGGCTGCGCAGTACCATCCATTCCTTTCAATTACATTGCTTATATTGTCATATATAAATGGTAATAGCAAAAAGCAGTGCTAGAGTTAATTCATAAAACTCATACACATAAATATAAGGAAAAAGTGCTAGTGCAAAAATATCAAAAAGTGCAACAATATGTATAAGGTGCAAAAGTCCTCTTTAAATTGAAGCAGCTATGATGTTTTCAAAACAAAGTCCTCCACCACTGATCACCGCATGCATGTGCACACTTTGGGGGCTCACCAGAAATCAGAAGGTATAACGGTGGAGGTGACCCTTGAGAAGTTGATGAGCCCTCTTGTTGTGGAAAGATGAGCCGTTATACCTTCTGATTTCTGGTGAGCCCCCAAAGTGTGCACATGCATGCGGTGATCAGTGGTGGAGGACTTTGTTTTGGAAACATCATAGCTGCTTCAATTTAAAGAGGACTTTTGCACCTTATACATATTGTTGCACTTTTTGATATTTTTGCACTAGCACTTTTTCCTTATATTTATGTGTATGAGTTTTATGAATTAACTCTAGCGCTGCTTTTTGCTATTACCATTTATAGTAGACTTCTTTCACAGTTTTTATTTACATAGCAGCTGCTCAATTTACTATTTACCATTTATTTATTTATTCATTTATTTTGTTTTTGTTGAGCGCAGTGTTTTTGTATTCATATATTGTCATATAACTAGGTACAGCAGCAACCTAGTCCACTTGCACCACTCCTATCATAGTAGCGCGAGGATACCCCTACCATACTATATTGACAGGTAGCTAGGTACCATGTAAATTGCTGTGGGCCACTCACAGATCACAACTGTAAGCAAGCTGTTCAAGAATGGAAATACTGTACATTCATAACAGTTGATTTACATTGGTATCATGTGATCACTTTAAACAATCATAGCAATCACATGGTACCTTGTACTGGGTTACCAGTAATCGTGATCTGCTGTGTCCAGTGGGCACAGCGTCCACAGGAGCGGCGTGCAGCATGCCCCTAACCAAGAACAGGCTGAATCACTTACATATTAGTGATCCAGCCTGGCCATGCCAGCCACCCGCGGTTAATGTACTGCAGGAGGTTGGCAAGTGCTTAAAGGGGACACTGATGAGAAAGGTGTAGACCAAATGTATTTTTATTCAACCTTTTATTAATGGCTTTAGGTTATGTGGAATTTCTATGCTTTGTTTTACTGAAGTTATTTCTCTAGCGTTCTAAATTTTGTCATGCTGATTACAAAAAAGCAAAACTTCTTCATTTATTAAAAAATATATTTTGTTTCGTCCCTCAAATATTTATAACATTTATTATGTGGCCCTCGTACTAAAAAGTTTAGAGGCCACTGCCATAATATATTGGTGATATGTTAAAATAGTCTCATTATATCAATACCAACCAAATCGATCTCTTTGCTCCTCCCAAGACCTCCTACTCTCTAGCTCCCTTGTCACCTCATCCCATGCTCGTCTCCAGGACTTTGCCAGAGCCTCTCCCATCCTCTGGAATGCTCTACCCCAATCTGTCCGACTTTCTCCTACTTTGTCCACCTTCAGACGATCCCTGAAAACCTATCTCTTCAGAGAAGCCTATCTGGCTCCCACCTAACAACTGTACATTTATCTTCTCAGCAGGGGCGTTGCTAGGTCTACAAAAGATCTGGGGCTAGAGCCCATAGCAGCAAAGTAAAGAAAGTCATGTGCTTGAGTGGGCATACACATGTATATAATATAAGTGTGTGTGTGTGTATATATACATAAATAAATATTGTTACATACCTGAGTGTGGATTCCCCTTACATCAGGGTCCCCAGAGAGAAATACCTGCTAATTGCAGAACTGCACCCACCCGCTAAGAGACTCGGGGCTATGGGCCCCAGACTCAGGGCTATAGCCCCAATAGCCACCCCCTAGCAATGCCCCTGCTTCTCAGCACATCCCCCACAGTTATTACCTCTTGTATCTCTTGTCCTTCCCTCTTAGATTGTAAGCTCTAACGAGCAGGGCCTCCGATTCCTACTGTATTTAAGTGCATTGTATTTGTACTGTCTACCCTCAAGTTGTAAAGCGCTGCGTAAACTGTTGGCACTATATAAATCCTGTATAATAATAATAATTATATTGGTGGCCAGTGTAAATGCCCCTGAATTGGCCTCAGACCTCAAGAGGGCCCTGTGTTTTTTTACATGATGCAAATATTTCTGCCACGGCAATCCTAAGGATGCTTGCACAGGATTATTCTTGATATTTATTCACAATTTTTGTCAGCATGTCACTATACTCATAAAGTAGTGATCCCACTGATTTAAGATATTTATTTAAGATTTATTTACAGATAAAAAAAGTCTCCAAATGTCTCAAAGACTTTTACTGAGTCCTGCTGCAAAGAACCACTAAAAGCATGTGATGCTCTCTCTAGCAGCTCAACAGGCCCTTAAAAGCCTGCAGGTACAAGCTGCTATTCAAATATTTAATATTGTAATATAATAATATACCGTAATAATAATATAAACTACTGCAGTCAAAAAATATCATACGTCTTTATACATGTTACTGATAAATCAGAATGTGTTTGGCAAAAGGCCATAGTACAGTATAACCTGAAAATGAATATTTGAGCAATTAGTGAATGTATTTTCAGAATGCATTGCAGAAACATAACTAAACATAAAAATAACTGCAATTAATTGTAAATGTGATTTTTTTTTTTTTTTAACAAAGATGACTTTTAGCCTTGTGTATACTTTCGCATTATATTAGTTAGAAGTGAAGCCAACACTCTCCAACAGTTTTTGTTCAGTCAGACGGCCCCTATAAAATGCCAGCTGTCTGTGGATATCACACTGTGACTCTGCTTTGCTCCTGCTCAGAGGCATTTCAGTCACAGAACTCTTAAAACACATCCTAGTACATCACTGTTGCTATAAAATAGACAGCAGGCAAAGTCCCTGTGTTTTGATCATTGAGAGGTAAAGATAAGATAGTATCAGCCTTCTCCACATGAACTTGTCTCTGAAAGGAGTCTGCTCTTCTGATGTTCTAGTACTGAAGCCCTGATTTTCCTCTATTCAGTCACGTACTAGTTATCATACCTTTTTTGTAAAATATGACAAAGAAATGCAGTGATACTACCTGGACTGCTATCTTATGGAGTTGAGAGTATGGAAGCCAGACATTTAACCTTTTAGCTGCCATAGTCTTTTTAGCATTTTTTTTACACACGTTTAAAAAATAATTTATGGCCTAAAGAGTAGTTAAAATCCCAAACATGATATATTTTCTGAAAGCAGAGTCCCCGAAGAATGAAATAGTGGTAGTTCTAATTTGTTTAAGCCACACAATATTTGGGCAATGGTTTATCAAGTGCAACATTTAAGTAAAAAATAACTAAAGTTAATTTAAAGCGGTAGTAAACCCACCTAAAAAAAAAAAAAACATCCTGCAAGACAATAGCATAATGTGTTAGTATGCATCGAATACTAACACATTATGAAATACTTACCTTAGAACGAGGCCCCGTCGCCCGAAACAGTCAGCGCTGAGGGAGCTGACATGATGGTCCTCTTCTTTCTTCCGGGTACGCAGCTCCGGCGCTGTGAGTGGCCGGAGCCGGGTGACGTCACTCCCGTGCGTGCGCGCAGGAGCTCTTTGTTCCGGCAGCCAGCTCTGATTTTCCGGCCGCCTCCACCAGATCATCAGAGCGCATGCGCTGCTAACATTCGTGGATGCATGCAGGGCGAATATGTCCTAAACCATGTAGGTTTAGGAGATATTCATTTACCTACAGGTAAGCCTTAAGTTTAGAGTGAACCATGAAGTTAACCATGAATATTGGCCCTAGAATTATTGCTCTTATTGCTTTAACTCTGATCTGTGCAGTGATGTGCAACACTTGTATCACAAGGAACATTTTCATATGCAGGAGCCCTGTGGGGGGGGGGGGGGGCAGGTGGGATTAAATGTTTTTTGGGAGAGGTTTTTAAGTTCTTGGGTGTAACTTTAATTTTTTTACATTTTTTTTTTTACTTTCGCTAAAACTTTATATCACCCTATGTGATATTATTTTTTTAGACAGGTTCTCTTTAATGAGACATCATTTGTCTTTTAGACCCCTGTCTCAAGTGCCAGTTTGTGCTCATTCGCTTCTTCAACCAGAGGAAGTGGCAACAGAAACCAGAAGTAACATTTTACACATCATTCCTAGGTTTATTCTAGCTAGGGGAGACCCACAGACAACCTTTCCCTCCCTCCATCCACCACCACCCGCCATGTGGGTCCGCAGGTGAGACAAGCAAAGCCTGGGATGCATGGGTCATTCTTGGAGGGGGCACACTCCAGGGTCACAAAGAGATAGATATCAGGACAGCTGTCAGATTGCTTTCATTAGGAAGCCAATAGGCCTGTGAAGTGTATGTAAAAACACGTGCTGCCACTGTCGTAAGACATACGGCAGTGGCAGTAAAAATTAAAATGCATTTCTGCTTTTGCAGTCACGTTTGAGGAAACATCACTATATGTTTTGTAATGTGTTCTCATTCACACAACAATCCTAAAAATAAGATCTACCAGCACAGAACAGAAAGGATTCATTATGGTAAACAATAATTCCTTAGCCCCCTCTGCATAGTAGAGGAAGACTTCAGTCTTTAAAAAAGTGGAAGAAAAGGCTTATTTTTAAATAACACCAGGCAGTCAGTTCAGTAATGTAAGTACATTGGTATGTCTACTAAACAAAAAGTGACAGGGTGCTCATAAAAGGCCATCCCCACATCAACTCAGCCCTCTTACCAGAGACTTCTTGGTCTCCACACATCCCTTTGATTATAAGTAGGGAAAAGGTATCATCCACATACATGCTCAGCCATATTACCATCCAAGGATTTCAGCCGATGTTCAACCAAGCATATGTTAAAGTCAGTCCTCAGTAGTTCTCAGGCATAAATGGGAAGGGGAAAGCACTTCATAGTGTAGTGTTTAAAAATCCAGTGCAAATTATTACACTTAAAGTTACCAGTTGCTAGAGCCTCCTTTCCTAGTTGACGCCTATTACAGAGAAATGCGTCGGAGGGGAGCCACATCTGTGACGTCAATACACACAAGCCAGCTGGTGAGGACTGCAGCCGTGTTTGTTTGCATTCCGCTGTTTTTAGATCACCTAACTGTAAGTGCAATACAGTATCTCACAATTTTGTAAATATTTTGTTACATCTTTTCATATGACAACACAATGTAAAGTAGTGAGTGTACAGCTTGTATAACAGTGTAAATTTGCTGTCCCCTCAACACACAGCCATTAATGTCTAAACTGCTGGCAACAAAAGTGTGTACACCCCTAAGTGAAAATGTCCAAATTGGGCCCAAAGTGTCAATATTTTGTGTGGCCACCATTATTTTCTAGCACTGCCTTAACCCTCTTAGTCATGGAGTTCACCAGAGCTTCATAGGTTGCCACTGGAGTCCTCTTCCACTCCTCCAAGACAACATCATGGAGCTGGTGGATGTTAGAGACATTGCGCTCGTCCACCTTCCGTTTGAGGCTGCCCCACAGATGCTCAATAGGGTTTAGGTCTGGAGACCTGCTTGGCCAGTCCATCACCTTTACTCTCAGCTTCTTTAGCAAGGAAGTGGTCATATTGGAGGTGTGTTTGGGGTCGTTATCATGTTGGAATACTGCCCTGCGGCCCAGTCTCTGAAGGGAGGGGATCATGCTCTGCTTCAGTATGTCACAGTACATGTTGGCATTCATGTTCCCTCAATGAACTGTAGCTCCCCAGTTCCGGCAGCACTCATGCAGCCCCAGACCATGACACTCCCACCACCATGCTTGACTGTAGGCAAGACACACTTGTCTTTGTACTCCTCGCCTGGTTGCCGCCACACACGCTTGACACCATCTAAACCAAATAAGTTTATCTTGGTCTCATCCGACCACAGGACATGGTTCCATCAATCCATGTCCTTAGTCTGCTTGTCTTCAGCAAACTGTTTGCAGGCTTTCTTGTACACCATCTTTAGAAGAGGCTGCCTTCTGTGATGACAGCCATGCAGACCAATTTGATACAGTGTGCGGCACATGGTCTGAGCACTGACAGGCTGACCCCCCCGCCCCTTCAACCTCTGCAGCAATGCTGGCAGCACTCATACGTCTATTTCCCAAAGACTGAATATGATGCTGAGCATGTGCACTCAACTGGTCGACCATGGCAAGGCCTGTTCTGAGTGGAACCTGTCCTGTTAAACCGCTGTATGGTCTTGGCCACCATGCTGCAGCTCAGTTTCAGAGCCTTGGCAATCTTCTTATAGCCTAGGCCATCTTTATGTAGAGCAGCAAATCTTTTTTTCAGATCCTCAGAGTTTTTTGCCATGAGGTGCTATGTTGAACTTCCAGTGACCAGTATGAGAGAGTGAGAGCGATAACACCAAATTTAACACACCCGCTCCCCATTCACACCTGAGACCTTGTAACACTAATGAGTCACATGACACAGGGAGGGAAAATGGCTAATTGGGCCCAATTTGTACATTTTCACTTCGGGATGTACTCACTTTTGTTTGCCAGCGGTTTAGACATTAATGGCTGTATGTTGAGTTATTTTGAGGGGACAGCACATTTACATCAGTATGCAAGCTGTACACTCACTACTTTACATTGTAGCAAAGTGTCATTTCTTCAGTGTTGTCACATGAAAAATTATAATAAAATATTCACAAAAATGTGAGGGGTGTACTCACTTTTATGAGATACTGTATATATGTTTTAATAAAATGGGATTTTTAAAATACTGCACTATGAAGTGCTTTCCTCTTTCATTTATGCCTGAGAACTACTGAGGACTGAATTTAACATATGCTTGGTTTGAACAGCAGCTGAAATCCCTGGATGGTAGTATGACTGAACCTGTAAGTGGACGGTACCTTTTCCCTCCTTATAACCACAGGGATGTGTGTAGACCAACAAGCAATTCAGTTCTCTATAAATCTCTGGTAAGAGGCGTGAGATGATGTGGGGGCGACCTTTTATAAGCACCCTGTCACTTTTTGTTTGCTGATTTTTGCACACTGAATCACTGAGATATCTATCACCGAAATGGACTGTCATTTGTGTATGTGGATCACTTTGCTGGACTTTCATGGAAAATTGTCTTTTCACATTCTAATTAATTAATATTCTTGAATACACTGTTTATGATTTGTGAGTATTAGGGAATTGGTGATTAAATGAGAAAAGCGCCTAGTCACTTTTAGTTAATTTTTTGAGTCCAATATTCAGACTTACTGGGTAGCGGCTCTCATATTTGGCTCTCGCATGCGCCGTCCCTCGGGCGCCTGGACCGGATGTGACATCAGAGAGCTTCGGGGCTCTGTCACTTCCGGTGGGACCGTTCTTTAGACGGACCGGAGACACGGCAGAAGACGGAAGCCTTGGCGCTCCACTGCTGTGTATCTCCAGTCTGTGAAAGCCAAGGTAAGGGCACCCTGCTCATAATGTGGGGAGGAAGTTTGGAACTTCCCTTGGATGTGGGGATGGCTCGGATTTATTACTCCGGAATGTGGCCTGGGACGGCCTTTTGGAGGGGCTTTTTCCTCTATCTTCCCCTCTTTCATTTCCCCTCCCCTCCTTTGGTGAGGGGCTGGGTATTTGCTTTCTATACATATCGTTCACAATGATAATGACAGGAAATGTAGACATTCTCCCAAGATTGGAGAGAGAAATGTCTGATCCTGGAGTGGAGTGCAGGAGCAAAAATGGTCTATGGTTAGAGTTGAGCGAACCTCTGGAAGTTCTGGTTCTGCTAGTCCGGCCAAACTTCGGGACAAAGTCCGGGTCCGGACGGAACCCGAACGATCGCACGGACACCGAACCCCATTGAAATCAATGCGGACCCGAACTTTTAGGCACAAAAATGGCTGTAACAAAGTCCTGGAAAGCCCTAGAGGGCTGCAAAAGGAAGTAAAATGGGGGTAAGGGTAGGGCAAGTGCCCTACAAAAAAATGGGGATAGGGAAAATAAATTAAAATAAAATAAAAAAATGGGAAGGGGGTGGATGTGGAGTAGGAGCCTAGAGGTTGACTAGGACGTAACCGTGGCAGTGTAGGTGGAAGTGGCGGTGGTAGAGGAGTAGGAGGAGGTAGCCAACATGTTTTTTTTTTTTGTATTGAGGCCTATTCAAAAAAAGCACACCAGGAGAGTCATCAAAAAGCATAAGAGTCTCTTGCAGGACTTGGGGCTCAGACTGTTTGGCTAATTTACAAGGGGCTGAGGTGAAAGACAGATGGCCATGGGGTTCAGGTGCCAACTCTGAGCTTTCATCAAGGGACCGGTAGGGAGACAATGTGAAGAAACTGGAGGCATTGTCAGCCACCCAATCTACTATCGCCTGTACTTGTTCTGGCCTCACCAATCGTTGAGGGGCATTCTGGCCTACCATATACCGGTGAAGGTTCTGTTGGCTACCTGAGGAAGGTGTTTCCCTTGTGCGTATAGCTGGCACACCTCGACCACGTCCTCTCCTTCCAACAGGAGGTTCACCAACACCAGCAACACCAGCAGCAGCACCATGACCACGTCCCTTATTTGCTCTCCTCATTGGGCCCGCAAATGTATTATGTAGCCCTATGTAAGTATTTATTAATACCAATTAATACCTTTTTTTTAAAA
>BLSH010410641.1:19796-37731 GCA_018402905.1 Glandirana rugosa | reverse complement strand
GTGGATGTCCTTGGAGAGGGATGACGTCTTACTCTACTAAAATCTTGTTATTATACAGGGAGTGTCGTGGCTGTCCTTAGAGAGCCATGAGGTGATACTCTACTAAAATCTTGCTATTAGACAGGGAGTGTCGTGGCTGTCCTTGGAAAGGTATAATGTGATACTCTACTAAAATCTTGCTATTATACAGGGAGTGTCGAAGCTGTCCTTGGAGAGGGATGAGGTGATACTCTACTAAGGAGTACCGAGAGATTCCTGTCGGTGCTGTGAGGGACATATTATTGTTCTAAAATCATCTCATTCTGCAGTAGGGAGAGGTTCCTGTAGGTGCTGTGAGGGACAGATTATCGTTCTAAAATCATCTCATACTGGTGTAGGGAGAGGTTCCTGTCGGTGCTTTAAGGGACATTTTATCGTTCTAAAATAATCTCATAGTGGAGTAGGGAGAGATTCCTGTCTGTGCTTTAAGTGACAGGTTATCATTCTAAAATCATCTCATAGCGGAGTAGGGAGAGGTTCCTGTCAGTACTTAGAGGGACATATTCTCATTCTAAAATCATCTCATAATGGAGTAGGGAGAGGTTCCTATCACTGCTGTGAGGGACATGTTATCGTTCTAAAATCCTCTCATATTGGAGTAGGGAGAGGTTCCTGTCGGTGCTGTGAGGGACGTATTATCGTTCTAAAATCATCTCATAGTGGAGTAGGGAGAGGTTCCTGTTGGTGCTGTGAGGGACAGATTATCGTTCTAAAATCATCTCATAGTGGAGTAGGAAGATGTTCCTGTCGGTGCTGTGAGGGACAAGTTATCGTTATAAAATCATCTCATATTGGAGGAGGGAGAGGTTTCTGTCGGTGCAGTGAGGGACAGATTATCGTTTCCAAAATCATCTCATACTGCAGTAGGGACAGGTTCCTGTCAGTGCTGTGAGGGACATATAATTGTTCTAAAATCATCTCATAGTGGAATAGGGAGAGGTTCCTGTCGGTGCTGTGAGGGACAGATTATCGTTCTAACATTATCTCATAGTTGAGTAGGGAGATATTCCTGTCGGTGCTGTGAGGGACATATTATTGTTCTAATATCATCTCATAGTGGAATAGGGAGAGTTTTCTGTCGGTGCTGTGAGGGACATATTATTGTTCTAAAATCATCTCATAGTCGCGTAGGGAGAGGTTATTGTCGGTGCTTTGAGGGACATATTATCGTTCTAAAATCATCTCATAGTGGAATAGGGAGAGGTTCCTGTCGGTGTTGTGAGGGACATATTATTGTTCTAAAATCATCTCATAGTGGAGTAGGGAGAGGCTGCTGTCGGTGCTGTGAGGGACAGATTATCGTTCTAAAATCATCTTATAGTGGAGCAGGGAGAGGCTCCTGTCGGCGATGTGAGGGACATATTATCGTTGTAAAATCATCTCTTAGTGGAGTAGGGAGAGGTTCCTGTTGGTGCTGTGAGGGACAGATTATCATGCTAAAATCATCTCTTAGTGGAGTATTGAGAGGTTCCTGTCGGTGCTGTGAGGGACATATTATTGTTCTAAAATCATCTCATATTGGAGTAGTGAGAGGTTCCTGTAGGTGCTGTGAGGGACAGATTATCGTTCTAAAATCATCTCATAGAGCAGTAGGGAGATGTTCCTGTCGGTGCTGTGAGGGATATAATATCGTTCTAAAATCATCTCATAGTGGAATAGGTAGAGGTACCTGTCGGTGCTGTGAGGGACAGATTATCGTTCTAAAATCATCTCATAGTGGAGTAGGGAGAAGTTCCTGTCGGTGCTGTGAGGGACAGATAATCGTTCTAAAATCATCTCATACTGGAGTAGGGAGAGGTTTCTGTCGTGCTGTGAGGGACATATTATCATTCTAAAATCATCTCCTAGTGGAGTAGGGAGAGGTTCCTGTCGGTGCTGTGAGGGACAGATTATCGTTCTAAAATCATCTCATAGTGGCGTAGGGAAAGGTTCCTGTCGGTGCTGTGAGGGACAGATTATAATTCTAAAATCATCTCATACTGCAGTAGGAAGAGGTTCCTGTCGGTGCTGTGAGGGACATATTATTGTGTTAAAATCATCTCAAGTGCATTAGGGAAATGCTTCTGTGGGTGCTGTGAGGGACATATTATTGTTCTAAAATCATCTCATAGTAGAGTAGGGAGAGGTTCCTGTCGGTGCTGTGAATGACATATTATTGTTCTAAAATCATGTCATAGTAGAGTAGGGACAGGTTCCTGTCGGTGCTGTGAGGGAGAGCTTATCGTTCTAAAATCATCTCATACTGGTGTAGGGAGAGGTTCCTGTCGGTGCTGTGAGGGACAGATTATCGTTCTAAAATCATCTCATAGTGGAGTAGGGAGAGGCTCCTGTCGGCGATGTGAGGGAGATATTATCGTTCTAAAATCATCTCATAGTGGAGTAGGGAGAGGTTACTGTTGGTGCTGTGAGGGACAGATTATCATGCTAAAATCATCTCATAGTGGAGTATTGAGAGGTTCCTGTCGGTGCTGTGAGGGACATATTATTGTTCTAAAATCATCTCATAGTGGAGTAGTGAGAGGTTCCTGTAGGTGCTGTGAGGGACAGATTATCATTCTAAAATCATCTCATAGAGCAGTAGGGAGAGGTTCCTGTCGGTGCTGTGAGGGACATATTATCGTTCTAAAATCATCTCATAGTGGAATAGGTAGAGGTACCTGTTGGTGCTGTGAGGGACATATTATCGTTCTAAAATCATCTCATAGTGGAGTAGGGAGAAGTTCCTGTCAGTGCTGTGAGAGACAGATTATCATTCTAAAATCATCTCATACTGGAGTAGGGAGAGGTTTCTGTCGGTGCTGTGAGGGACATATTATCATTTTAAAATCATCTCATAGTGGAGTAGGGAGAGGTTCCTGTCGGTGCTGTGAGGGACACATTATCGTTCTAAAATCATCTCATACCGCAGTAGGGAGAGGTTCCTGTTGGTGCTGTGAGGGACAGATTATCGTGTTAAAATCATCTCATACTGCAGTAGGGAAATCCTTCTGTCGGTTCTGTGAGGGACATATTATTGTTCTAAAATCATCTCATAGGGGAGTAGGGACAGGTTCCTGTCGGTGCTGTGAGGGAGAGATTATCGTTATAAAATCATCTCTTACTGGTGTAAGGAGAGGTTCCTGTCCGTGCTGTGAGGGACATATTGTTGTTCTAAAATCATCTCATAGTGGAGTAGGGAGACGTTCCTGTCGGTGCTGTGAGGGACAGATTATCCTTCTAAAATCATCTCATAGTGAAGTAGGGAGGGGTTCCTGTCGGTAAGGTGAGGGACATATTATCGTTCTAAAATCATCTCATAGTGGAGTAGGGAGACGTTCCTGCCAATGCTGTGAGGGACATATTATCGTTCTAAAATCATCTCATAATGGAGTAGGGAGAGGTTCCTTTCGGTGCTGCTGAGGGATTAATCGTTCTAAAATCATCTCATAGTGGAATATGGAGAGGTTCCTGTGGTTGCTGTGAGGGACAGATTATCGTTCTAAAATCATCTCATACTGCAGTAGGAAAAGATTCCGGACGGTGCTTTGAGGGACATATTATATTTGTAAGAAAAAGTTCCCTCTTTTTGAACTTGGGATTTTAACAGGCAAACTGACTCATGAATTTTAAAATGAGTTTAACCAATTTTGTTAATATACTTTCTTAAAAAAGGGGGGGATTTGTGCATAAATACTATAGAATACAAGTATCATACAATACATATGACAGCCGAAGTATACTGATTCTCCGAAGTCCTATACATAAATGCCTTATAAGCAATACAATTTTATACAAAGTACAGGTATAATACAATACATATGACAATCGAGGTATACTGATTCTCCGAAGTCCGACACGTTTCGGGATACACCCTTCCTCAGGGACTTTGTTTAGTGGAGAGAATCAATTCTATAATATAATATAATATTGGTGTTATGGCCACATTCCAAAGATAACAGTAATGTTTGAGAGCAAATAGAGGCAACTACAATTATACCTTGAAAGTCATTGTGCAAAGGAGTACAACCCTGGCATTCTATGAATATATTAAAAAGGGATCAATATTGCAGTTCAGATATTACTGAGTAGTTATAAATTGCTGCTGATAGCACACCAGCCCACATAGTCACCACTGAGTCTCCAAGGGCGCCACTGCAGTCGCCGAAGCCCGCCTTGATAGTGCTAGAGTATCAGTAAAAGTCGATTTGCACGGAAATATAGAACATTTTTTTTTTTTAAAACGACCAGGAATCTGTATGAAAAATATGTATATATTTTTACAAAAAGAATTATGATATGAAAGTATCACTAAACAGAAAAGGAATATTAATAATTGAACCAGAATAAATCACTCAATAATCTTTGCAATCTATTCCCTAGTCATTAAAATGATATATATGCTTTTAAATACATTTATCCATAATTGGTTTTGTTTATAAGAGAGGATCCCGATGGTGCAAATGTATCAATGCCATATGATCAATGGCTTGCTCAAGTTGCATGGATCAGGAAATTATCCGTGTCTGAGATCGTACCCATAGGTGTACAGACGAGTGGAGTCATAACCATGGAGGGAAGAGAAAAAAGTCCTCACATACCTGACAGGCTTCCCGAAGCGTCCCCTGGTGTGGTGTGTGCAGGGTGGCTGTGCGCGCTGAAATCCCTCGCTGACACTGTTTAAATACCGCCGGGGCATGCGCACTAGATAGACGAGTCACGTCCTCTTCTAACTGCGTCATCTATGACGTGATGACCGCTGCGGAGGAAGGCGGGAGGGGCTGGCCAAATGACGCAACGAGACTCCCGAAGCGCGCGTGCGCGGCTCCCCCATCTGCCAGCACCCAGGGAAGTCACGCACGCGCACTCAACCGACGCAGGAACTCCAGCTGGGCAAATGGGAGAGACGAGCGGGGAAGGACCAGAGGAATCCGGTCCTTTCCCAAAACACTCACCCAACTCCACCAGCATGGAGGCAGACCGCCCCCCTATGCCACATGGGCTGGGGGGCTGGGTGCGCCGGGTGGGGGCCATGGGGGCGGATGGACCACAGCAGCCTAAGATCAAAAACCGAACATTAAACATAATACCAAAAGAGTTTCCACATCAAACACGGTGATTCCACCATGTAGGGGCAGGGAAGAGACATATACCATACAAATCAGAGAATCTTTAGCTTTATTACCATTGTTTATAACCATGTTAAATATATATATATATATATGCATTACATGTGCAAATAATGGGACAAGATCCTATGTGCGGGACATATTATTGTTCTAAAATATCTCATAGTGGAGTAGGGAGAGGTTCCTGTCGGTGCTGTGAGGGACAGATTATCGTTCTAAAATCATCTCATAGTGGAGCAGGGAGAGGCTCCTGTCGGCGATGTGAGGGACATATTATCGTTGTAAAATTATCTCTTAGTGGAGTAGGGAGAGGTTCCTGTTGGTGCTGTGAGGGACATATTATCATTCTAAAATCATCTTATAGTGGAGTAGGGAGAGGTTCCTGTCGGTGCTGTGAGGGACAGATTATCGTTCTAAAATCATCTCATACTGCAGTGGGGAGAGGTTCCTGTCGGTGCTGTGAGGGACAGATTATTGTGTTAAAATCATCTCAAACTGCATTAGGGAAATGCTTCTGTCGGTGCTGTGAGGGACATATTATTGTTCTAAAATCATCTCATAGTAGAGTAGGGAGAGGTTCCTGTCGGTGCTGTGAATGACATATTATCGTTCTAAAATCACGTCATAGTAGAGTAGGGACAGGTTCCCGTCGGTGCTGTGAGGGAGAGCTTATCGTTCTGAAATCATCTCATACTGGTGTAGGGAGAGGTTCCTGTCGGTGCTGTGAGGGACAGATTATCGTTCTAAAATCATTTCATAGTGGAGTAGGGAGAGGCTCCTGTCGGCGATGTGAGGGACATATTATCGTTCTAAAATCATCTCATAGTGGAGTAGGGAGAGGTTGCTGTTGGTGCTGTGAGGGACAGATTATCATGCTAAAATCATCTCATAGTGGAGTATTGAGAGGTTCCTGTCGGTGCTGTGAGGGACATATTATTGTTCTAAAATCATCTCATAGTGGAGTAGTGAGAGGTTCCTGTAGGTGCTGTGAGGGACAGATTATCGTTCTAAAATCATCCCATAGAGCAGTAGGGAGAGGTTCCTGTCGGTGCTGTGAGGGACATATTATCGTTCTAAAATCATCTCATAGTGGAATAGGTAGAGGTACCTGTTGGTGCTGTGAGGGACATATTATCGTTCTAAAATCATCTCATAGTGGAATAGGTAGAGGTACCTGTTGGTGCTGTGAGGGACATATTATCGTTCTAAAATCATCTCATAGTGGAATAGGTCGAGGAACCTGTCGGTGCTGTGAGGGACAGATTATCGTTCTAAAATCATCTCATAGTGGAGTAGGGAGAAGTTCCTGTCGGTGCTGTGAGGTACAGATTATCGTTCTAAAATCATCTCATACTGGAGTAGGGAGAGGTTTCTGTGGGTGATGTGAGGGGCATATTATCATTCTAAAATCATCTCATAGTGGATTAGGGAGAGGTTCCTGTCGGTGCTGTCAGGGACACATTATCATTCTAAAATCATCTCATACCGCAGTAGGGAGAGGTTCCTGTCGGTGCTGTGAGGGACAGATTATCGTGTTAAAATCATCTCATACTGCAGTAGGGAAATCCTTCTGTCAGTTCTGTGAGGGACATATTATTATTCTAAAATCATCTCATAGTGGAGTAGGGACAGGTTCCTGTCGGTGCTGTGAGGGAGAGATTATCATTCTAAAATCATCTCTTACTGGTGTAGGGAGAGGTTCCTGTCGGTGCTGTGAGGGACATATTGTTCTTCTAAAATCATCTCATAGTGGAGTAGGGAGACGTTCCTGTCAGTGCTGTGAGGGACATATTATCGTTCTAAAATAAACTCATAGTGGAATAGGGAGAGGTTCCTGTCGATACTGTGAGGGACAGATTATCGTTCTAAAATCATCTCATAGAGCAGTAGGGAGAGGTTCCTGTCGGTGCTGTGAGGGACATATTATCGTTCTAAAATCATCTCATAGTGGAATAGGTAGAGGTACCTGTCGGTGCTGTGAGGGACAGATTATCGTTCTAAAATCATCTCATAGTGGAGTAGGGAGGGGTTCCTGTCGGTGAGGTGAGGGACAGATTATCGTTCTAAAATCATCTCATACACCAGTAGGGAAAGGTTCCTTATCTGGAAGGTGTGTATACCTTGGGCAGCGCTTATCCTCTGGTATAAGGTGCAATATTCTGCGTGCAGGCTGCTGCTGTGGCCCAAATATTATGGGAAATAACAAGATTTATATGAACAATATGTGTTTGTGTTCGAACAGTGCTTGCAATCTGTGTTCTATGGTTGTTCCCTTATTTCATAGTGAAGGACAGATTATCGTTCTAAAATCATCTCATAGTGGAGTAGGGAGAGGCTCCTGTCGGCGATGTGAGGGACATATTATTGTTCTAAAATCATCTCTTAGTGGAGTAGGGAGAGGTTCCTGTTGGTGCTGTGAAGGACAGATTATCATGCTAAAATCATCTCATAGAGGAGTATTGAGAGGTTCCTGTCGTTGCTGTGAGGGACATATTATTGTTCTAAAATCATCTCATAGTGGAGTAGTGAGAGGTTCCTGTAGGTGCTGTGAGGGACAGATTATCGTTCTAAAATCATCTCATAGAGCAGTAGGGAGAGGTTCCTGTCGGTGCTGTGAGGGACATACTATTGTTCTAAAATCATCTCATAGTGGAATAGGTAGAGGAACCTGTTGGTGCTTAGAGGGACAGATTATCGTTCTAAAATCATCTCATAGTGGAGTAGGGAGAAGTTCCAGTCGGTGCTGTGAGGGACAGATTATCGTTCTAAAATCATCTCATGCTGGAGTAGGGAGAGGTTTCTGTCGTGCTGTGAGGGACATATTATCATTCTAAAATCATCTCTTAGTGGAGTAGGGAGAGGTTCCTGTCGGTGCTGTGAGGGACAGATTATTGTTCTAAAATCATGTCATAGTAGAGTAGGGAGAGGCTCCTGTAGGTGCTGTGAGGGACAGATTATCGTTCTAAAATCATCTCATCGAGCAGTAGGGAGAGGTTCCTGTTGGTGCTGTGAGGGACATATTATCGTTCTAAAATCATCACATAGTGGAATAGTTAGAGGAACTTGTCGGTGCTGTGAGGGACAGATTATCGTTCTAAAATCATCTCATAGTGGAATAGGTCGAGGAACCTGTCGGTGCTGTGAGGGACAGGTCATCGCTCTAAAATCATCTCATAGTGGAGTAGGGAGAAGTTCCTGTCGGTGCTGTGAGGGACAGATTATCGTTCTAAAATCATCTCATAGTGGAGTAGGGAGAGGTTTCTGTCAGTGCTGTGAGGGACATATTATCATTCTAAAATCATCTCATAGTGGAGTAGGGAGAGGTTCCTGTCGGTGCTGTGAGGGACAGATTATCGTGTTAAAATCATCTCATACTGCAGTAGGGAAATCCTTCTGTCGGTTCTGTGAGGGACATATTATTATTCTAAAATAATCTCATAGTGGAGTAGGGACAGGTTCCTGTCGGTGCTGTGAGGGAGAGATTATCTTTCTAAAATCATCTTTTACTGGTGTAGGGAGAGGTTCCTGTCGGTGCTGTGAGGGACATATTGTTGTTCTAAAATCATCTCATAGTGGAGTAGGGAGGGGTTCCTGTCGGTGAGGTGAGGGACATATTATCGTTCTAAAAACATCTCATAGTGGAGTAGGGAGACGTTCCTGCCAATGCTGTGAGGGACATATTAACGTTCTAAAATCATCTCATAATGGAGTAGGGAGAGGTTCCTGTCAGTGCTGCTGAGGGACTAATCGTTCTAAAATCATCTCATAGTGGAATATGGAGAGGTTCCTGTAGTTGCTATGAGGGACAGATTATCGTTCTAAAATCGTCTCATACTGCAGTAGGAAAAGATTCCGGACGGTGCTTTGAAGAACATATTATTGTTCTAAAATATCTCATAGTGAAGTAGTGAGAGGTTCCTGTCGGTGCTGTGAGGGACAGATTATCGTTCTAAAATCATCTCATAGTGGAGTAGGGAGAGGTTCCTGTCGAAGCTATGAGGGACATATTATCGTTCTAAAATCATCTCATAGTGTAATATGGAGAGGTTCCTGCCGGTGCTGTGAGGGACAGATTATCGTTCTAAAATCATCTCATAGTGGAGTACCGAGAGGTTCCTGTCGGTGCTGTGAGGGACATATTATTGTTCTAAAATCATCTCATACTGCAGTAGGGACAGGTTCCTGTCGGTGCTGTGAGGGACATGTTATCATTCTAAAATCATCTCATACTGGTGTAGGTAGAGGTTCCTGTCGTGGCTTTAAGGGACATTTTATCGTTCTAAAATCATCTCATAGTGGAGTAGGGAGAGGTTCCTGTCTGTGCTTTAAGGGACAGGTTATCATTCTAAAATCATCTCATAGTGGAGTAGGGAGAGGTTCCTGTCGGTACTTAGAGGGACATATTATCGTTCTAAAATCATCTCTTCCTCTAGTAGGGAGAGGTTCCTGTCACTGCTGTGAGGGACATACTATCGTTCTAAAATCCTCTCATATTGGAGTAGGGAGAGGTTCCTGTCGGTGCTGTGAGGGACATATTATCGTTCTAAAATCATCTCATAGTGGAATGGGGAGAGGTTCCTGTTGGTGATGTGAGGGACAGATTATCTTTCTAAAATCATCTCATAGTGGAATAGGGAGATGTTCCTGTCGGTGCTGTGAGGGACAAATTATCGTTATAAAATCATCTCATATTGGAGGAGGGAGAGGTTTCTGTCGGTGCAGTGAGTGACGGATTATCGTTCTAAAATCATCTCATACTGCAGTAGGGACTGGTTCCTGTCTGTGCTGTGAGGGACATATAATTGTTCTAAAATCATCTCATAGTGGAATAGGGAGAGGTTCCACGGTGCTGTGAGGGACAGATTATCGTGTTAAAATCATCTCATACTGCAGTAGGGAAATGCTTCTGTCGGTTCTGTGAGGGACATATTATTGTTCTAAAATCATCTCATAGTGGAGTAGGGACATGTTCCTGTCAGTGCTGTGAGGGAGAGATTATCGTTCTAAAATCATCTCTTACTGGTGTAGGGAGAGTTTCCTGTCGGTGCTGTAAGGGACATATTGTCATTCTAAAATCATCTCATAGTGGAGTAGGGAGAGGTTCCTGTCGGTGATGTGAGGGACATATTATCGTTCTAAAATGAACTCATAGTGGAATATGGAGAGGTTCCTGTCGATACTGTGAGGGACAGATTATCGTTCTAAAATCATCTCATAGAGCAGTAGGGAGGGGTTCCTGTAGGTGAGGTGAGGGACATATTATCGTTCTAAAATCATCTCATAGTGGAGTAGGGAGATGTTCCTGCCAATGCTGTGAGGGACATATTATCGTTCTAAAATCATCTCATAATGGAGTAGGGAGAGGTTCCTGTCGGTGCTGCTGAGGGACTAATCGTTCTAAAATCATCTCATAGTGGAATATGGAGAGGTTCCTGTAGTTGCTGTGAGGGACAGATTATCGTTCAAAAATCATCTCATACTGCAGTAGGAAAAGATTCCGGACGGTGCATTGAGGGACATATTATTGTTCTAAAATATCTCATAGTGGAGTAGGGAGAGGTTCCTGTCGGTGCTGTGAGGGACAGATTATCATTCTAAAATCATCTCATAGTGGAGTAGGGAGAGGTTCCTGTCGAAGCTATAAAGGACATATTATCATTCTAAAAACATCTCATAGTGAAATATGGAGAGGTTCCTGTCGGTGCTGTGAGGGACAGATTATCGTTCTAAAATCATCTCATAGTGGAGTACCGAGAGGTTCCTGTCAGTGCTGTGAGGGACATATTATTGTTCTAAAATCATCTCATACTGCAGTAGGGACAGGTTCCTGTCGGTGCTGTGAGGGACATGTTATCGTTCTAAAATCATCTCATACTGGTGTAGGGAGAGGTTCCTGTCGGTGCTGTGAGGGACAGATTATCGTTCTAAAATCATCTCATAGTGGAGTAGGGAGAGGTTCCTGTCGAAGCTATGAGGGACATATTATCGTTCTAAAATCATCTCATAGTGTAATATGGAGAGGTTCCTGTCGGTGCTGTGAGGGACAGATTATCGTTCTAAAATCATCTCATAGTGGAGTACCGAGAGGTTCCTGTCGGTGCTATGAGGGACATATTATTGTTCTAAAATCATCTCATACTGCAGTAGGGACTGGTTCCTGTCGGTGCTGTGAGGGACATGTTATCGTTCCAACATCATCTCATACTGGTGTAGGGAGAGGTTCCTGTCGTTGCTTTAAGGGACATTTTATCGTTCTAAAATCATCTCATAGTGGAGTAGGGAGAGGTTCCTGTCTGTGCTTTAAGGGACAGGTTATCATTCTAAAATCATCTCATAGTGGAGTAGGGAGAGTTTCCTGTCGGTACTTAGAGGGACATATTATCGTTCTAAAATCATCTCATACTGGAGTAGGGAGAGGTTCCTGTCACTGCTGTGAGGGACATATTATCTTTCTAAAATCCTCTCATATTGCAGTAGGGAGAGGTTCATGTCAGTGCTGTGAGGGACATATTATCGTTCTAAAATAATCTCATAGTGGAATAGGGAGAGGTTCCTGTTGGTGCAGTGAGGGACAGATTATCGTTCTAAAATCATCTCATAGTGGAATAGGGAGATGTTCCTGTCGGTGCTGTGAGGGACAAATTATCGTTATAAAATCATCTCATATTGGAGGAGGGAGAGGTTTCTGTCGGTGCAGTGAGTGACAGATTATCGTTCTAAAATCATCTCATACTGCAGTAGGGACAGGTTCCTGTCGGTGCTGTGAGGCACATATAATTGTTCTAAAATCATCTCATAGTGGAAAAGGGAGAGGTTCCACGGTGCTGTGAGGGACAGATTATCGTGTTAAAATCATCTCATACTGCAGTAGGGAAATGCTTCTGTCGGTTCTGTGAGGGACATATTATTGTTCTAAAATCATCTCATAGTGGAGTAGGGACAGGTTTTTGTCAGTGCTGTGAGGGAGAGATTATCGTTCTAAAATCATCTCTTACTGGTGTAGGGAGAGGTTCCTGTCGGTGCTGTGAGGGACATATTGTCGTTCTAAAATCATCTCATAGTGGAGTAGGGAGAGGTTCCTGTCGGTGATGTGAGGGACATATTATCGTTCTAAAATTAACTCATAGTGGAATATGGAGAGGTTCCTGTCGATACTGTGAGGGACAGATTATCGTTCTAAAATCATCTCATAGAGCAGTAGGGAGAGGTTACTGTCGGTGCTGTGAGGGACATATTATCGTTCTAAAATCATCTCATAGTGGAATAGGTAGAGGTACCTGTCGGTGCTGTGAGGGACAGATTATCGTTCTAAAATCATCTCATAGTGGAGTAGGGAGGGGTTCCTGTAGGTGAGGTGAGGGACATATTATCGTTTTAAAATCATCTCATAGTGGAGTAGGGAGACGTTCCTGCCAATGCTGTGAGGGACATGTTATCGTTCTAAAATCATCTCATAATGGAGTAGGGAGAGGTTCCTGTCGGTGCTTAGAGTGACATATTATCGTTCTAAAATCATCTCATAGTCGAATAGGGAGAGTTTTCTGTCGGTGCTGTGAGGGACATATTATTGTTCTAAAATCATCTAATAGTTGAGTAGGGAGAGGTTCCTGTCTGTGCTGACAGGTTATCATTCTAAAATCATCTCATAGTGGAGTAGGGAGAGGTTCCTGTCGGTGCTTAGAGTGACATATTATCGTTCTAAAATCATCTCATAGTCGAATAGGGAGAGTTTTCTGTCGGTGCTGTGAGGGACATATTATTGTTCTAAAATCATCTAATAGTTGAGTAGGGAGAGGTTCCTGTCGGTGCTGTGAGGGACAGATTATCGTTCTAAAATCATCTCATAGTGGATTATGGAGAGGTTCCTGTCAGTGAGGTGAGGTAAAGATTATCGTTCTAAAATCATCTCATACTGGTGTAGGGAGAGGTTCCTGTCGGTGCTGTGAGGGACATATTATCGTTCTAAAATCATCTCATACACCAGTAGGTAAAGGTTCCTGTCGGTGCTGCTGAGGGACATATTACTGTTCTAAAATCATCTCATACTGCAGTAGTGACAGATTCCTGTCGGTGCTGTGAAGGACAGATTATCATTCTAAAATCATCTCATACTGGTGTAGGGAGAGGCTCCTGTTGGTGTTGTTAGGGACATATTATCATTCTAAAACCATTTCATAGTGGAGTAGGGAGAGGTTCCTGTCGTTTCTGTGAGGGACATAATATCGTTCTAAAATCATCTCATAGTGGAGTAGGGAGAGGTTCCTGTCCGTGCTGTGAGGGACATATAATTGTTCTAAAATCATCTCATAGTGGAATAGGGAGAGGTTACTGTCGGTACTGTGAAGGACATATTATTGTTCTAAAATCATCTCATACTGGTGTAGGGAGAGGTTCCTGTCCGTGCTGTGAGGGGCATATTATCATTCTAAAATCATCTCATAGTGGAGTAGGGAGAGGTTCCTGTCGGTGCTGTGAGGGACAGATTATAGTTGTAAAATCATCTCATAGTGGAGTTGGGAGAGGTTCCTGTCGGTGCTGTGAGGGACAGATTATCGTGTTAAAATCATCTCATACTGCAGTAGGGACAGGCTTCTGTCGGTGCTGTGAGGGACATATTATCGTTCTAAAATCATCTCATAGTGGAGTAGAGAGAGGTCCCTGTCGGTGCTGTGAGTGACATATTATCGTTCTAAAATCATCTCATAGTGGAGTAGGGACAGGTTCCTGTCGGAGCTGTGACTGAGAGATTATCGTTCTAAAATCATCTCATACTGGTGTAGGGAGAGGTTCCTGTCACGCACCTGATGGAGGAGTCTGTCTTGTGCAGGAAGCAACCACTCTTACGACCCTGGTTCGGGAACCCCTGATAGAGCAGACAGAGGGTTCCAGAGCACAGAGGGGCACGAGGGCTGGACTGGAACACTGGTGGCAAGGTAGGTCCGTCAAAGGCTTGTGCAGGTGTAGAGTAGTGAGGCATGCTGAGGTCGGCAACTGGCTGGCAAGCGGTACATAAGGATCAGACAAAAGGGTCGTCAGGTGCAGGCAGGGTCGTTAACAAGCAGGCAGCGAGGTACAAAGGGATCAGGCAGAAGAATGGTCGTGGGGCAAGCTGGGGGTCGGTGCAGGTGGAAGTCAATCAAAGGTCAAACAAGCCGGGTCTCAGGAACAGGTCAGGATACAGATTCAAAGGATAGGTAGCTCTCCAGATACACTCCAACGCTGTAGAACGGACAGCACTTGCTGACAGGAACAGGAAGTTTAAATAGAGCTGCTCATCCAGGACTTAGAGGAAGACACACCCGCATGCAATTAACCCTTGCACAGTCTTTTTCTAACAGTTCCTGTCGGTGCTGTGAGGGACATATTATCGTTCTAAAATCATGTCATTGTGGAGGAGGGAGATATTCCTGTCGGTGCTGTGAGGGACAAATTATCGTTATAAAATCTTCTAATATTGGAGGAGGGAGAGGTTTCTGTCGGTGCTGTGAGGGACAGATTATCGTTCTAAAATCATCTCATACTGCAGTAGGGACAGGTTCCTGTCGGTGCTTTGAGGGACATATAATTGTTCTAAAATCATCTCATAGTGGAATAGGGAGAGGTTCCTGTCGGTGCTGTGAGGGACAGATTATTGTTCTAACATTATCTCATATTTGAGTAGGGAGAGATTCCTGTTGATGCTGTGAGGGACATATTATCGTTCTAAAATCATCTCATAATCGAGTAGGGAGAGGTTCCTGTTAGTGCTGTGAGGCACATATTATCTTTCTAAAATCATCTCATAGTGGAATAGGGAAAGGTTCCTGTCGGTGCTGTGAGGGACAGATTATCGTTCTAAAATCATCTCATAGTGGAGTAGGGAGAGGTTCCTGTTGGTGAGGTGAGGTACAGATTATCGTTCTAAAATCATCTCATACTGCTGTAGGGAGTGGTTCCTGTCGGTGCTGTGATGGACATATTATCGTTCTAAAATCATCTCATTGTGGAGTAGGGAGAGGTTCCTGTAGGTGCTGTGAGGGACAGATTATTGTTCTAAAATCATCTCATACACCAGTAGGGAAAGGTTCCTGTCGGTGCTTTGAGGGACATATTATTGTTCTAAAATCATCTCATACTGCAGTAGTGACAGATTCCTGTCGGTGCTGTGAAGGACAGATTATCGTTCTAAAATCATCTCATAGTGGAGTAGGGAGAGGTTCCTGTCGGTGCTGTGAGGGACATATTATAGTTCTAAAATCATCTCATATTGGAATAGGGAGAGGTTCCTGTCGATGCTGTGAGGGACAGATTATCGTTCTAAAATCATCTCACAGAGCAGTAGGGAGAGGTTCCTGTCGGTGCTGTGAGGGAGAGATTATCGTTCTAAAATCATCTCATAGAGGAATAGGTAGAGGTACCTGTCGGTGCTGTGAGGGACAGATTATCCTTTTAAAATCATCTCATAGTGAAGTAGGGAGAAGTTCCTGTCGGTGCTGTGAGGGACAGATTATCGTTCTAAAATCATCTCATACTGGTGTAGGGAGAGGTTCCTGTTGGTGCTGTGAGGGACATATTATCATTCTAAAATCATCTCATAGTGGAGTTGGAGAGGTTCCTGTCGGTGCTGCTGAGGGACATATTATCGTTCTAAAATCATCTCATAGTGGAGTAGGGAAAGGTTCCTGTAGTTGCTGTGAGGGACAGATTATTGTTCTAAAATCATCTCATACTGCAGTAGGGAAAGGTTCCTGTCGTAGCTGTGAGGCACATATTATTGTTCTAAAATCATCTCATATTTTAATATGCAGAGGTTACTTTCAGTGCTGTGAGGGACAGATTATCGTTCTAAAATCATTTCATAGTGGTGTAAGGAGTAGTTCCTGTCGGTGCTGTGAGGGACAGATTTTAGTTCTAAAATCATCCCATACTGCAGAAGGGAAAGGTTCCTGTCGGTGTAAGATGAACATATTATTGTTCTAAAATTATCTCATAGTGGAGTAAGGAGAGGTTCCTGTCGATGCTGTGAGGGACACATTATCGTTCTAAAATATTCTCATAGTGGAGTGGGGGGAGGTTCATGTAGTGGCTGTGAGGGACAGATTATGGTTTTAAAATCATCTCATACTGCAGTAAGGAAAGGTTCCAGTCGGTGTTTTCAGGGACATATTATTGTTCTAAAATAAATCTCATATTGTATTATGGAGAGGTTCCTGTCGGTGCTGTGAGGGACAGATTATCATTCTAAAATCATCTCAAAGTGGAGTAGGGAGAGGTACCTGTCGGTGCTTTGAGGGACATATTATTGTTCTAAAATCATCTCATACTGCAGTAGTGACAGGTTCCTGTCGGTGCTGTAAGGGACAGATTATCGTTTTAAAATCATCTCATTCTGGTGTAGGGACAGGTTCCTGTCGGCGTTTTGAGGGACATATTAGTGTTCTAAAATCATATAGTGGAGTAGGGAGAGGTTTCTGTCGGTTCTGTGAGTGACATATTATCGTTCTAAAATCATCTCATAGTGGAGCAGGGAGAGGTTCCTGTTGGTGCTGTGAGGGACATATTATCGTTCTAAAAATAATATCATAGTGGAGTAGGTAGAGGTTCCTGTTGGTGCTGTGAGGGACAGATTATCGTGTAAAAATCATCTCAAACTGCAGTAGGGACAGGCTTAGGTCGGTGCAGTTAGTGACATCTTATTGTTCTAAAATCATCTCATAGTAGAGTAGGGAGAGGTTCCTGTCGGTGCTGTGAGGGACAGATTATCATTCTAAAATCATCTCATAGTGAAGTAGGGAGAGGTTCCTGTCGAAGCTATGAGGGACATATTATCGTTCTAAAATAATCTCATAGTGTAATATGGAGAGGTTCCTTTCGGTGCTGTGAGGGACAGATTATCGTTCTAAAATCATCTCATAGTGGAGTACCGAGAGGTACCTGTCGGTGCTGTGAGGGACATATTGTTCTAAAATCATCTCATACTGCAGTAGGGACAGTTTCCTGTCGGTGCTGTGAGGGACATGTTATCGTTCTAAAATCATCTCATACTGGTGTAGGAAGAGGTTCCTTTCGTTGCTTTAAGGGACATTTTATCGTTCTAAAATCATCTCATAGTGGAGTAGGGAGAGGTTCCTGTCTGTGCTTTAAGGGACAGGTTATCATTCTAAAATCATCTCATAGTGGAGTAGGGAGAGGTTCCTGTCGGTGCTTAGAGTGACATATTATCGTTCTAAAATCATCTCATAGTCGAATAGGGAGAGTTTTCTGTCGGTGCTGTGAGGGACATATTATTGTTCTAAAATCATCTAATAGTTGAGTAGGGAGAGGTTCCTGTTGGTGCTGTGAGAGACAGATTATCGTTCTAAATTCATCTTATAGTGGATTATGGAGAGGTTCCTGTCAGTGAGGTGAGGTAAAGATTATCGTTCTAAAATCATCTCATACTGGTGTAGGGAGAGGTTCCTGTCGGTGCTGTGAGGGACATATTATCGTTCTAAAATCATCTCATACACCAGTAGGTAAAGGTTCCTGTCGGTGCTTGGTCATACTCTACTAAAATCTTGCTATTAGAAATGGAGTGGAGTGACTGTCCTTGGAGAGGTATTAGGTGATATTCTACTTAAATCTTGCTATTAGACAGAGAGTGTCGTGGTTGTCCTTGGAGAGGGATGAGTTGATAATCTACTAAAATCTTGTTATTATACAGGGAGTGTCGTGGCTGTCTTTTGAGAGGGATAAGCTGATACTCTACTAAAATCTTGCTATTATACAGTGAGATTCGTGGCTGTCCTTGGAGAGGGATGAGGTGATACTCT
>BLSH010410594.1:19545-34919 GCA_018402905.1 Glandirana rugosa | reverse complement strand
AATCATTCTCTGTAAACCCAAGAGATGGTTGTGTGTGAAAATCCCAGTAGATCAACAGGTTTTTGAAATACTCAGACCAGCCCGCCTGGCACCAACAACCATGCCACTTTCAAAGTTGCATAAATCCCTTTCTTCCCCATTCTGATGCTCGGTTTGAACTTCAGCAAGTCGTCTTCACCAAGTCTAGATGCCTAGATGCACAAAGTTGCTGCTATGTGATTTGTTGATTAGTAATTTGTGTTACCAAACAATTGAACAGGTGTACCTAATAAAGGGGCCGGTGAGTGCAAATCTTCCTGTGCAAATGTGTAATTAAGTACCTCGTCATAAAAGTGCTTCTCATTAATCACAAAGTGCGGCTGTGCCCACATTCCCTTCACCTCACCCTTCATAAATAACACTCCCCAGATACTGTGTGACCCCTTATAAAATCAGAACGTCCCCTCCCCTCCTCCAGGTCTCCTCCTCACACTGATCACTGGGATAAACCTCCAAATACCCCACTGATACCCCAGAGAATGAATCCAGGAGAGAAGACCACCAACTGTGTAACACTGCAGGGCTGGGTGCACGGGGAACAGTCACAGGGCTGACATTCACAAGACAGGAATCCATGGCAGTAAGCAGGGCAGGGATCACTGGGCATCAGAGGGGTTCTACTTCCACTGCCAGCCTCTGATGACCATGGATTGTCCAGCAGCAGGTGAAGGGTCGCTGTGGGCACTGATCACTTCTGGATCCAGAGAAACGGAGAGGACAGGGTCTGTACACCCAGGGGCAGCTTGGAATGCACACAGGTAACAGAGCAGTATGGAGGTCAGAGGGCAAAGTGCAAGCTTACCCACAGAGCGAAGGCTCGCAGAGCCCAGGGAAGGTTGCTGGGTTCAGGGAAATGTGGAGGTCTGGTGTCACAGCATCAGGTTCACAGGTTAGCTGGGCAACCCACAGCAGGGCAGAAGGTGAGGAGGACTGAGTGGCACCAAGAAGAGGCTCAGATCATGGAGACCCAGCTGCAGTCCAGGAAAAAACGGAAGTCCCAGGGTCTGGAAAGCAGTGCAGCCACTACAGAACTGCAAGTCCCAGCAATGCCAGTGTCTAGAAAGTAGCACACAGTCCATGTAGAACTGTCTGTCTCAGCAGTCCTGAGCACCTCCTAGTCTCTGTCTGGTGAGACCTCCAGCCATGAGTCCCTCTGTGTCCATCCCTGGAGGAAACTCTGAATAGTCTGAGCACTTCTCTCAGCAATGAGATGTTTTCTGGTCCTACAAACCCAGCCAGACCTCCGCCCTAAATTGTCATTGCCGAGGTGTCTGCCTGTCCCGGATATATTTTGCTATAGAAGTTCAGTTTACTGTTAATAAATAACAAATAAGTGTGAAATCATAAAGTCCGGTAGGTGGAAAAGATGTCTGCTTGCTGCCTTCTCACTCTAACCTCACCTTGGAGTGCTGGGTGTAGCAAGATGGCGGCGACTGAAGGTCACTTCCATGACAAGATTTGTTGGGTTGCTGATTACTGAAGGCCGATACACCGCCATTTTTTTATATCCCTATATCCCTCCTAGATTCCTATATCTAGGAGGGTTTTTATAAACAGTAGCAGCTTTTATTGCAGTATGGAGAGGGGTCTTTCCTCTCTTCCCATGAATTCCCCTAGGGTGGAGTTTATTTGATCTGAATTGTGGGGGAGACCCAGAGGCCAGGAGAGTGCTGGGGAGATTGGAGGGACAGTTCTGCTGTTATTACTGAGGTGTTACCTGACTTCTCTTCAGTAAGAGGCTCATAGCAATCTGGTAAGCAAGCTCCTTACTACACCTCCGGTGATGGTTTTATTTTATATCCCTGACACCAACAATGGGGCTTATTTATGTCACTGACACCAACAATGGGAGTTATTTTATCTCACTGACACCAACAATGGGACTTATTTTTTCTTGCTAACGCCAACAATGGGTCTTATTTTATCTCACTGACACCAACAATGGGGTTTATTTATGTCACTGACACCAACAATGGGGCTTATTTTATCTCACTGACACCAACAATGGGACTTATTTTATCTCACTGACACCAACAATGGGGCTTATTTTATCTCACTGGCACCAACAATGGGACTTGTTTTATCTCACTGACACCAACAATGGGGCTTATTTTATCTCACTGGCACCAACAATGGGGCTTATTTTATCTCACTGACACCAACAATGGGGCTTATTTTATCTCACTGGCACCAACAATGGGGCTTATTTTATCTCACTGACACCAACAATGGGTCTTATTTTATCTCACTGATACCAACAATGGGGCTAATCTTTCCTCCTGACACCAACAAAAGGACTTACTTTATCTCACTAACATCAATGTGAGGCTTATTTAATTTTATTGACACCAAATATGGATGACAAGGAAATCATGCTCACAGTGACTTGCTAACTGGAGTGAGATCCTTGATTGGTGGAGGAGGAATGAGGGGAGAGGTTTCTCTCTCACAGCCTGCAATACTGCTGACCACCACTGGAGGGAGACTCTCCCACATTTATCTGGCTGGACACACACAGGCAGATACAAATCTTTCATACAACCTAAGGAGTGTGGAGCAGACAAGTGATCCCCACACACTTCAGAGGATCCCCCAAGAGATCCTTCAATCTAGAATCCTGGTGTGATGACTTCTCCCCCCACCCCCGCACACATGATTTAGGGCAGATTGGCTGTGTGATGTGAGTGGTGTGTCGGGCAGTGATACACACACACATACAGATCCCTGTCTGCCAGATACAATCACTTCCACACACTGACAATAATCTGCATTAGGGAGGAGCTCCGTGTCTGAACAGAAGATTGGATGAACACTGGCTCCTCCCACATTCTTCTGAACATCCAATGATTACAGCATTTGGTGCAGACGAATGTGACGGCTTCTGGCTGTCACTGGTTTCTAGGAAGCAACGGCCGCCTGCGACAGCTGTGTCCTTAGCAACCGCTGACTTCACCCCGCCCATTCCAATACATGGTCACATAGGCAAATGGGCGGGGCATAAATCATGACATCATTGTCTGAATATGACCATATCTGGGTAATGATGTCACCACTATCCCCGCCCCTTCCTTTATATAGCTGATGACAGCTCAGGACGCTATCAGTCAGCGAGTGTTACCATCGGAGATCTCTCCTGTGTGGGGGGTCATTGGGGAGTCAGTGGGCAGTTGGCATCGCGATTGACAATGGATTTACAGAGAGAGACTTTTTGGGGGATTTTATTTTAATAAAAGACATTGAGGGTCTTTATTTTTTTTATTTCTATTTCTGTGAATGAGTAGGGGTGCTATGTACTATGTACCCCAAACTCATTTGTGTAGGGCGGCCCATATCTGTGGGACCCCTAATATTATTCTAAATTCTGATAAGCCCCTTGCCCACAGACCCCCACAACCACCAGGCTCCAGGGCTGTGGGGTGAGGACCTTGTCCTTATCAACATGGGGACAAGGTGCTTTCCATGGGAGGAGACCCTACTGACAAGACCCCCCATGTTGAGGGCACATGGCCTGGTATGGTTCAGGAGAAGGGGTGGAGCCACACACTCACCCCTCCCCCTTTCCTGGTCAGCCAGGCTGCATGCTTGGATGAAGGGTCTGCTATGGATTTTCTGGGGGGCACACACTTTGCTTTGTGTGAGGCCCCCCCTTTAATATCCATCTTACACTCAGGGTCTGGTCTGTATTTGGGGGTCTCTATACATTTTCTCATGGGCTACAGAAAAAGTGACATTTACAAAGAAAAAATGAATCAAATTGCCAGAAAATGACATTTCATTGCCGGCTTCTTTTTTTTTTTTTAAGCAGCACACAGACCCTGCAAAGGACCCCCAAATACATAGAAGAACCTCGGGGGGTCTGTGTGCTGTTTGGCAATTATAAGTGTATGAGTGATCTCAGGTATTTGGGCAGCACAGTGGTGTAGTGGGTAGCACTTTCGCCTAGCAGTAAAAGGGTCGCTGGTTTGAATCCCGATCACGACACTACCTGCCTGGAGTTTGCATGTTCTCCCTGTGCCTGCGTGGGTTTCCTCCGGGTACTCCGGTTTCCTCCCACACTCCAAAGACATGCTGTGAGGTTAATTAGATCCTTTCTAAATTGGTCCTAGTATATGTATGAATGTGAGTTAGGGACCTTAGATTGTAAGCTCCTTGAGGGTAGGGAGTGATGTGAATGTACAATGTATATGTAAAGCGCTGCGTAAATTGACAGCACTATATAAGTACCTGAAATAAATAAATTAGTATGAGGCCATGTCTGATGAAGGAAACTAAGGGGGCTACTTATAGAAAATTCATGGTATGAATGTGACAATCATTCATCCAGCCATTACATATTCTGCCCATAATGTAACACAGTGATTTCCTATGATAGCCAGCGCCATCTAGTGACCATAATGGGGAATTTTCCTGACATAACTCCATTAGTAAAAATATCACAATACTGCATTATGGCCACTAGATGGAGCCAAGGAAATCAGTGTATGAAATAAAATACATCCAATATTCATCACAGCTGGGTGAATGTCGATCACATTCGATTAACTCATTTTTTTCAAACAGACCTCTAAGTGTTTGTGAAATCTCCACACCACAAAATGCACTAAGCCAATGAAAGGTAATGACTCCATTTTTATTTTTCTCCTGCTATCAATGGCCAACACGGTACAACACTTCATCCATGTCTTTGGTGATCTCTGATCTCCTTATGAAATCAGGGATGAACAATTCCTATCTCCTGACACCCGGGACATGCAGTTCTGAGGGCCGGACAGGGAGGTTTTATAACATTTAACCCTGCTGTGGGCAAGCAAGGAGCAGGTTTACTTGTTGGATGGAAGCATTCGGGTGGCTGAGCGAATGTTTCCACACCCCCCAGGAAAGTACCCCCCCGACACACCCGCTATGTATCCCGGGCTCCTCTGCTCATCTGCGGACCCGGGACCAGCATAGCGGGTGATGATGGAATGGTGTACAATGAAAACCTGAGGCATTGTGAAACTAAAAGGCTTCATCCACCCTCCGGCTTGTATACAATTTTGGGGCAATTGTTCGGCATTTTGCCAAGGCGGCCCTGAAGAAACCTCAAGGCACCCAGGTTGAAAAAGGCTGCTCTATGTGAAATTAAAGTTGAACCCAGAGCAAACAGTGTCACCAGCACACCAGGATCTCCCAAATTAGTCCAATCTTTATTAAGATGATCACATCGTAACAGCAAAGAGTGACGTTTCGGAGCCGCACAGGACCCCTTCATCAGGCATGTGACAAATTGTGATACAACCAAGGTGCTTTTTAAAGAACCATCCACCAATCAGTGACAAAGAAGAAGACCCCAAACCCGCCCCTTGACGTCCAATGATGTCATATTCCCACCATAAATGTATGAAAACATAGCACCGTATACAGCATCATGTGTTGTCATGACGCTCGTTGTTGGCGTGGACGCCGCAGGGGGCGCCTGCACACAACGTGATGCATGATTGGAGGCAGGGGACAAGCCTCCTACGTTGCCTGGCAGCGGCAGGCAAAGCTGTATGCGGCCGTCCGTCTAACATAGATAGACGGACCGCTGTAGCCCCACACTGTTCCTCCTAAAGCTAATTTCCACCCAAAAATGGAACTTCCGCTTTAAGCACTCCTCGCCCCCTTACATGCCACATTTGGCATGTCCTTTTTTTTGGGGGGTGTCTCCCCAGGTTTCATAGGGACTTCCTGTCCCTCTTCCATCTCGGGCCCCCTAGGCGGCCCCTCCCTCCTGGCAATCTTCTGGGACATGTCACAGGTCCCAGAAGATTGCCCGGCCACTAGGAATGCGCAGCGCGACTCGCGCATGCGCAGTGGGTGCCAGGTCGTGTAGCACACTAGGAATGGCGGGGCCGTCGGCAGGAGGGGGGAGACGAGCGAGGCTTCGGGAGCAGCCATCGCTGGACCGGGAGACAGGTAAGTTACTGTTTATTAAAAGTCAGCAGCTACACTTTTTGTAGCTGCTGAATTTTAATAAACAAAAAAACGAGTGGAACTCTGCTTTACGTTTAAACGCTGCTGAATTTTCCAATAATAATAAAGGTTGTCAGCCCTTATAATCCACAATATCAATTGTGGCAGGCCGATTGCAATTTTGGTTTAGCAGCAATGTTTTGTAATTTCACTATATTGCTATGTTTTCATACATTTATGGCGGGAATATGACGTCATTGGACGTCAAGGGGCAGGTTTGGGGTCTTCTTCTTTGTCACTGATTGGTGGATGGTTCTTTAAAAAGCACCTTGGTTGTATCACAATTTGTCACATGCCCGATGAAGGGGTCCTGTGTGGCTCCGAAACGTCGCTCTTTGCTGTAAGGATGTGATCATCTTAATAAAGATTGGACTCATTTAAAATAGAAAATATTGGGTACTGAAGTTTGTCACCATTTCACAGGCACACAAAAATTTAAGGTGTGACATGTTGGGTGTCTATTTACTCGGTGCAACCTCAGCTTTTATATTTTACCAAAAAATTGGGCAATTTATTGCATTTTTGTGCCCCCTGAAATGAACTTTAGTGCGTTTTTTTACTGAAATTTTGTATTTCCTAGAATTCTGCGATAATATCATGTGACATAAAAAATTGGAACTACCACTATTTTATTCTCTAGGGTGTCTGCTTTCAGAAAATATATCATGTTTTGGGGGGTTTATATAATCTTCAGGCCTAAAATGATTTTTTAGCTCCTTCGCCCGAGCGGCTTATTCTTCTGGAACGTCATATGACATCCAGCCAGGATAATGGAACCCCCGCCTGGCCGTCATTCTGCTATAGGCCGGGCGGGGGTTCCATTATCCTGACTGGATGTCATATGATGGTCCAGAAGAATAAGCCGCTCGGGCGCGGCAATCGGTAGTATGGAGTGTGGCGCTCTGACACATTGCATCTCTAATCTCAGTAAAGAGCCTATGATGTAGGATCTTTACCATGTGATCAGCTGTGTCCAATCAAAGCTAATCACATCGTAACCAGGAAGTGCCGGTTATTAGCTTTCCTTTATTCATGCTGACAAGGAGCGAGGAGAGGAGAGAAGATCAGTGACTTTCCTGACAGGGGGGGATCAGCACTGATATTCAGTGCATTGATGATCAGTACAGGCCCATCAGTGATGATCACCAGTGATACCCATCAGGGATGCTTGTCAGTACCTCCTCATCAGTGCCCATCAGTGAAGGTGAAAACTTCCTTTTTTACTAAATTTTATAACAAAAACAAAGAAAAACTTTTGTTTTTTTTTCAAAATTTTCTGTCTTTTTTTATTTGTAGCACAAAAAAATAAAGCAGTGCGGCGAGAAGTTCCCTGTACCAGCTGTCCTTTGCCGATGTCGGCTTGTAGTTTTCAATGAACTCCCACACCACTGCTGATCTCTCTGGTAGATGAGGAACAAGGAGATTGGGACCCCGATTTAGTCCCTCGGACAAGTCGTTTTTTCACAAAATGTCCACACCCCTGGAACTGTTTCTTACATGATGAAGATCAGCCATGGAGTATATCTGAGGTGTATATCAGGGGGTGCTTCTTCCCCACATGAGAGCTGTGATGTCCAGCAACATTCAGATAGAAGACATTTCCCACACTCAAGGCACTAATACCATTTGAAGGATGTGTGGGATCCCTTAGATTGTAAGCTCTAATGAGCAGGGCCCTCTGATTCCTTTTGTACCAAATTATGATGTAACTGTACTGTCTGCCTTCATTTCTGTAAAGCGCTGTGCAAACTGCTGGCGCTATATAAATCCTGTATAATAATAATCCCTGATGTACAGGAAGACAGGACTTCAGCGAGGAGCATTTCCCTCACTCAGGACAGGAATATGGCTTCTCCCCCGTGTGAGACCTCTGATGTGTGTTAAGATGAGACTTCCGTGAAAAACATTTCCCACACTCAGGACAGGGATACGGCTTCTGTCCCGTGTGACATCTCTGATGTGTGGAAAAATTGGACTTATCTGAAAAAGATTTTCCGCACGCAGGACAGGAATATGGCTTCTGTCCTGTGTGAGATCTCTGATGTGTGGCAAGATTGGACTTATCTGAAAAACATTTCCCGCACTCAGGACAGGAATACGGCTTCTGTCCGGTGTGAGATCTCTGATGTGTGTGAAGATTGGACTTCCTTGAAAAAGATTTCCCGCACTCAGGACAGGAATAGGGCTTCTCCCCCGTGTGAGATCTCTGATGTCTGTAAAGATTGGACTTCTGTGAAAAACATTTCTCGCACTCAACACAGGAATACGGCTTCTCCCCTGTGTGAAATCTCTGATGTGTGTAAAGATCACACTTCTGTGAAAAACATTTCTCACACTCAGGACAGGAATATGGCTTCTCTCCTCTGTGAGACCTCTGATGTGTGTAAAGGCTGGACTTCCACAAAAAACACTTCCCGCACTCAGTACAGGAAAACCTCTTATCTGTTGGAAGGACGGCACCGTCCCTCACAGTCTGAGGTTCCTCAGGACAAGAGGAATACGATGGTCCATCTACACTGTGTGGTGCCGGATGGACATTTGAGGTAGCCGGGTTTTCTCCTGGACTATACTGTGTGATGTCCTCCTCTTCTACTTTACAGTCTGGAGACAAAGTGAGACAATCCTCTGAGGTTTTCCTCATCTCCCGTCCATCTACTAAAATAAAAATAAAAAGATTATTACTAGACATGAGCTGATTGGTTCCCCTAAACCAGGACTCCGCCCACATCAGGCAGCTTTGTCTCTGAGGATCTTTCAATTCCCCCCTCAAGGTAACGTGTAAATGGCTCCTCTGGTCTCCTACCAGTTCACTTCTTTATTCATGGTCCTTAGTCAGAGAGTGAGAAAACAATGAGAACTGTCTTTTATAGGAGTGACAGTGATGAGGGGATTATAGGACGAGTGTCCCCACCCCCTCTATCACTCATTGCCATCTTCCCAACACAAGAAGTACTGCACTTCCTTATTTACTCCATGATTTAGTCACGAATAACAGCGGGGCTGAGCCCCAACGGAGGTCAGAGAGTGAGGATGGGGGGAGAACAACCAAGATGAAGACTGGACTGATCCTGAAGACCACCATCATTGGGTTATTGACTCCTCCCTCATTATCACTTTCTGTTTAAGTTTCCAAAGTTTGAGGATGTTATCTCATTATTATCAACATGTAAAAGTCTGTGCTCCGGTCTTGCCTCCCTCTTGGGGTTGCGGGGCGCATCAACCTAGTAAAAATGATACAACTTCCCAAACCGTTATATAACTTTTGGCATGCCTCCCCTCCTCATTCCAATCTGAGTGATAAAAGCCTTGGAGTCAATTATCAACACATTCTACTTAGTGTGGTCCTGCCCCTCCATCCAGGGATACTGGTCACAGGTAGTCACAATTCTCCATGACCAAATGGGCTCCCCTCTTACAGTATACCCCCGACAATGTTTATTGGATATCCTTTCCCTACCTGATGAGGAAAAGTACCTCAACATTTTCCTGTAGGAGACCCTCTTCCTAGCTCGTATGCAGATCGTGAGGACCTCGCTGAGAGATGCCCCCCCCCCACCACCATGCAGCAGGGGCTCGGGGCAGTTAATGCTGTCCTTCCCTGTAAGAAAATGTTGTACGCTCATAGAGACTGCCCGGACAAATATTACAAAATATGGAATAGGTGGATGGGGGACTCCTCCTCCTGTGGCGATGTGCCCACTCTTTGACTAAACCCTCAAGCTCTTTACTCCACAATGTAGTAATCTGTCCATGACTTGTTATGATTGGTAGTGACCCGCCTTTCTGTATAATGTTTCAGTACCTTTTGCTATGCCTGACTTACTCATGTCAATTGCCACTACTCCTGCTTATAGTGCATGTTGCACTTCCTTTTTTTTTTGTATACTGTTTGAACCTGTCCGTTATTGCCCAACTCAATAAAACTTGCAATTTTATTTAAAAAAAAGGCTGTGTTTCAATCCCATCATCAGATATAAAATGTCCACCTGGTAGGAAATGGGTGTAAAAGAAGTAAGGACTATGTAACATACAACATATTGCAGATACAACAGTTAGATCTATACAGTATCAGAATGATGTAATGTACAGTATAGAGTATATAATACAGGGATCAGGAGTATGTAATGTACAATATAAATTATACAGTGTAAGGGTCAGGACTCATTATATTGGTAATCAGTGGAAGATTAAATGTTTACATGAGACAAGTTACAGAGGTCCCACACCACTGCCCCCCATCTCCTGAGACTGCACTCAGTGACTTGGGTCTGAGACTCTACAGACAAATCCCTCCACCCGACACAGCCAGCAAACAACAGAGCAAGTAACCCTGGGAGAATTGTTCTGTCAGAGATCTTACTAGACCCTGGCATGGGGAAGAAGACTCAAGGTACATTTCCTAGGTGCCTAGGTTTAGTAACGCCTATGGTGAAAATCAAAATATTGCTGCCAGCTGAACCCCAGAATCTCCATAAATGCAGTCTAGATACATAAATTGTGTCTGCAGCACAGAGAAGGAAGATTATCGGAGAGAAATACAGGAATACAGGAATACAGGACGGGGAACACAGCTCAGGAAAGTGACCAGGGGATTACAGGCTGATATCACCCAGTCCTTGCCCTACTCTGGACCAATCAGTGAGCAGTATGGGTGGAGGAATGTATTTAGTGTTAATGACCCACCTGTGCTGATCTCTGTAGGAGTGCCCTCCTCTATAAATGTCCCCGTTATTCCATCCTCCTCCATAGACTGCTGATCATCCCTCACACACCTCTCTTCTTCTTCTGCTTTAACCTCAAATTCTATATCAATTGGATCTCCACTCTAAACCAAGAAAATCAAAGAGAATAGCATCTATAAGATAGAAGCTTTATTATTGTGACATCACATAAAAAATCCACACATTGTCTCAAGTTCATGTTTTTGATGCTCCATCCCACCAACCTTGTAACAGTGAGGGATGGTGTGATCTTCCTGTGTGGAATCCCGGGAATACAGAGGACGGGGACATCTCTCTGGTGGGTTCCTGGTATTAGGTGGCTCCATCATATCCTTGTGTCCTTCTGATAACTCCTCCATCACTCCATACTCCTCATCCTCTTCTTTAACCTCAATATTATCATCCCTGAGGTTTCCACTCTGAATATATAATAAAACATTCATTGTAACAAACATGCTGTGTATAAATCAGAACTACCAATAATTGTCAATCATCTACCTGATGATGGTGAGGGGTGGTGTGACCTTCCTGTGTGGAATCCCGGGAATACAGAGGACGGGGTCATCTCTCTGGTGGGTTTCTGTAGTTGGATGACTCCCCCATGGTGTCCTGGTACAGATCTTTGTGCACTTTTGGAAACTCTGACTCCTCCATCACCCCATCCTCATCATCCTCCTCTTTTATCTCTACTTTAACCTCAGCTTTAGAATCTCTCAGGTTTCCACTCTGAATATAGAATAAAAATGACATCAATGGTAACAATGCAGATAATGTACAGATGCTAATGATACTATCAGTGATTGTTCCTCATCTACCTGATGATGGTGAGGGTTGGGGTGACCTTCCTGTGTGGAATCCCGGGAATACAGAGGACGGGGACATCTCTCTGGTGGGTTCCCATTACTGGATCCATCTGTAGGAAACACAACACTGACTGAATACATTGTTTCTATGTATTTATCAGATGATGGGGGAGGGTCTAGGTGGAGCCTCTGTACACCTCTCTCTCATTTACAATAAAGTCTCCTCTTACCCGGTGATGTGAGGGGTGGCTGATTGTCCATCATGATGTCCTTGTAGAGATCCTTGTGTCCTTCTAAATACTCCCCCTCCTCCATGGAGAAATAGACAGTGACCTCCTGACACTTTGTAGGAACCTGACACACACAATGATACAGTCACCATCCAGACACATCCCTTGTCTGTTACTGGATAATGTCCCACAATTCCCAGCACCGCTCACCTCTCCTGTCAGCAGCTCCATCTTCTTGGTGACTTCTAGAATCTTCTGCATGTTGTGTCTCTCAGGTTTTAGGGAGTCACATGGAGGCACTGTGATGGTCATATGATCACCTGACTTCACAAGAGGAAATCTCTGTATTGAGGAACCAATAGGAATATCATGTTAGAATCCCAGAATCCTCCTCACCTCTCCTGTCAGGTCTGTGTTTTATTAATAGAGATAAGAGTGATGTCATGTGACTCCCAGAATCCTCCTCCCCTATCCGGTCAGCTCTGTGTTTTATTAATAGAGATAAGAGTGATGTCATATGACCTCCCAGAATCCTCTTCACCTCTCGGGTCAGGTCTGTGTTTTATTAATAGAGATAAGAGTGATGTCATGTGACCTCCCAGAATCCTCCTCACCTCTCCGGTCAGCAGGTAGATGATCTCTAGGGTGAGGTTTAGTATCTTCTCAGTCATGTGACTCCGGTCCTCCTGCATCCTCATTGGTGCCATCATTTGATCTATACAGGTCTCCTTGTAGACGGATAACTTTGGGAAATGAAAGTAAGAATTATTTGGATGGTATCGGTCACACAATAATAGGATGTGGATGTGAGGGGGTAATAAGAGGGTTGCTAGACATGTAAAAACCACTGCCTGCATGGGAACACATTTAGTTTGGACTGTTTAGTGTTTGTTACATTTTGAAGGTCCTGGGACCCTCTTGGCCTGCCTACCAGATCAGAATGGCCTTTTCTCTGCTGGGTTTGTTTCATAGGCGTGCACACATAGGATGGCAGGTGTGCCCGGGCACACCCTAATCACCCTGTATTGTGCAGATATTCCCTGCTGCCTGGCTGCAGAGAAAGGGACGGGGGGATCTCTGTCCTCAGTCTCTTTCTCTGCCTCAAAAGGGAGACATCAGGGGTTTGTTTAGACCCCTGATATTTCATTAAAGCCCCCCAGCAGAGCTCCTAAAATAATAAAATATAATATTTTAAAATATAATAAAAAAAACTAAATTGTAAAAAACAAATAAAATAAAATAAAAATAAACTACTGACACCCATCTCTGCCCTACGGGCACTGCCTTCTGCCCTTCTGACACACACATATATATATATATATACACACACACACACACCTATCGTTTGTTTGGTTTCTGAGCTGGATATGATTAGCTTTAGATCTACAGACAAGAAATTATATTTACGATCCTTCCTTTGACTTGTTTATTTTGAGGCCGGAGTTGCCGGATAATCAGGATAATTGCCAGAACTCCGGCTGCAAGGCTCCAATCTCCAGCAGGCTGCTGACTGACAGGAGTGATGTCACTGTCACTCTCTGCAGTAAGAGAAGGGATTGGATTAGATAGCAGGAGGAGGATGCTGGTGGAGTAGAGAGCTGTGGGGGAGGAGTCTGTTCTCTTCCAGCCAATGGCAGTCCTGTGTGGGTCAGAGGAGGACATCAATGGGAGGGGTTTGTTCTCTTAGTCTATTTTGTATTCTGCAACAGAATTCTTGACCAGTGAGATGGGGAGATGAAGGTTTCCTTCACTTGCTGGCAGGAGTTCTTTAAGGAGATCACAAAAATAAGTGCAGGTGAGGTGGGAGGACCACCAGAGACCAAGAGTCCCTATGAGCCCTAAAACCCCCTCTTATCTCAGAATCTTGCAGCCTGACTACCCCCTCAGAAGCCCCCACAGCCCTTCAGCCTATTACTTCCTAGGAGGTCCCTAAAGTCCTTCAGCTACACTTCCTTCTCAGGAATCCCAGGGTCCTTCAGATGCAGTAAACCTCCAGAGGCTCCCAGAGTCCTTTAGTCCCACTACCTCCTCAGAGACCCCTCAGCTCTTCTACTTCCCTCAAAACTAGAGGTCAACCGATATATCGGGTCGATATTTGGCTTTTTTTTGAGAAACCGGCATCGGCCGATTGTTATAAAATTAGGCAGATTTAATAGGCCGCACATGGCGGCAGCAGCACGGCTGTTGCCGTCACTCTGTACCTAATTAGATCCAGCCCGCCAGTCATCCAGAGAAGTGTGTCCCTGAAGAAAAAAAAACTGCAGGCATTCCAATCCTAAGGAGCGCGACTCTGCGCTCAGGAGGGGACTCGCCGCCTCTCTCCTCCTCCCAACTGATGTCATTCTCGGCCCCACGCACTGTGAGCACTTGTCGGATGAGGTGAAGAGAGGCGAGTCACGTGAGCGCAGAGCAGCGCTCTTATTGAGGTACACATGAATAACATTTTATTTTAAAGTATAAAAAAAGTCAGACAGCCTACCTCCTCCACAGCCACTGTACCCCCCTCTTCCACAGCCAGCTTTCTGTACCCCCCTCCTCCACAGCCACCTCTGGGCAAACATGTCATGTGTCTGCAGCATGTTCATAATCCACCCTCCTGGACCTTTAGGGGCCTATTCCCACTACACAGTTTATCTCTGCTGCTGTGATTAAGGCAATGACATATTTCATTAAAACTTTCAGCCTCATCCATCACATCAAACAGACCTTGAGGTCTACTTGCTTACTATCGTCTATTCGTCTTTGCTATTACCCAGGTAAACCAAATCGCCCAAGAACAACGCATTACGCTGCAATTAGCTAATGTATTACAATAATGTTATATCAAAACTGTGAGCAAGCATTCCCTTTTCCAGCATTTGACAGGGCAGTGTCTGTAGTACAGACAACCAGCCCATTACAGTTGTTGTAGATATTGGCTTCCAACGTTTGCTGACAACACTAGAACCAAGATATACAATCAAAAGTGAAAAATACTACCGCACAGACATGATGGACAATCTTTACAGAAAGGTTACACAGCGAATTAAGACCCTAATTGCATCAGAGAATGCTGGCCCCTATTTGTCCTTCACAACAGACTGTTGGTCTGGAGAAACAGAATCACTTATGAGCCTAACATGTCATTTTATAGACAGTACAGGCAGTCCCCGAGTTACGAACATCCGAGTTACGAAAGACTCCTACTTGCGAACGGGGGTAGTATGACGTCACTGCCAGCCGCTTGCGCTCCACACTGGTCCCGGATATGGCTGAGCAGCGCCAGACACATCCCACAGTACTGCACAGCATGGCCACAAGAGCCCCATATAGCACAACTGCACACATAGCAGTGCCCAGAACATCCCACATCACTGCACAGGTTGAAGTTACACTTACAAATGTACAGTTCCGACTTACAAACAAATTTGATTTAAAAACGAACCTACAGTCCATAACCCGTTCGTAACTCAGGGACTGCCTGTAGCTGGGAAAGGAAACAGGTCATTCTAAATGTCAAGGCCATGTCTGGCTCCCATACTGGGGATTCCGGAACTGTAAATCTTACTGGACAAAGGAAAGGGTCGATGTCCGTCAGGGACTCAATG
>BLSH010410581.1:0-11183 GCA_018402905.1 Glandirana rugosa | reverse complement strand
GGGAAATGTCTTCTATATGAATGTTGCTGGACATTACAGCTCACATGTGGGGAAGAAGCACACCCTGATATACATCTCAGATATACTGCATGGCTGATCTTCATCATGTAAGAAACAGTTCATAAGGAGATCAGAGATCACCAAAGACATGGATGAAGTGTTGTACCGTGTTGGCCATTGATAGCAGGAGAAAAATAAAAATGGAGTCATTACCTTTCATTGGCTGAGTACATTTTGTGGTGTGGAGATATAAAGGTCTATTTTTGAAAAAAAAATGTTAAAAGAATGTGACCAGGACTCACACAGCCCTGATGCACTTTTGTGTTCTTTTTATTTCATACAGTGATTTCCAATGATCATTAGATCCATCTAGTTGCAATAATGCAGAACTGCAGGATTAATACTGCTTTACAACCAATGATAAAAATGTCATATTGGTACAGTGTTGTATGACTGAGTAATTGTCATTCAAAGTGTGAGAGCGCTGAAAGCTGAAAATTGTCCTGGGCAGGAAGGGGATGATATTGTCCGGTATTGAAGGGGTTAATACATTCAGGCCAGTCCCAAACTTATACAGCGCTAAAACAAAATGAATGTGTGTCTCTTAGTGCAAGTCATTATAAAAAAATAAAAAATGAATTATTTCACAAAATAAAGGAATATAAAAAATATATATATATATACACAGTGCCTTGAGAACGTTCTCATAACCCTTGAAATGTTCCACATGTAACAGCCAAAAACGTAAATGTATTTTATTGGGATTTAATTTTTTTATCAATTAACAGATTTTATTATATGTTAAGGAAAGTTATACATTCACATTATAGAAGCAGAGGTATTACTATGAATTATATATGCAATAGTAAACAAAAAAGAAACCAGGGTAGATAATGAGCATCGTACTTATCTTCACAAGTATTACTCTGCCGAGTGAGATAGAAGCTGGTTCAATCCTCGTCTTAAATATATCCATTTCCGAACGATGCTAGTACTGTGGAATATACTATATATCCTTGTGTATGGACATGTCAATCTCACATAATAGATCAATCTTTAAGAGTGAATGAAACGTTTGTAATGATGATATAAAATGTGGTGGATTATAGAGAAGATGCAGTAGAGAAGTAGGAATAAGGAGAAGGATTGATTGGTAAAAGAAAATAGGTACTACTCACTTGTTCCTGCCTTACGATTACATTGAGCCCTCCCGGCGATGCCACAGCTCCCAAACCCCATCATGGGCTTCCAATCTGTCCTGCATTCTGCCAGTCATTTGTTCCATTAGCTTAACATCCTTCACCCTAGTATATAGAGCCTCAGATGTGGGGGGGCACTCCTCTTTCAGTGGAGGGCCACTAGGCAGCGGGCCGCCATGGGTATATATCTGAGTTTTTTCATAATGCTTAAGCATATTTAATGGTGACAGATCCAGTAGAAAAAAAATTGGGTTATCAGGAATGGGAGTCTCAAACAGATGCAACAGCAGCTGTCTCACAGAGTACCAGTATGGGGCCAGTAGGGGGCAGCTCCAATACATGTGAAGAAGGGTGCCTCTATCTCTCTCAGTGCCAACAGCGATCGGAGCAGGAGGGGTAAATGGCATGTAGTCTGTCCAGTGTCATATACCAAGAGTAAATAATTTTATAAGAATTTCCCTTATAGAGAGTGCAGTGTGAGCTCTTGGCAGCGTGAGACCAGATCACCCTCCATGCCTCTAAGGAGATCTCTTCCCCAAGCATTTTCTCCCATTTACGCATGAATGCATGCTTGCTTTGTGCAGAAGGCATTAACTATCTGATAAATATTCGAGATCTGTCCCCTTCCCACCAAGCCCTCCAAAATTATCCTTTCAAATGGGGAGGCAGGAGACAATTGTAAATTAGAGGTTATATTATATGCATAGTGCCGTATCTGGAGATACCCATAAAACACCTGACGGGGGATGTCGTATTAATCCTGTATGTCAGAGAAAGATAATAGTCTGCGGGTCCTAGGATCGACTAGATGGCCAAAATGGAACAAGTTTCTCATTGCCCATGGCGATGACATCTGGTGAGTGAGGCTGGCAGGCAGTCTGGGGTTATATAGGAAGGAAGTCATCAGTGATTTTTCGAATTGGAGCTCATGTTGATGGGAAACCTTAAGCCACAGGGACCGTAATTGGGACATTGATTCTAACGTTCTATCTGTTTCAATCTCCACCTTTGTACCCCATAGTAGGCTGTTAGGGTGAACTGGCGCCAGCCATATCTTTTCAATCTCTGTCCATTCATTGTATGAGCGCTATGGGAACCATGAAATTAAAGCTTGCAGTTGGGCCGCTTGGTAGTAGCGAATGAAGTTAGGGAATGCTTGGCCTGCCATATCGCTTCAATGCCATTAACACTATCCTATGATGTTTGTAGTTCCATACAAATTTTATCAAATCTGCCTGGAGTTTTTTCAAGGCTGCGTATGGGACCGGTATGGGGAGTGTTTGGAATAAATAAAGTAATGTGGGGAGAATAACCATTTTAACCGAGGTAATGCTCCCCAAGAGAGAGATGTGGTAATTCTTCCACTTCCTCATTAGCTCTCTGATTGCCGCATATTGTGGGGGAAATTTGCCTGGTATAGGGTTGCAAAAGATGGAGTGAGGAAAATCCTGAGGTATTTCAAAGTTTTCATTTTCCAATTGTAGGGGAAGTTAGACCTCAAGTGATTGACTTCAGCTGTGGGAATGTTGATTGGGAGAGCCTCAGTTTTTGAGGCATTTACTTTGAAGTCTGAGAGGAGGCCATTTGTCTTCAGTTCCTTTTGGAGGTTCGGCAAAGAAATTCTAGGCTGGGTCAAGGTGAGTATTATGTCATCTGCAAAAAGCGACGTTTTAAATTCCCTCCCCCAAACCGGTATACCTCGGATGTCAGGATTGTTGCGAATGAACACCACCAAGGGTTCCACACACAGGGCAAATAGTGCAGGCAAGAGTGGGAACCCCTGGCATGTACCATTGGCAATTGAGAATGGAGAGGACAAAGCAAATGGGGTCTTTACCTGGGAGGATGGGTTGGAATAAAGATGCTTAACTGCTCAAAGAAATGGTCCTTGGAATCCCATGCACTGTAGCGTAGCAAACAGGAAGGGCCACCCTAGGCGATTGAATGCCTTTTCTGCGACTTAGCTCAATACAAGGGCCTCAGGTCCATCCCTATTTGCTACATCTATTAAATCTATAACCCATAGTGTTATCTCCTGCCTGACGTAGAGGGACAAATCCCACCTGGTCCTTGTGCACCAGAGAGGGCAGTATCAAGTTTAACCGGGTGGAGAGCAGTTTGGTAAAAAAAATTTAAATCACAATTTAATAGGGCTTTGGGCCGATAACTAGCACACAGGGAAGGGTCCTTACCTGGTTTTGGGATCAGCGTAAGATAGGATCTCTGCATATCAGGGGGTATAGGGATTTATCACATAAAAGCGTTAAATAGTGTTCTCATATGAGGGATCAGCATGGGGAGAAAAGTTTTGTAATACTCATTTGGCAAACCGTCAGGGTCAGGGGATTTGTGGGACGGTAGGTTTTTGACGGTCAGAGCGATTTTCCTCCTCTGTAATATCAGCATTAGACAAGAGTAAATCTGTATATTGGATCTTAGGGACTCCACTGCTCACCAAGTACTGCTGGATTTTCTCTGTCATCTCCGGGGAGAGTGGGGAGTGAGGAATATTAGGATTATTGTAAATTCCTTAAATGTACTTACTATATCCCTCGGGTGAGACAGCAGAGATCCTCCCCCACCCCTAATCTGATGTGGGGTCATCAAATGTGTGCACTTCGGAAGTTTTCTAGCTAAAAACGAGTGTGTCTTATTGCCCCTATCATAGTATATCTGCTTAAGCCTAATCAAGGCCTTTTCGACCTGGCCCAGCGTTAAATCCCTTAAGGTCGTAGGCATACGGATGATCTTTCTAAGTATAGATATAGACAGGGTTATTTGGAAGCGAGATTCTAGGACCCTAAGCTCTTTCTCGGTGTGTAATCTAGTGGCCTGGGCATTCTTTTTCATGGCAGAAGAGAGAGCTATGCAGCACCCTCTCAGGACCGCCTTATGGGCCTCCCAGAGGGTGGATACCGAGGTTTCCAGAGTGTTATTTTCGGCAAAGTACAATCTCAGAGTATCCTCTAGTTCAGACTGGGAGGTGTTGAAGGAGTAAATTATTTAGCTGCCATTGACATGTCCTATGGTTTAGGGTTCCCAGATCCAATGTGAGTAGGATGGGTACATGGACCAGGAGATCGGCAGTATTTGTACAGATCTTATTGTTTACAAAAATATAGTCTATTCGTGTATGTAGGCGGTGGGGAGCAGAGTAGAATGTGTACTGGCGGTTCCCCGGGTGCAGGACCCTCCAAGCATCAAACAGCATAGCGTCTAGTAAGCTGACGGAATTGTTTGGAGTCTCGAAGGGTTTGCGCTGGTGTTGTATGGGTGCCCACCGGGTGGCGATTCCCAGTATCCGACTGGGTCAGGTTAAAGTCTCTGCCCACTATTAATAAATTATGTGTAGTGGGAGAGATGCGGGCAAAAACCTGTGTCAAAATACTAACTTGGTGGCCCACTGGGGCATATACTACACAAAAGGTGGCCTGTTGTGCCTTCCAGATACCTCGCAAGATAATATAGCGCCCTTGGGGATCTAGATGTGATTCTGCACATGAAAACTGAGTTCCCTTTTATTGATTTTGGCCACCCCAGCTCGCTTACAAGAGTTAGATGCTTGGTATATTTGTGGGAAGTATCTAGCAGCAAAGGTAAAAGAGCCCCTTTTTGGGAGATGTGTCTCCTGAACCATTATGACTTCAGCCGCAGACTGCCTGAACTCTCGCAACACCAGATGCCTTTTTTGTTTGAATTTAGTCAGTGGACATTTAGGGACAGTGTCTTAGTGTCACGTACCTGGTGGTTCAGTCTGTGGGAGCAACCTCTCTTCTTGCGGCCCTGGTTTGAGAACCCCTGGTAGTGCAGACAGGGAGCTCAGGAGCATAGGGGGACACGAGGGCTGAACAAGTCTCTGATGGCTGGTACAGGTCCACAGATGCTCATGCAGGCTGAGAGTAGTGGTGCGGTCCAGGTCGGCAACTGGCTGGCAGTGACATACAGAGGGATCAGGCAGATAAGTAGTCGGGTGCAAGCTGGGTCGTTAACGTGCTGGCAGCTGAAGTACAAAGAGGGACAGGCAGAAGAGTGGTAGTAAACAATCCGAGGTCGGGGCAGGCAGATAGCAACAAAGTCCAAAAGATAGCTGGGGGCACTGGAACAGGAAGTCACTCAGAACAGACACTGGGGGTCACAGGTGCAGGAACGCTGTAGAACGGACAGCACCTGCTGGAAGGTGCTATCTGCTTAAATGGCCGTTTTGGCGTGTACGGGCACGCCTGTGCGTGAACGCGCACAGGCGCGTGCAATGCACACAGGCTTGTGTAAAACTGGTTTTCCTAACATTGCCCCCCCAAGGGGCAGCCTCCAGATGCCCAACCGGGCTTTCTTGGCCGGATTGTTCCTCCAGAAAGTCTTGAGAAGTTCTTGGGCATGCGAATTGTCCTCTGGCTCCCACAAGCTTTCTTCAGGCCCATATCCTCTCCACTTCACCAGGAACTGTGTAATGCCTGCTCTCCTTCTGCAGTCGAGGATAGTTTCCACCTCAAACTCCTCCTCTCCATCCACCAGGACTGGTTATGGTGGGGCTGTTCTCCGCCCCGGGAAAGGATCCTTAGTGACTGGTTTGAGGAGGTTCACATGAAATACAGGATGGACCCGGAGTGAAGGGGAAGATCAAGCTCGTAGGCCATGGTATTGATCTTTCTTTTAACTGTGAGAAGCCTGATGTACCTCTGTCCCAATTTCCTGGAGGGGCATGACAGCCTCAAGTTTTTGGTTGCCAACCAGACCCGGTCGCCGGGCTGCAAGTCCAGTTCTTCTCGTCTCCCTCTATCAAATGTCTTTTTGTTGCGCTCCTTGGTTTGAGCGAGGGTCTCCTGGAAAAGCTTATTGTTCCTTTCCAAGAACTGGGTAATTTCCTGTGCAGTGGGGACCGCACTTTTAGGTAACAGGTTGGGTAGAAATGTAGGGTGGTAGCCGAGACTCGCCCAGAATAGAGATTGCTTGGTGGCAGAATGGACCGAATTGTTGTAGGCAAACTCGGCTAATGGCATCAAGGAGACACAATCATCCTGAGAGTACGAGGAGTAGCAGCGAAGGTACTGCTCGAGGGTCTGGTTGGTTCTCTCTGTTTGCCAATTCTACTGTGGGTGATAAGCTGAAGAAAAGTCTAGTTCAATTCCCAAGGTAGAGCACAGGGAGCTTCAGAACCGGGATGTGAACTGCACCCCTCTATCAAACACAATGTTGTTGGGGATGCCATGAAGGCGAAAAATTTCTTTGATGAAGATTTTCACTGTTTCGGTTGCTGAGGGAGTGCCTTTCATCGGGATGAAATGTGCCATTTTAGTAAGGCGTTCAACCACCAGGAAGATTGTGTTATGCGGATGGGGGCAACTTAACTATGAAGTCCATAGCGATTTGGGACCAGGAGCGCTTGGGAATGGGTAGCGGGTTCAACAGCCCCCAGGCCTTGGTCTTTTCTGATTTGTTTTGGGCACAAGTGGGGCAAGCACCCACATAGATTTTGCAGTCCTCAATCATATGGGACCACCAAAAAGTGCGGGATAGCAACTCCACTGTCTTGTGGATGCCAAAATGTCCAGCTAGTTTGTGGTTGTGACAGAGTTCTAGGGCAACTGGGCAGAGCTCCTCAGGCACAAAGATCTGAGTACCCGACCACCATAGCCCGTCCTTTACGGAAAGTCCAGAGTCAGCTGGTACTGTGGAGCCAGCTAGAGTCTGCCTGATCCGCGTTAGAAGGTCCTCCTGGACCAGTAGAAAGCTGTGGGCTGGTAAGATGTGTCTGGGGGGACGCCTCCCCAGTTTCATGGAACATCTTGGATAATGCGTCCGGCTTGATGTTTTTGGACCCGGGCCTGTATGTGATGTGGAGCTGGAATCATGCGAAGAACAAGGCCCAGCGAGCCTGGTGAGGTCTGAGTCTTTTGGCAGTCCTTAGATATTCCAAATTTTTATGGTCCGTAAAGACCAAAACAGAGTGGATTGCTCCTTACAGAAGATATCGCCACTCTTCCAAGGCTGATTTGATGGTCAACAGTTCTCTGTCCCCAACATCATAGTTTCTCTCGGGCAGGGTAAGCTTCCAAGAGAAGGTGATGGGGTGTAATGAGGCTTTAGGTCCCTGTCTCTGGGACAAGACCGCCCCGACTGCGGTCTCTGACGCATCCACTTCCAGGATATATGGCCGTGTGGAGTCGGGATGTTACAGAACAGAGGCACAGGTGAATAACTTTTTCAAAGTCTGAAAGGCTGCTTGTGCCTCAGGGGTCCAGACAAAGTGGGAATTCTGCTTGGTCAGTTGAGTTATAGGAGCGATGACAGCTGAGAATCCTCGGATGAACTTCCGGTAAAAGTTGGTGAAGCCTACAAAGCGCTGCACCGCTTTTTTGTCTCTTGGCGTTGGCCAGTTGATGATGGCTGAGACCTTCTGGGGGTCCATGGTGGTGCCCATAGTTGAGATGTGGAACGCCAGGAAGGAGATGTCTGAACATTCAAAGGCGCATTTTTCCACCTTGGCGTACAGCCCGTGTCGCCAAAGACGGCTGAGTACACACTTAACGTGCCTGCGATGTTCCTCTAGGGAGGGGGAGAAAATGAGGATGTCGTCCAGATAGACCACTACAAATAGATTAAGATAATCCCAGAAGACGTCATTCACTAGATGTTGAAAAGTGGCTGGGGCATTGCAGAGCCCAAAGGGCATTCCCAAATACTTGAAACGGCCAAACCGAGTCTGAAAGGCCGTCTTCCATTTGTCCCCCTCCCGTATACGGACCAAGTTGTAGGCTCTGTGAAGGTCCAAGTTGGTGAACACAGCTGCAGTGACAAGTCTCTTAAAGAGTTCCGCAACCAGATTCCGGCTCCCACAGGGGACGCAGAGGGCCAGATAAAGCCCTTTTGCAGATTCTCCTCAAGGTAGGCTTTGAGAGTCGCCAGCTCCAACTCAGAGAGGGGGAATATCCTGCTAAAAGGGACTTCGGCTCCGGGTAGCAGATCAATCGGGCAGTCGTAGGACCTGTGTGGAGGAAGGGTATCTCCCAACTTTTTAATAAAGACGTTCAGGAAATTGCGGTAAGCTTCAGGGACAGTAAGACGGGTCTCCTGGTCAGGATCAGGGTTGATACCAAGAACAGCGGGCGCTGCCCTCTGGGGCGGCTTCAGGCAATGACTTTGGCAATAGGAGGACAGAAACTGAATTTCTCCGGTACTCCAGTCAATGTGTGGGCTGTGTATCCGGAACCATGGAAGCCCGAGGATGGCTGGAAAGAGAGGAGATGCGATGGCGTCTAGTAACAGGAATTCTGTATGGCCTTTGGCCATCCGGGCAGACAGGGGAAAAGTCTTATGAGTGACTGTACCAGACTTTATAATTGATCCGACAGCCAATCAGATGACCATCTGGTCAGAGAGGTATCTGATGCTGAGTGGCAAAGGAAATATCCATGAAGCAACTGCAGGCTCCTGAGTCCAGGATAGCTGGAACTTGAATATTCCCCCTGGGGAGTGTTGTGTAATATTTCATATACATATACACATAGGTGTTTACTGTATTTACAAGCTGCATTACATATCAAAGGCCCACAGTTGCTTGCATGGGGGTTGTGGAATGTAGATGCTAATTAGCCTTGAGGGGGTTCATTGTGGCTTGTTTATCTGGTAAACACTAATGTGAGGTTAGGAGAAACCTCCCCCCCCCAGTGTGAGACGAACACTTAAGTGGACATTCAAGCTAGCAGTGTCTCCCTGCCAGTTCACTTTCTCTCCAGGAGCACGAGGACACGTTTGGAATGGGACTCTGAATATGTAATATTTACTCTGTTGGATTTTGATCATCTGGTGCAAGTATTATGAAATCTGTCTGTCTGAAGTCAAATAAATGTTTCTCTCTGGAAGGACCAGGTTCTGCGGAAAATTAATCATCATAAAAATAATTAAATAATAACATTCGTTCATCCATCATTCATACATCCATCATTCATCCACTACTACATCACTACAGGGAGCTGTAGAGAAAGGGTGAGAATGAGATGAGACTTGGAACTCGGTAACGATAATACTTCCCCTAAGGCTGGGGTCGGACCCCTACTGGCTTTAGCAGAGCAGGTTCTCAGCAGATGTCCTGAATCCTCACAGTATAGGCACAGATTGAGGGTCATGTGTCTCTGTCATTACTCAGGAGAGAGAGATGAACGGGGGGGTCCAATTTGCGTTGGCTCAGGATGGTCTTGTGGAGAGGAGGTTGCTGCGGCTGGGCCAGGTCCTGTGAGACTGGACTCTTGGGGCGACATCCAAGTGGGGTGCAAGGACCCGGTGGCTCTCTCTGCTCTGCGTTGATGCAGGCGGCGGTCAATTTGGATTGCCAAATTGACCAGAGTGTCCAGGGTGTGTGAAACACAGACACGCGCCAGCTCATCCTTGAGCGGCTCGGAGAGCCCCAGCCTGAATCGGTGGCGGAGGGCGGCGGCGTTCCAGCCCATGTTGGCGCTCCAGTGCCTGAATTCTCACACGTATTCTTCGGCCGGGTGGCCGCCCCATTGCAGAGCATGGAGTGCCATTTCTGCGGTGGCCACCTGGTGGGGATCCTCATATAACTGGGCCATGGCGTGGAAGAATCGGTCCAGGCTAGAGGTCTCTGGGGCTTTCTGCTCCAGTAAGTGGTGAGCCGAGGCTTGAGGCCCATCCAGGAGGAGAGAAATGACTAGGCCCACTTTGGTGGCTTCCAAAGAGAAGGTGCGGGGCTGGAGCGTGAAGTACAATTCGTAGGAGCTGCCCCCCGTGAACCGCTCGGGCATGGGCACCTTAGGCTCCGTAGGTAAAGTCACTATAGTGCGGGAGGAAGTTTGGCCGGCACTGACTGGTACTGGGGTAGCGAGATCCGGGACTTGATTCTCCAGACATGTGTAACCCTCCTGAAGATTTTTCACAGCTTGGGTCAGGCCAGCTAGGTGAGCACACAGTTCCTGAATGGGAGAGGGCCCCGGCGCAGACTCAGACATGGCTGTCCGTTGTTGTCACCCCTGCTAGTGCAGACAGGGAGCTCAGGAGCACAGGGGGGCACGAGGGCTGGACAACTCTCTGATGGCTGGTACAGGTCCACAGGTGCTCATGCAGGCTGAGAGTAGTGGTGCGGTCTGGGTCGGCAACTGGCTGGCAGCGACGTACAGAGGGATCAGGCAGACGGGTAGTCAGGTGCAAGCTGGGTCGGTAACGTGCTGGTGGCTGAAGTACAAAGAGGGACAGGCATAGTGGTCGTAAACAATCTGAGGTCGGGGCAGGCAGATAGCAACAAAGTCCAAAAGATGGCCGGGGCACTAGAACAGGAAGTCACTCAGAACAGACACTGGGGGTCACAGGTGCAGGAACGCTGTAGAATGAACAGCACCTGCTGGAAGGTGCTGTCTGCTTAAATGGCCGTTTTGGCGCCATTGGCATGCACAGGCGCGTGCGCGGCGCACGCACGAGCGCGAGCAAACGCACACAGGCGTGCACAATGTGCACATGCTTGTGTAAAACTGGTTTTCCTAACACTTAGCCATGACAATAGATGAAGACTTTTTCAGCGCACTTATCTACTTATCTGACCTTACTGATGATCTGAGACCATGCTGAAGGGGCTGGAGAGCGGCATCCCCGGGACCATACACCAGGATTCTCACCGGCAGAGAGTGAGCTAGAGTTTACTCTTGATAGTTGCTCTTTCCAATTGCAGCAGTACAGAAGTACAGTAGGACAAAAGTGCATAGTTTTGAACAAACAGTAGTTGGATACAGTAAGTTTAAATTATTTCTAGTTTCCTTAAAGTATTTCAAATTGCTTTTCTTAAATTGTTTGCTTGTTAACATTGGTATTTTGGCTGTGTTGTTATTAGTGTTTGTTTGCTAAGTGCTGTTGAGGTGTCGAATACTAGGTGTTGTCAATTAGCATATGTAATAGAGGTGGGCTGTTGACCAAATTGGTGCTTAATTAGTGTTGTATTTAAGAAGGGGAGCAACTCTTGTAGAGTTTACTCTTGATAGT
>BLSH010410579.1:6798-19499 GCA_018402905.1 Glandirana rugosa | reverse complement strand
AAGACATGGGCGAAACACCGAACCCCTGAAGTTATTACACTATTTAGGATCAAACCTGTTGGAACAGAGACTATCCCTACCCGACTTGTATGGGGACAAGCCAAGCGTGGTCTTGAAAGCTTGTAGCGCGTTCAAGCCTGGGCTCATTGCCTGGGGTAATTTCCAGTTACCCTGGGCTTGAAGTTTTTAGTTTTCACGAGTAAAACTTCCGAATATACGTTCATTAACCCGTATGTTCCTAATATCCCCCGGCCCAGCAGTGTAGTATGACTGAGTAATTGTCATTCAAAGTGTGAGAGCACTGAAAGCTGAAAATTGGTCTGGTTAGGAAGGGGGTTTAAGTGCCCAGTTGTCAAGTGGTTAAAGATTACTTTTTTCCAAAACTTTTTTTTAATTGATACATGTCCCCCGGGGCAGGACCCGGCCCCCTATAATCCTTGTATGCCCAATTACTTGCATATAAGCCTTCAAAATGAGCACTTTTGATTTTTGAAGTTCGGGTCCCATTGACCTTTAATGGGGTCCGTTACTCGGGTCCGAACTTGCGCGATGTTCGAAAGTTCTGGTGCGAACCGAACAGGGGTATGTTCAGCCCATCCCTATCAGAGACAAGGTTGTCCAAACTAGGATTTATCACATTATTGAAGTCCCCAAGCCACAAAGCGGGTACAGAAGGGAACTGTGACATAAATGCCAGGCCCTCTGTCGTGACACTAAATTGAAAAGGTGGGGGTATATAGTAAGCTAGTAATAACCTCTGCACCCCATTTAGCATGGTACGTAAAAACAGAAACCTGCCCTGTGGGTCGGTCTGCAGTGCCAGTAGAAAGAATTGCGTGCTTTTGGCGATCAGTATTGCAACTCCCCTGGAGTTAGTGTAGGGGGCCTGGTATCCCCAGCCCACCCACAGCTTGAGGATCAACTGTAATTGGCCCGTAAGGTGGGTTTCCACTAAGACTGAAATATCAGCTCGCTGTGCTTTGAGGTACAAAAGGGCAGCATTGCGTTTTGGCCTGGCCCAAAGGCCTCGGACCTTCCATGTCAAAAATTTCAGGGTGGCCATGAGGGTACACACTGAATAAATACACCCAGCCTTAACCACAGGAGCAGGTAGTAGGAGAAGCAATACAATCAACTGAGAAAATAATATGCAGACTTGAACATATACACTGGCCTGACTGGGAGAAAATCAGCCCGGGTAATACCCAGAGGTTGGCAGGGAAACCATACTTGAGTTGCAGTAAAACAGTCCAAATAAAATGAACAAAAATGAAAATTGTCAGCATGGGAAAGGAACTGGAAGGTCCAGTGGAGCTCCCAGAGCTAGAACAAGGGGGCAAACAATCGCTGAAGAACAGTCATCGGTGCGAGGGACATGATTTCCGGCATAGAATCTGGGATGCATCAAGCCGGGGGCGTGTACTCAGATAGAAAATTAAATTGTCAATGGATGCACCCCCTTCACCAAGCATCTATGCATGGGAGCAGCTTGACAAGAGCAAAGATTCTGGTCATGTAACCGTTCTCTTCTGCCACATGTAACTCGCAGAGGGAAAAGTGGGGGGGGGGGTGAGGGACAGGGGAACATATGCAGGCAGCCGGGCAATAGACCAAGGAGAGATATTAGGGAAAGGGGCCCCCAGGATGTGAGAGGATGGGGCGAGAGGGCCAATGTCATAATTCAGGGTAACTCACAGAGAGAAGACCTTGTAGCCGGTCCAAGACGGGAGAATTTCCAGAACAGCTGGCAGTGATCAGGCAGGTCTTGTAGAAGGGGCAGCATGATTCTCCAACCAGGTGAAGACCTCAGGGTTTTCAAAGAAGTAGGCCTTGTCATCTCCAAGATTCTGGCGGGGAACAGCATAGGGCAGGCAAAGTGGCGGGAGTGCAGTTGTTGCTTGGCCTCCTCTTCTGCACCTCTGCGGAGAAATCTGGGATCATTATCCTGCCATTGTTGAAGAGGATATTACCCTTCTTCCTGGTGAGCCGCAGAATGTAGTCCCGGTCTCTATAGTTTAAAAGTTTTTGCAATGAAGGTTTGCGGACTGGCAACTGGCCGTCAGTCAATGGGCCCGCTCTACCACAAAGGATGTTGGCAGGCCTGTCAAAGGTGGGTATAAACAGGTTTTCAAGGAAAGTAGGGGGGGCAGAGCCCTCCACCCCATCCGGCAGCCCCACGAATCTAAGGTTGCAGCAGCAGAGTCTATTCTCCATGTCATCCTGCTTTTGTTGTACCGCATGGAGCTGCTGCTGGATCCATTCAGTTGCAACCTGCAGTGGGGAAAAATCGTCTTCCATGTGGCTGATTCAGTCTCAGTGACCCGCTCCTTCAATCTCTGTAGGGCCTGGAAAATGTGTACCTTCACCTCCTCTATCATGCTGGTCAGCATACTCTTGCAATCAGTTATAGCCCCCAGGACCTTGTCCTTGTCAGCCCCAGCTTGATCTGTGGAGGAAGACCCAGAGACGCCATCTTCTCCTGAGGCCTGCTTCTCCCTGAGCCGGAATTTATCCATCTTAGCAATAGTGCCCTTTGTCTTTTTGGCGGAGACATAAGGCACAGGATCAATGATGGGTCTACGCAGTGGGCAGAAGAATAGAAGGATCATCACAGGATTACCGAGAACAGTTTGTTCAAGTGGAGCTCCCAAGTCGTGCTCCTTACACCATGCTGGTCCAGGCCATGCCCCAGAGCCAGTGTTTTATAGTGACAAACGTCAGTAGGATGTGGTGCAGTGTACAGAGGTCAGTAGGATGTGGTGCAGTGTGCAGAGGTCAGTAGGATGTGGTGCAGTGTGCAGAGGTCAGTAGGATGTGGTGCAGTGTGCAGAGGTCAGTAGGATGTGGTGCAGTGTGCAGAGGCCAGTAGGATGTGGTGCAGAGGGCAGTAGGATGTGGTGCAGTGTGCAGAGGGCAGTAGGATGTGGTGCAGTGTGCAGAGGTCAGTAGGATGTGGTGCAGTGTGCAGAGGTCAGTAAGGATGTGGTGCAGTGTGCAGAGGTCAGTGGGATGTAATGCAGGGTAAAGGGGGCCATTAGCTTGTAGGACAGACTACAGAGGTCAGAGCAGTCTGTAGGGCAGATTATAGGGATTGACAGTGCAGAGGACGGGGCTATGTACAGGAGGTCAGTAGTCTGTGGTACAGAAGCCGTTTCCTTTACATGCACAGTGGACAGGCAGGGAAGCTCCTGTGACAAATCTACCTCTTCTTTGTTCCAATAGTTTTTATTAAGTTTAAAAGAACAGTAGATTTGGAAAACAAACCATGAGGATTACAATTGTTACTTCAATCTGGTAAGTATCCTACGTAGTTGTTGCTTATAATCAGTCTCATATATCTAATGCTCTACATAGATACCATTACTGTAAGCATCATATGATTCATAACATTCTTAGAAGATTGAACGTGAACTTGAACATAGTCATATCTATCCACTTTATGCTTTTGCATATGTATGTGACTGTTGGACCCCCCCCCCGATCTCTCTCTATGGTCAGAAGGGGAACCCCCAGGCACCTGCATAATCTGTTAATAGTCAGTGGTTTATTGTATGAACTTAATAGTTTAACTGTCAGACGGTGTCGTTGATCCTATTTGGCCTGTATTTCCACAATCTATATATGGATACATTAAGTGTAAAAAGATAGAGATAGTCTAGAAACAGAAATAGAAGTAATAGGGTAAAATAATAAAAGACCAGAATGTGAAGTAGAAGAGTATAATAGAAAAGAAGAGTGGAATATAAAACTAGTCAGGGTTTTGGAGGTTACAGTTGCACCATATTGTCGCTAGCTTGAGGGAAGTCTAGTTAATTCCTATCTAATGTTGTGGGAAGTGTCATCAAGTTTGGAGTACCAATTTTTCCAAGGTCCCCATAGTAGGGGTATTGTGTGATTTTGTCCAGTAGCGTTAGAGAACATTACTTCATATGTACCGTGTATGTGGGTCGTCTGTATTATTTCTTCTATTCTGGGAATTTCTTGTTTTTTCCAGTGTCTTACTATAGATAGGCGAGTTGCCATTAGCAGGTGGGAAACTATAGTCCTATATTGTATAGGGAACGTGTCTATGTCTAGAGATAAGATTGCCAATCCCAGAGTCAGCCCCACCTGGGAACCTGTTAATTCGTCTATTATTTTAATTACTTGTTGCCAAAGATGGGTTATCTGTGGGCAGGACCATATGATATGGAATAGCGTTCCCACTGAGCCACATCCTCTCCAGCATTCAGAAGATGCATTTGTGTGCATCTTGGATATCCTATATGGTGTTAAATACCATCTCAGCATTCATTTTTGGTGTAGCTTCCAAAGACTGAAGCCCCGTACACACAGTTCGACAATCGCACGTACGATCGTGTCAAATCTTATGTTGGCTGTTGTATGTAGCATACTGACTGCACTACACGATCATATGAGCACAGAAAGAACGTTCAGGTGCATGTAATTAGCATCCAGCCATTCCTGACTTTGGAGCATGCGTGTTTTGCACAATACAACTTTGTTGTACCAACTGCTCTGTGCACACGATACAACGGTCGTATGAGAGCTTGTTGGTACAATCAAGTTTTTTGTACGACCGTCGTGTGTTCGAATGTTCAAATCGCGCATACGAACGATCGATATCGCATACAACGGTGGTGAGTACGACCTGTTGTATGCGATCGGCGTCCCGTGTGTACGAGGCTTTACACTTTTGGTTGAGTGGTAGGTGGTCCTTAGAGCTCCTCGCCATTTGCTCTCTAGATATTCCTGTTCCTAAATCTGTTTCCCATGCAGATATTGCGGAGGATTTAGTAAAGCTTGTCTTTTCTTGAAGGGACAGGTAAATGATTGATATACCTTTTTGTGAGGTGGATTGGTGTTGGTAGAATTGGACTAGCCTCGCAGGGAGAGCTATGTGTGTTTTTTTTTATTTGATTTTAGTAGGTGTGATATTTGCATGTATGCATAATATTCCCCAGTATGTAGCTCATACTCTATTTGTAGGGATTCAAATGTCTTAAGTGTGGGGCAATCATACAGGTCCTCCCGTTGGGTGATGCCTTTATTAACCCATGTGTCAAGTTTAATGTCTGGAATAATGGATGTTAGTGCTTCCATGGGAAATCTCAATGTCTCAACTTTCTGGCTCCATATTTGTGCCTTACACAAATGTATCCATGCTAGGATAGGTGCTAGGATAGGTGGGGCCAGTGTGCTGTCTAAATTGTTGTATGGTGAACCCAATAAAAAAGTTGTGTAAGCTACTGCTATGGAGTTGGTATAGTTCTAGATCTGTCCACAGGAAGTTTGGATCTGGTGCCATCCAGTTTTTAAGTTGTGCTAAGAGTGTGGCGAAATAGTAATCGTGTAGGTGGACGCGGCCCACTCCTCCCGCTGTCCTGTGTTTAATTAGCTTAGCGAATGCTATCCTAGCCTTTTTCCCCTGCCACAGGTATGTATTCACTTTAGATTGTAGTGCATTAAAATATGTTTTTGGTAGTGGTATAGGCAGTGTTCTAAACAAGTATAGGAGTTGTGGCAGAATTTGCATTTTGAACGCTGCCAATCTTCCTGACCAAGAGAGCTCAGCTCGGGTTAAATTGTCTTGTTTCGGATGTAATGAATTTAGGAAAAGGGTATAGTTTTCCTTAATGAGATCAGATAGTTTGGCAGTGAGAGTAATGCCCAAGTATTTAATCCCAGTTTCCTTCCATTTATATGGGAAGCTTTTTTTTTTTTCTAATTTTAATTTTATTTTATTTGGAATGCCCAAGTTTAGAATATAAGATTTTGATTTGTTTACTTTATAGTAAGAAATGCCCGTAAAATTATTCAATACTTGATGGGTTGCTTTTAGGGATATTTCTACGTCCGTTAGTATCAAGATAACGTCATCGGCAAATAAGCTAATGGAATGGGTTCTTTTGCCTATGGTCAATCCTTTTATTTGGGGGTTAGATCGGATATGTGTCGCTAGGGGTTCCATTAGTAAATTAAAAAATTGATGGGGAAAGTGAGCAACCCTGGCGAGTGCCATTTATGTTAAAAGGAACTGATAATGCGCCTGAGATATAAACTTGGGCCGAGGGCGTGGTATACAGGGCCATTATTGCCGAGTAAATAAGACCTTTTAAACCGAAGCTCGAGAGGACCTGTGCCAGGAATTCCCAATGAACTCTATTGAACGCCTTCTCTTCATCCAACGCAAGGAGCAGAGAAGGCGTTCTTTTTTTTGTTAGCTAAATGAATATGATTAATAAGGCGTCTGGTGGCATCAGCAGTCTGTCTGCCTTTTGTAAAGCAAGATTGATCTGTTTATGAGGAGCAGTAATTTATCTACCAATCTGGTAGCCAAGAGTTTTGCATAAATGTTTAAGTCGTTGTTTAACAATGATATGGGTTGGAAGTTCTGTGGAGTCCCTGGGTCCTTGGCCGGCTTCGGTAGTGCTATTGTCATGGCCTTTAACATTTCTGAAGGGAAGGAGGAGGACGCAGCAGCTGAATTAAATATCTCCACTAAGTGAGGTGCCAGAGTGTTTCCAAAGGCCTGAAAGTACTCCCCTGTAAAACCATCTGGCCCGGGTGATTTGTTGTTTGGCAAGGATTTTATAGTTCGGAGGATCTCCTCTTCTGTAATGGGCAGATTAAGAGTATTTAGGTAGTCCTCCGATAATTTAGGTAAATCGCGTGATTTTAAAAAGTTTGCAATGATCTCTGGCGTTGGTTGTGGGGTGTTGGGGTCGTTTTTTAGATTTTACAAGGAACTATAATAATGACTAAAGGCATCTGCTATATCTTGTGGGTGGTGCGTTTTGGTTTGATGTTTGGGGGTGGGTTATAAAAGATATCTGGGTTTTATGTCTATGCCCTTTAAAGCGATTGGCTAGCATTTTCCCTGCTTTATTGCTACTTGCGTAGTAAGACATTTTAAGCCTCTTAGTTCCTTTTTCAAAACTCCCAGTAACCAGGCCCGAAGATCATTGCGGATTTTTGTAATTTGATCTGATATTTTTTGGGAGGTGTGAATTTTATTTTGGGTCTCTAGAATGTTAATTCTAGATATAAGGTCCTGTAAGCGCTGCTGCCTCATCCTCCTGTCCCTTGCCCCTTGTTATATAAGAATACCCCTCGCGAACGCCTTATGGGCATTCCAGATCACAAAGGGATCTGACACAGAAAATTGATTAACTTAACTTCAAAGAATTCTGTAAGTTGCTGAGCTATTCTGGACTTGGTCTGAGCATCCTGGAGAATTATTGTGTTGACTCTCCACACAAAGTTGGGATTCTGGGAATTGGCTCCTTCTATTGAGACTTTAATCGAGGCATGATCAGACCAAGTAATGTCATTTATCTCTGCTAAGCGGGTTTTAAACAGTAACCACTTCTCTACTAGAAATAAGTCAATTCTGCTATAGGATTGATGCCTGTTAGAGAAGAACGTATAATTACGCTCGTTAGCATGAAGGCATCTCCAAGCATCGTACAAATCATGAGTTTTGAGCATAGATTTTAAAGATGGAGGGGATCTCCTGGAGATAGATGTGAAGTCCAAGTTGGGGTTGACTGAACAAAAGATTGGGTGTTATAGATTTAGTCACAGTGATAAACAAAATCTCACAACTGCTTACCATGCAGATAGAACCATGGTTCTATGTAATTACTTATTGGTTTGGTCTGTATATTAAGGTTTTTTTTTATCATTTGGTGTCTGGTCAAAAGTAATTGTGGTAATCTCCTGAAGAAGCGTATCTCCCGCGAAACATGTTGAGAAACACATTGCTATAGACTGTATGATAAAATATATCATCTTTGTATACTGTTCATGTTTTTGAGCGTACATCTCATTTTTAATATGTTTTTTCTACACAAATAAACGTTATGTTTTTAAAGAAATTGACTATGTAAGCTTATGTCGGTACCAATAAAATCCCACAGCCCCTCTCACCTTCCTTGTTAGGAAATCTGAATACGGAAAGGTTTCTTCACAGTAAGAGCTGTGAAAATGTGGAATAGACTCCCCCAGTGGTGTTTCTGGCCAGCTCAGTTCATTGCTTTAAGAAAGCCTGGATTCTTTCCTAAATCTAGAGAATATAACTAGTTACTAACATTTATAGGTAAAGTTGATCCAGGGAAAATCTGATTGCCTCTCAGGGGATCAGGAAGGATTTTTTTCCCTTGTTGGAGCAAATTGGATCATTGGCTTTGCTGTTTTTTTTTCTCCTTCCTCTATGTATATAGAATTGTTTATATTTGTTCCCCTTTTATTGGTTGAACTAGATAGACTTGTGTCTTTTATTTTTTTCCAACCAGACTAACTATGTAACTAATGCAGAGCAATTTTGATCCGATTTTCGATGCAATCAGGTAGTTCAGGCACAGTGCATCTTGGTGCGATTTGGATGTGGTTTTTAATGCATGTTTTACTACTGTGACTCATCCCTGCTGTTATTCAATGGTAACTCAATGTTTGTTTTCCCATTGCCATGTGATTCAGTGGGACCCAGGTCACATGTGGAATTGCATCAGTGGTAACCGGGCCTAAATGTGAAAACAAAGCTGAAGACATTGCCTCTTATTATACAGTTTATATGACCCTAGAAATGCTGCTCAATGCTCTGAATGGGATCAGAGGAGAGATTCTTTGCAGAAAATATAGTCAAAGCACATGGAAATATTGGGAATAATACCGTTTTTGTTTCTATAAAATGAAATCCAAACTGAGAATTTTAATTTTCTTTTATCTCTGTACAGGTGGATTGATGAACTGCGTTTTTGGTTAAGTTGGTCTTCATAGCCACAAGTCACACTGGAGGCAAATCATGTTGGTGTTCTGAAAAGATTGTTTTCCTGCAGATCACTGGAGGATTCACACAGCACACAAGACCTATCCGTGTTCTAAATGTCATAAATGTTTTGGGTGTTCTTCAACATTGATCCATCCTCAGAGGACAACAGGAGAGAAGTCATTTCAGTGTTCTGGAAGTGACAATGGCTTTACAGTAAAGTCCAACCCATGTATATTTAAGAGACTTCACAGAAAAAAGACGATATATCTTGTTAGGAATGTGACTGGTTTTACATTGGAAGGAAAGCTTATCAGACACCAGAAGGCTTACACTAGAGAGAAGCCATATCAGTGTTCCAAATGTGACAAAACGCTTGGAGTGATGTCACACCTTATCAAACACCAGAGAATTCACACTGGAGAGAAGTTGTATCCATGTTCTGAATGTGGTAAAGCTTTTACAGACAAGTCAAACCTTATCAGACACCAGAGGGTTCACACTGGAGAAAAGTCGTATAGATGTTCTGAATGTGACAAAGCTTTTGCAGTAAAGTCAAACCTTATTATACACCAGAGGATTCACACTGGAGAAAAGCCCTTTGAGTGTTCTGAATGTGACAAAGCTTTTATAATGAAATCCGAGCTTATAGTGCACCAAATAGTCCACACTGGAGAGAAGCCCTATCAATGTTCTGAATGTGACAAAGCTTTCACAATAAAGGGAAACCTCATCAGACACCAGGTTGTCCATTCTGGAGAGAAGCCATATCAATGCTCTGAATGTGAGAAAGCTTGTTCATTGAAACCAAACCTTATGAGACACCAGATGGTCCATACTGGGGAGAAGCCATATCAGTGTTCTGAATGTGACAAAGCTTTTATATCCAAGGCAGAGCTTATTGTACACCAGAGGGTTCACACTGGACCAAAGTAATTTCAATGTTCTGAATGTGACAACGTTTATACAAAGGAAACAAATCTTATTGTACATCAGAGGGTTCACACTGGGGAGAAGCCACATCAATGTTCTGAATGTGATAAAGCTTTCGCAATGAAGCCGCACCTTATCAGGCACCAGATGCATCACTTTAGAAAGAAATAATATATGTGCTCTGAAGTTTATAAAGCTTACTAGTCGCCAGAGGGTCCACAGTCTTCATCTTCAGCCGAAGGGGGGAAACTCTTAGAGTAGTGGGGTATTAAAGATGCAGTAGCTCAGCCAATGTGAAAGAGTTGGGGGTGTCTCAGCAGTTCCCCCACCAATGTGATTCCACAAGCTAATGAGAAAGTAAAAAGATATAATGCTACTGTGAAAAAACAAACTTGCTACAATCTGTGAGCAAACCATAATAAAAAGGACGGATGCCTTAGTTTAGCACTTATGTCCATCAGATTCACACTCAGAAGGCTTCTGAATGCATTACATTTTTGGACAAGCACCAATGACTGAACTGTGTTTTCTTCATGATTGTTATCATCTTCCTGCATATGGAGCTTTGACAACATGTGTGAGTAATTTTGTTAGATTTTACATTAATGGACATGTATTCCCTGATGGTTTCTTGTTTGCCAGATCCTGAGCTAATACATTAACCGCTTCCCGACCGCCGTATGCAAAATGACGGCCGGGAAGTGGCTTAGTTATCCTGACTGGACGTCATATCACATCCTCAGGATAAATAGCCACCACGTGCCCGGGGGGGGCGCATCGCGGCGATCGGTGGTGTGGGAGGTCAGTCTGACCCCCCGCAATACCGATCTCGGTAAAGCGCTTCGATATGAAGCACTTTACCATGTGACCAGCCGTGACCAATCACGGCCGGTCACAGTGTAACACAGGAAAGCCGTTTATCGGCTTTCCTGTACTCAGGTCTGCAGACCTGAGGAGTGGAGAGCCAATCGGCTGCTCTCCTGACAGGGAGAGTTTGTGCTGATGATTTATCAGCACAGCCCTCCCTCGGATTGCCATCCTAGACCACCAGGGAGCCTGCCCAGGGACCACCAGGGATGTGCCCAGCCAGGACCACCAGGGAGCCGACCAAGGACCACCAGGGAGCCGATCTGGACCACCAGGGAGACCCCCCTAGACCACCAGGTAAGAGACATAGTGCCCAATGTGGATGGCACTCAGTGCCACCCTCAGATGCCACCCTAGACCACCAGGGAATGAGCCCCTATCAGTATATATGCCCATCAGTGCCACCTATCAGTGCCCAGTGCCACATGGTGCCAATCAGTGCTGTCTATGCGTGCCCATCAGTGCTGCTTAGCAGTGTCCGTCAGTGCTGCATATCAGTGCCCCCTATCAGTACCCGTCAGTGCTGCTTATCAGTGCCGCCTAAAAGTGTTAATCATTGCTGCATATCAGTGCCTCATCATCAGTGCCACCTCATCAGTGCCGCCTCATCAGTGCCAATCAGTACTGCCACATCAGTGCCCATCAGTGTAGCCTCATCAGTGCCCCCCAGTGATGGAGAAAATTTACTTATTTACAAAGTTTTGTGGCAAAAATAGAGAATTTTTTTTTTTTTCAAAATTTTCGGTCTTTTAGCGCAAAAAATAAAAACCACAGGGGTGATCAAATACCACCAAAAGAAAGCTCTATTTGTGGAAACAAAATGATAAAAAATCTGTTTGGGTGCAGCGTCGCACGACCGCGCAATTGTCATTCAAAGCGCAACAGCACTGAAAACTGAAAATTGGTCTGGTAGTAAAGTGTTCTAAGTGCATGGCATTGAAGTGGTTAAGGGTGCATTCACACCCGTGAATGCATTCTGCCTCTGATCAGAAGTAAGAAACCCAGCAGCAGCTCCCGGGATTAGCAGCTGGAGGCAGCCCCATTGAAAGCAATGGGAGGCTGCCCACTCCTGCAGCTAATCCCACTTGCAGGCAATCACATGTGAGTGATTGACTCTGGCTACAGGCTAGGGTTCTCTATTCTAATCAGAGGCAAGGTGCGTTTGCAGTTGGGAATGTACCCTAACAAATCTGCTTCAGCAACAGAGACTAGGTAGTGGCCAGGTGGAATCTTAAGCCTCTGCAGCCAAGTTTGAGGGCTCTGGTAAGCCTGCTTGGCCCACGCCTCCCATTGTAAAAAGGTTCCAGCTCCCCTCTGTGACAACAGCACTTCAGAATGGTGTGGGGCACCAGCCAAGGAAGAGTTTCTGTCCAATGAGAAATCCACTTCCTAATCCTGCTTAGGTCCTCCAACAGGGAGTTGCTTACGGTTTGCTGCTGTGTTATGTTGTTTAGACAGGGTCACTTGGGTCCAACTGGCCAATTGTTTCCTCTGGTTCTTCTGCATATCTAGGCATTCCATCTGGTAAAGAATGGACGTTCCCTTTGTCTTGTTTATCTTTGCAGCTATTGCTTAGAATTGGTGGCCCAAATTTCCTTTGTGGAAATCACACAGTGCAGCAGAAATCGATATGAACTTCATGTAGGACAGACTAAATGAAAAGTCTAAAACCTTTCCTCCCCACAGCTGATGAACACTGCATAGGGTTTGTAATAAATGGCAGTGAAAAGAAATGTTTTTTTTCCCAAAGTGTATGGCCCATTTTGCAAACTGTGCAGTTTTAAGCTTATTTTATTTAGCCCATCCATCTACTTAAAAGAGACTGTGCCACCAATTTAAAACATTGCAGATTAAATAATGTTTGGGATACGTCACAAGTAGTCGACACCCCTCCTTTCCAAAATCTGAAAAGTAAATCAGACAGGATGTACTTCAAGTATAGCTAAAGACGACGTGACACACTAAAGGTGTTTCCTTTAAACCCGGTGGTTAAGATTCGTTATCGACGTTTCTATTTGTTCTGTTTCCCTTGCAGGTAAGAAATGGTCTACCTTACGGATCTATACGTCTTCTTGGTCTCCTTTGTTAACCGGTCAACCTGGGTTCACTGGGACAGATTTGTTGTATTGTG
>BLSH010410555.1:160957-180712 GCA_018402905.1 Glandirana rugosa | reverse complement strand
AACAATAATCTGTCCCTTACAGCAACAGCAGGAACCTGACCCTATAGAACTAGGAGATGATTTTAGAATAATAATCTGTCCCTCTAAGCAGTAGACTCTACCCAGTCCAGTCAGATCTTTCTGTAATGCAGGATGAGATGTTATTAGATCTGCAATCTGTCCCTCACAGTGCCAACAGCATCCTCTCCCTACACTAGTCTGAGAGCATGTGACATTCAGCACTAAGTGACTCCAGCTTATAAAGAGGCTGGGTCACATGATGCACTGGCCAATCACAGCCATGCCATTAGTAGGCATGGCTGTGATGGCTTCTAAGGGCAAACCAGTGAAATGCTTGTTGATTGGCTGCCCTGCAGCTATTCAACAGGCAGGATCAAATAACCAAACCCAGAACCCGAACCCAAACTTTTTTTCAAATGTCCGTGCTCGGGTCAAGGACACCCCAAAGTTCGGTACGGACCCGAACTTTACAGTTCGGGTTCGCTCAACTCTAATCTCAAGGTCCTAGTTTACAAATGGCCACAAAATTTTTGAAGTAGTTTGAGATTGATCCACTGAAATCTGCAAATGATATGACTGTAAATAATCACCTTGTAAAATAACCAATTCCGCTTAAAATTGAAAATAAAGGCATACATTTGCTCTCAGCTGCATAAGAGCTGGGGGAGGAGAAGCTACAGCACACTGATCTTCCCAGTGAAAAGCTGTGCCCATTCACAGCTCTTACAATCACCCCATCTTGGGTATTTTGAAACCCGATGGACAGTGGCGCTTGTGTGCTGATCTCCAACAGCTTAACAAGCGTGTCTACATGTCAGGATGGCCCGTACCTTATATAGACCAGTGTCTTGCCCAACTCCAAGGGTCCCAGGTATTCACAGCCCTTGATTATGCCCAGGGATACTGGATCATAAAAGTCAGTGAAGAAGTTCAGTATAAACTAGCCTTCAGTTTTGGGAAACAACAGTACTGTTTGGCGCGCATGCCTTTATATTAATTTTAGCCATGAATTTGCTGTATTTATGCACAAGGCTATGCCAGATGCCCTAGAATGGGGAACACTGGCATATGTTGATGACATGCTAATCAAAAGTACTGATATGACCAAGCACTTAACAGAACTTCAATGTCCTGGGCCAGTTAAAGACAGCCGGGATAAAATGATCCATTCAGAAAGCACAGTGGTGTCACGCCCGGGTAAATTTCTTTGGCCAGAAAGTTACTTCAGAAGGTCTAAATCCCCAGAAGAGGAAGGTTGAGGCAGTGCTAAACTGTAATGTCCCTACTTAATCTGAAGATAGTTTCTAGGAATGGTTAACTATTCGCGTAAGTTCATTGACAATTATGCCAAAATTAGCAACTCACTGCTTCATCTGCTGAAGAAAGACACCGGATGGTCATGGGGCAAGGAACAAGAAGACGCTGTGAAGGAACTGAAGGTATGACTCACCCAGGCTCCTTGCCTTGCGTATCCAGAAGGAGGTAAACCCTTTTATCTTGAGACAGGGCGCACACAGGTATGTATGAGTTCCGTTCCCTACCAGAAACAAGAGAATGTCAGTAAGGTTATCGCCTATGCTAGTAAAACATTGTCCTCAGCAGAGATGAAGATTTCTGACTTCGAAAAGCTGTATTGTTCACTGTGTGGGCTTTACAGAATTTCCACAGTTGTGTTCAAGGTGAGAGAATTATTGTTGAAACTGCCCACCAACCTTTACAGTATTTACAGAGTGAATGTATCAGGGATGGAAATGTGTCTAATAGCCACATCACTGCTTGGACTTTGTCTTTGCAAGGGTGGCCTCTGGAAATTCAATATAAACAGAACAAGAAAAGTCCAGCAGCCCAGGGCCTTGCTGAGCTCCATGATTGTTCAGCAGTCGATCCCGGTATGGGAACCCCAGACGCTGACTTTTTAGAAGAACTGTTATCTCCCTACAAGGATTATGATGAAGAATACTGTAAACAGTTGCCGTGTGTATATGTAGATGGTTGTGCCTATTATCATAAGGACCAAGAACAGCTCCAACTAGTGGCAGGTATTGGGATTGTATGGACTTATTGTATAGTCCCGATCTTTGTGGGATACAGACTTGGGCCGAGAAGCAGCCAAATTGCTGAACTCGCTGCACTCTTGAAATCTGTTGAGATGACCATAGATTACCACCTTAATGAGTTCACCATCATCGCTGATTCCAATTATGTTAGGAATAGTTTTGTTGAGTACATTCCCCGGTGGAAAAGGAATATATGGTCAAAAGCAACACTAAACCTTGTCAAACATGGGAAGCTAGTTTGTCAAATAGACCAGCTGGTAAGGGAAATTAAATCACTCGGTATTTTAAGGAAACCAAGGTCCACTCTAAAATCTTAGGTGAAGAAAAGGAAGGGAATGATCAGGCTGATTCCATAGCCAAAGAAGAGGCCATAACAGGTGAGTATCTAGGCATAGATCATCTCTTAGGTACGGTACAGTCAGAAGCTGTCACTAGGCCACACGCCAGGATGACTGATGATTCAAATGTATTGCAATGGAGTCATGAGGCTCCCAGTGAAGATTTAATTGCAGTTCAATAAGAAGACCCAATAATTGGCTTATTTTATAAAAAGTTAGAAAATCCAGACCAGAATCCTAATGGTCAAGAATATTATACTGGCAAAGAAGACTTACAGTATCTCACAAAAGTGAGTACACCCCTCACATTTTTGTAAATATTTTATTCTATCTTTTCATGTGACAACACTGAGGAAATTACACTTTGCTACAATGTAAAGTAGTGAGTGTACAGCTTGTATAACAGTGTAAATTAGCTGTCCCCTCAAAATAATTCAGCACACAGCCATTAATGTCTAAACCACTGCCAAGTGAGTACACTCCTAAGTGAAAATGTCCAAATTGAGCCCATTTAGCCATTTTCCCTCCCCGGTGTCATGTGACTCGTTAGTGTTACAATGTTTCAGGTGTGAATGGGGAGCAGGTGTTTAAAATTTGGTGTTATCGCTCTCACTTTCTCATAATGATCACTGGAAGTTCAACATGGCACCTCATGGCAAAGAACTTTCTGAGGAATTGTTGCTCTACATAAAGATGGCCTAGGCTATAAGAAGATTGCCAAGACCCTGAAACTGAGCTGCAGCACAGTGGCCAAGACCATACAGCGGTTTAACAGGACAGGTTCCACTCAGAACAGGCCTCGCCATGGTCGACCAAAGAAGTTGAGTGGTTGAGTCCAAAGGTTGTCTATGGGGAAATAGCTTTATTAGTGCTTCCAGAATTGCTGCAGAGATTGAAGGGGTGGGGGGTCAGCCTGTCAGTAGTCAGACCATACGCTGCACACTGCATCAAATCAATCAAGTCAGCATGGCTGTCATCCCAGAAGGAAGCCTCTTCTAAAGATGATTCACAAGAAAGCCCACAAACAGTTTGCTGAAGACAAGCAGACTAAGGCCATGGATTACTGGAACCATGTCCTGTGATCTGATGAGACCAAGATAAACTTATTTGGTTCAGATGGTGTCAAGCGTGTGTGGCGGCAACCAGCTGAGGAGTACACAGACAAGTATGTCTTGCCTACAGTCAAGCATGGATGGTGGAAGTGTCTGGGGCTGCATGAGTGCTGCCGGCACTGGGGAGATACAGTTCATTGAGGGAACCATAAATGCCAACATGTACTGTGACATACTGAAGCAGAGCATGATCTCCTCTCTTCGGAGACTGGGCCTCAAGACAGTATTCCAACATGGTAACAACCTCAAACACACCTCCAAGACGACCACTGCCTTGCTAAAGAAGCTGAGGGTAAAGGTGATGGACTGACCAAGCATGTCTCCAGACCTAAACCATATTGAGCATCTGTGGGGCATCCTCAAATGGAAGGTGGAGGAGCACAAGGTCTCTAACATCCACCAGCCTCATGATGTCATCATGGAGGAGTGGAAGAGGACTCCAATGGCAACCTGTGAAGCTCTGGTGAACTCCATGCCCAAGAGGGTTAAGGCCCTGATGGAAAACAATGGTGGCCACACAAAATATTGACACTTTGGGCCCAATTTGGACATTTTCACTTAGGGGTGTACTCACTTTTGTTGCCAGCAGTTTAAACATTAATGGCTGTGTGTTGAGTTATTTTGAGGGGACAGCAAATTTACACTGTTATACAAGCTGTACACTCACTACTTTACATTGTAGCAAAGTGCCATTTCTTCAGTGTTGTCACATGAAAAGATAGAATAAAATATTTACAAAAATGTGAGGGGTGTACTCACTTTTGTGAGTAAAGATCACGTATGAGATTCTTCGGGATTATGCCTACTGGCCTCATATGTTGCGTGATGTGAAGGCGTACTGCCAAGGCTGTTTTAATATATCCTTAATTTCAACCAACTTCACTAACCCATAGGGTACCCCTTCAGAAAAGGGGAATCTGTGTGCCTTTGTCAGACCTTCAAATGGATTTCATTGGATCTGTAACAAAATCTTCATGTGGGAATCGATATATATTAACTGTTACATGTTTATTCACCAAGTATGTTGAATATATACCAGCACCAAATAACAGCTCTGATACATGCACTGCTTTATTAACCAATCACATCTTTTCACGTTTTGGTCTTCCCCAGAGAATAGATTCTGATAGGGGTTCACATTTCACTATTGAAGTGATGAACAAACTGTGGAAAATATTGGGCGTAAAAAGGAAATTGCATATAGCATATCTGCCCCACGGTACAATCAGAGAATTGTTAACTCCCTAAAGAAGTTTGTCAAGGAAACAGGCAAGGACTGGGATGTAAGTCCTCATGGCCTCAAGGGCAACTCCAAACACGGTCACAAAAATGTCGCCTTTTGAACTCATGATCGGAAGGCGGATGGTCTTGCCCCAACACCTATTGTACCTCACTACTGATCCTAATTTGGTCAATGCCACCACAATGCACCAATACATAGAGGATTTGTGAAAACACTTACAATATGCATTTACCTTTGCCCAGCGGAATATTGAAAGAACCACAACTAGCACTAAGACTATGATCTTAAGACCACCAAGAATGAGTATGAAATTGGGGACAAGGTCTATCTCTAAAACTTTGCAAGGGGCCAGGTCAAGGAATGGAAATTTACGTTCCTTTAACATTGTTGACAAGATTTCCCCCCTCGCATATAAATTGCATATTCCTCAGAATAGGGAAATCAGTGAGAGATGGGTGTACATAAATAAATTACATGCTTGCCATAACAAGTCACAATTACAGTTATTGGAAGACTAACCCGCATACTCCTCCTTGACGATTGTAAGATCGTAATTGGCAACCACTAAATTAAAGGTGAATTGAAATTTTGCTTTACCAGACTATATATTTATTTTATTACATATGTGATACTCAGACTTTTTATTTCCCTAGTGTGTGTGAGTGTAATGATGCCCTTGATGACGTCCAAACCAGCAATCGGGAGTATTAGTGACCGGACACTAGAAGGGAGGTCAGTTGATGACCTGATGTTCCGAACCAGAGACCCGACCACCAGCCATCATACCAGAGAGGACGACCAGATGCCCCAAAGGAGAGACCGGCCCACAAGACTGTCCTGGGAACCCACCGTGTGGTCAATCCTGGGTATTCTGTTGTGGATGTCCATGCCAGGTCAGGCCGGTCTCATACCCCGACCAGGAACTTCCACGGGAATACTCGTCCAAGAAGCACCCGGATTCATCTTGACTGAAAAACGAAACATCACCCAAAAAGTTTGCATCAGTGTGGATCCAAAACCTCCACAGAAAGACGTTTTAACCCTCAGAATATCCAATCCCCAGAAATCAAGGAATGGTACCCCATGCACTTGAAAGCAGCACATACTCGGGTAGAGGAGATACTGATCCAAGCTCGTAAACCATTTGTTCCAGTAGCTACAGAGCATGAAAAAAGACCAAAGAGGTTCATTGGGGCCCTGATAGCCAGACTAATCTTCACCGTCCTAGGAGTCATGGTGTCCACTACCATATCTGCTGCTAATTCAGTTTCAGTAAGGACTCTCGCAACGGAGATTGAAAATTTACAAATGAGTTTCCGAGCTATCCACCATGAACTTGAAACACAAAAAGCACGGTTATTAGACTTACTCACCATCCTCAACCAAACCGTGTTCACTCTAAATTTACATTCAGAACTAATCACCCGGTCTATAGACCTACATCAAACTCATGAACTGTTCAAAAGAGAACTTATGCTCATTCAAGAACCAATCTTATTCCATACTTTAGCTTTTCTAAATGAAATACAACAGGAAATGAATGCCATCTCCCATAAATGCATCCCACTATACTTTGTGTCTACCGACATAGTGAAAAACCTGCTCAATCAGGTCAATGGGGATGAAGTAGAGGACTTTCAAATCAATTTGGCTTTCAAAACAGAAAGTGCTATGCCCCTATACATCAATCCAGATCTTGAAGTTTGCTTCCTGTTGGCCACACCCTACGTCTCCTCCAAAAATATTTTCCAGATGAAGACGATTCATAATGTCAGAACATGGAAAGGAGATATACATGTGCAAATCAAAACCCCTGACCTGATTGCCTGTCGACCCTGGGTGCCAGATCTATATACTATACCCCTTTTGAAGTAATGCACACAGTTTAAGGACATCCATTTCCAATGTCATGGAAACCCATTCATATATGATACAACCCATGTGCTTTGTGGCCTGGAATATGAGAAGCATGGTTCCGAACAATGCAAGGTACACATGCAACAGACCGCAGATCCCTCAGAAGTACAGGCAATACTCGTGAAAGATGAATGGCTTGTAAGCACAGCATTAAAAAACATGAGCATATTCTACAGAAAACAAATGAGCCGTGTCATAGCTTTGCCTGCTACCGTATCCATTATTAAGTTTCCAACCAATTCCAGAATCACTATCAGAAAAACTACTCTATGTCCAATGGAACCAAAGTTTGGGAAGGGGTTGTTGAAAGTGTTGGCTCATTCCAACATCAGGACATGCCAATGAATCCAGACCTGAAATTCTTGTTAGTACATAAACCTAACCACACCATCCAAATGTCTATTGAAAAGGACAATCAGTCAATTGAAAATTTTGACTATTCAGAGAAGGACCACGTATTATTGGATAGCCAATCTTATTTTCTGCTAACAGATATAATAATTTGTATCTTTATTGAACTATTAATAAGGTGGTTAGTAATTCTAACAATCCATATGGTGAAGGTATCGCAAGAAACTCACAGACAAATACCGACAGTCCTGAGACTGATCAGTGGAGGTTACCAACAACCATAATTGTCAATGCCCTGCCTACCAATTGATTGCCCTGTACGATACTGACATACAGGTGAATGAAAAAGGGGATATATGTCAGGATATTTCTATATAAAAGTATGAGAACTGATGAACTATGATTTTGCAAAAACTGAATTCTCCTTTCTCATGAACCATTTAAGACAAGGACAGGAAAAGGCCTTGAGGAACTGGTTCTTCAGACAATTATGTTAACCAAACTTAAATAGTGCAAATGTAATTTCAGGCTATGTAATCTTTCAACCCCACTAGACAATGCTGAGAGGACTTGATGTGAAGGTCAGTAAATAAAAGTCTTTGATCAAGGAAGATCTAAATTAAAGATATCACAGCTCCTTATGTGAAACTTAACTCAGAGCAATAAATCTCCAAGACAGTAGTTTACCCCCATTGTTCCAAGGATAAAGTTATTTGTCCCAGAGGCCCCAACGCATACTCAGCTGACAATACAAATCATCAACTACATTCACAAAGGAAGGCAATTACAAAACCAGCTAAAAAAATAAATATATGTATATGTAGGTATATACAGGATAAACAGTATCTCCCTAAAGTGAGTACACCCCTCACATTTTTGTAAATATTTTATTCTATCTTTTCATGTGACAACACTGAAGAAATGACACTTTGCTACAATGTAGTGAGTGTACAGCTTGTATAACAGTGCACATTTGCTGTCCCTTCAAAATAACTCAACACACAGCCATTCATGTCTAAACCGCTGGCAGCAAAAGTGAGTACACCCCTAAATTAAAATGTCCAAATTGGGCCCAAAATGTCAATATTTTGTGTGGCCATCATTATTTTCCAGCACTGCTTTAACCCTCTTGGGCATGGAGTTCACCAGAGCTTCACGGGTTGCCAGTCACATCGCCTGCTACATTTTGAGCCCGAAATAGGGCAGATAGGCGGCCATCCTCCGCACGGCCGGAAATTTAGGCCGCCTACCATCACCGGAATGAACGGCACAGCGAGCGGTGCTCCACACCATATACCACACTGCTGGCACCTCAAACAAACGACTAATACCCTCTCCTCTACAAGGCCCTGAGAGCCAACTTATAAGGAACACCTGGTAATTGCTGGCCTTAAGCTGGAGTTTAACAGACGCAAACCGAGGCCTTGCTTCCATTACGCGAGACCGCGGTCTCTCTGAGGCCTAGTGATACCTCCACAGCGGCCATATTACCACACCCAGGACCCACAGTAATACAGCCAAGACATCAAAGGTGCAGTTGGCAAACCCCGGGACAGGACAGCATCCTAAACCACCAACTGCCCGAAGAACACTACCCTGCCCTAGGGGGCGCACCAGAAAGCTGCATGAGTGCATAAAATTACCATTCCCCAGAGGAACGGCATATCCACGTGACCTAACCACTTCTTATAAGCTTTGCTGCATTCTACATTCCCTCCTACACCTGGGACCTTGTTCCGCAGACGCAGAGAGGAACCGCAACTTCAAAAACTGTCCCAGTTCTTCAACCCAGCCTGTAAAGACCCTCTTTTAAACAACACCCAGAACTCCCATATGCAACCCACAGTTGGTCCCCTAGCAGCAGCTACGTTTGTGTTTCCCCATACAGATCCGGCAGGGTCAAACACACAGAAAACTTAGGGGAATCGCCTCCCGTGACTCCCGACACAAGAAGCCCTGCGAAATCGCGCCCAAGACGAGCTTCCCTACCCGATGTACATAACGGGCCGGAAATGGAGGTAAGCGAATCTCCCCTTCTTCCTGACAACAAAGTTTTAGACCCTATTGCCTCATTCCCCACAGTAGGACAGCCTATGTCAGACGTCACAATGAAAGACATGTTACTTTCCCTCAGATCCTCACTACAAGCAGACATGCAAGCGTGTTTCAAACAACAAGCTGCAGAGGTACAAGCTCTAGGAGAAAGAGTTAGCTACTTAGAGGACTTGGTGAGTGCATGTACAGAATCATTCAACAACATGGTAGACGCACATACAGCACACTTTGATGAAATCACTTGGCTGAAATCAAAGGTAGCAGATCTGGAGGATCGATCCAGGCGCAACAACTTGAAATTAAGTGGGATTCTGGAGTCAATTCAGCATACCCAACTCCCTCACTTTGTGCGGGATCGGTTTAGAATGGTCGCTCCAGACCTTCAACCAGCAGACTTAACTATAGACCGCATACACAGAATACCGAAACCCTCTTTCTTACCGCAAGAGATACTGAGGGATGTCCTCCTACGGATGCACTATTTTCAGGCAAAAGAAACGATCATCTCGGCCTTCCGAAAAAAAGATCTCCTACCTAATAAAGCAAGGAATATACAGGTCCTACCTGATTTCTCCGCCCATACCCTGCAGAGACGTAAAAACCTGCTGTCAATCACTAAAGCGCTCAGGAACCACGACATAGGCTACCAATGGAAATATCCGGCTACACTCAAAATTGTACGGGATGGCTCCACGTCTATAGTCAACAATATACAAGAAGGCCTGAACCTACTTAAAGATTGGAATATCATTCCAGTAGAGCCTCCAATCCCTCCCAACCCTAAAACTCCTCGCTCTCTACATCACCAGAAAGGGGAGTGGTCTCGGGTCGTAGGTAAATGGAACTCCAAAAAATAGCCTTAGCTGGGCTACATCAACTAAAGACTATTACACTCAAGCCGTTCTCCCTGGAGAAGCAATTCCATCAGTGGAATACAGATATGTTCTTCCAATCTCCCCTCGCAAATTCTGTAGCTCAGCTGCATGTAGTCCCTCGGGTCCCTTTTCTTATGTTTACGTTTCCATTTCTGTTCACGTTCATTTACGGTCAGTCTACCAACGGGTCTAACTTGTTCAACTCCACTGCCAAAGTACACGTTCTGCATTTTTTTATGTGATCACCAAGGCACCAGCTCTTACCCTACGCTTCCCTCCCAGGCCCCGAAAGATTTCTACTAAATCTTACTGATTATACTGGAATGTCGACTCCCAGGAGTTTCTGCACGCAGGACCTAATAATGCATATAAGAAGGAAGGTTTTCGTCAAGATCAAGTCCCACAGGAACTTTGATGTCTCTTAAACTGATTTCAATTAATGCCCGGGGCTTAAACCACCCAGCTAAACATTTTTCTATATGGAAAGAGGCCACCAAATCCAAAGCAGATATTGTGATCGTGCAAGAAACTCACTTTAAGACAGACGCTGTTCCACTTTTCCACCACAGGGACTTCCCCCATGTCTTTTCTGCATGCTACAAGTCAAAAAAAAGAGGAGACCTCATTATTATTAAGAATACTCTCTCCTTTAAACTGCACTCAAAGATGTTGGACGAGGGAGGTCGATATGTAATTCTGGTATGTACTATAAATGACAGATTATACACTATTGTAGGGGTCTATGCACCCAACACTAGACAAGGCAAATTCTTTCGCAAGTTATTCAAACACTTAGCTAACTGCAAAAAGGGAGAATTGATAATAGGCGGGGACATGAACTCTATCATAGACCCAAAACTAGACTCAACAACCAGTAGGAAATATCGTACCTCCCTCCTATCCAATATCCTGCAGAGTGAAGATGTTTATGATACATGGCGTTGTGTACATGCATCAGAACGTGACTACATGTATTATTCCCCCAGGTATAACTCATATTCTAGATTGGATCACTTTTTGTTGATAAATGGATGTTACAACGGACCACACGGTTATATCCATTTCAATCTCGGAGAAAGGTAGCTGTAAACCTGTTTCAACTTGGAGATGCAATAACAAACTCATCAAAGACAAACCCAGCAGGGACCTATTCACACAGCAGCTGAAAGAATATTTCAGCATCAATAATACCCCCGATACTGACATCTTCATGGTGTGGAATGCGCACAAGGCATATCTTAGAGGTATCATGATTCAGCAAGGGGCGCAAGCTAAACACTTAAGAAGCATTAAGCTAGATACAACACTGACCAACCTATTAGAGCAAGCCAATAAAACCAACCCAAACCCAGACACAGCGTCCAAGCTGGCCACTACACGATTGGAACTACGCTCTCTATTACAGGAGGACCATGACTTTATGCTTAGCAGGCTCAAAATGAAGTATTACTCTTCCCACAATAAAGCAGGAAAATTCCTAGCCTCACGTTTAAAAGCCCACAGGATCAAGGCTAAGATCCCCTTCCTCTATCATCCCATAACTAAACAAAAACTTATGAATCCCCAACAAATAGCAGACGCGTTCGCGGACTATTATGACTCATTATACAACTTAAAAGTTAACAGCTCTACCCCCCGACCCACGACGGACGCCATCTTGTCCTTTCTCGATAAAATTAAATTACCAACACTCGGGGCGTGGCCAGCATGTGAAGCGGGACAGAAGTACGGTGCTGGAGCTCCGATCCTGATACAGCTTTCAGCCAGTTTTAAATACTTACCTCCCGGTTCTTCTTAGCCATCCGACCCTGCGAACGTTTTCCCCACGTTGCTGTGCTGTCTGGAGGTGGAGGGGGATCATCCGAGTGGTGGCAGTCTGATCCGGGAGCAGAGGCCTGCAGATGCTGGGCTGGAGTGGCGGCCACCTTGCCCACGAGGAGCACAGGGGAGAGACACGGCTTCATCTGGAGAGGTGAGGCAGGCTGCGGCTGCGACGATAGGGGACCTTGTGTGCCCCCCTTCAGTTGGTGAGGACCGTGGCCATAGAGATTTGTCTGGCTAGCCTCTCTGCTCTGGGGTGTGCTGCGCTGGGTGGGACCCGGGAGCCCGCCATCCTCTGCATACAGGGGAGGTGGATGGGCCCCCCTCGTACTAGATCTACCGCACACAGTGACCCCCAACGCTCCTACTCCTCGGTTGTGTGGGCGTCTGGGCCCCGGCCCCCCACCATGGTGGCAAGTACGCAGGCTGCAGCGGAGCCGGCTGAGAGGAAGGCCCCCTCGGGGGCTGACCTTTTGGAGGCTGTCAAGGCCTATAATGAATCCATCATGGCGTGCAGGGAAACACTGATGACAAAAATTGACTATCCATGCAATAGATGTGGGTCTCATCCACCGAGACATGGACAAATTTAGAGGCCGGGTGGCAGAAGTAGAGGATAGAGAGTCAGGGCTAGAGGATACGGTCCACTCCGACTCTAGGGAGCTCAGGGCCCTACAGTTGCAAGTAAAAGCACTTCAAAATAGAGCTATTGACACAGAAAATCGCTTAAGGCGCAATAATGTGCGTATCCTTGGCCTGCCTGAATGAGCTGAAGGTTCTAATCCAGCGGAATTTTCGGAACATCTCCTGACCTCAACCCTGGGACTGGGACCTATGTCCCCTACATTTGTAGTGGAAAGGGCACACAGAGTCCCGCCAGTTCCTCCTAAACCTGGCGCACCGCCACGTCCTTTCCTATTACGCCTCCTAAACTATAGAGACAGAGATAAAATCCTGTCTGCTGCTCGGGCAAAGCAAGAGATCATATATGGAAACACAAAACTTTCCTTTTTTCAGGACTACTCTCAGGAAATTCATTAGAAATGCAAATCCTTCACCGAGGTTCGCAGACGCCTGAGAGAGAAAGGCATACGGTTTGGTCTCCTGTACCCAAGCAAGCTACGAGTTACGGATGGTGATAGCACCCGTTTCTTTAATACACCGGAGGAGGCCTCAGAATGGTTGGATTCGCTTTGAGGAATAACATCCTTACTTCCACTGGAGCTGTTTGCCCTTGGCCGGCCGGCGCTCCCCCCCTCCCCCCCTCTTCCTCCTCCCCTGTTCACCTCCTGTATACGATGACAAGACGAGCATATATAGGAGAGAGAACTTTTACTTTTTGTTGTTCCCCTGTTCCTGACTTGCTGACATCCTCCTGAACAGTGAAAAGCTCCGGTAGCTATGGCATTTGGAGTTGCCCTAGCTTGGTTACACCCGACTCCGATTGCTCAATCCTTGCCCCCCCCCCCCGGGATTGTGTGTTGTATTCAGACGAGTGGAGAGTTGCTATCTGTTCACTGCAACTCTCCTTGGTACAGTAGCCCTGGACTTCCAGGCCGTCACTGGCCGGGCACTGTACCATCTGGCTGGCTGGCTGTGCCACTTTGGCAGGTGGAGACGTGGAGCCAGCTCCAAATTAGAAAGTCTGTCTTTCTGATCAATGGTTAATTGTTATGGGTATAGGCTCGCATCGGTGCCCCCCCTTGTTCTTTTTTTTTTCCTTTTTTTAACGTTTGGGGTGGACTGCGAGATGCGAGCAGGGTCGGCGCCTCGGTGCCTTATTGGGTTATGTTGTGTACTGTTGTTTTTTGTTTGTGTGTTTAAGCTGCCTCTTCTGCCAAAATGTTTTCGGTGCTGCTCCCTGTTTGGTTTGCTGCTCATGAGTTGCCCCTCTCCCCGGCCTATAGATTTCCTGGTAAGCCCCCGGTTGCATTCCCACCATAGTTATGGGTTCTCTTGATTCATTTTCGGTCCTCTCATGGAATGTTAGAGGACTCAATTCTAAATTTAAGCGGGCCCTTCTTTTTCAGTATCTCAAACTCCACTCCCCACACATTGTTCTGTTGCAGGAGACACATCCTATGGGCAGCATGATACTAACGCTGAAGAAGCCTTGGGTTCAGAGGGCCTTTAATGCCACATACTCCTTTTTTGCCAGGGGGGTCTCCATCCTACTGCATAAAAACCTACCTTGTTCTATCCAAGAAGTTATTACAGACCCTCTGGGCAAGTTTGTGGTGTTGGAATTGACGATATATTCTCAAAGGTTTTTTCTGGTTACAATGTATATCCCTCCTCCTTTTTCAGCGGATGTTTTATATTCGGTGCTGGAGAAGATTACCCCCTTCTGCCCCGCCAGGGTCATGTTTATGGGGGATTTCAACGCGATCTTGTCCCCTGATCTTGACCGGCCAGTGCCTCCTAAGTCTCACGTGCCTGATCTCGCAGCTTGGGCTCAGACGGCGGGACTTACCAAGGTGTGGAGGTGGAGGCATCCGGATGCCAGGTCGTACTCATGTTTCTCAAATCCCACAAAACGGCATTGAGAATAGACCTGGCGCTTGCGAATCCCTCTCTTCTGGCGGAGGTCTTGTAGGCTACCTATTTACCTAGTGGTCTCTCTGATCATGCCCCCCTTATGGTCACTCTGCGCTCTCCGGCATCTCAGAGTGCTGCGTTGTGTAGACTGGGGTCGCGTTGGGTCTCTCATCCGGACCTGGCGGACAAGATCCCCCCTTTGTTGGAGGCCTACTGTGAGCAGAATGCGGGATCCGCCTCCCCTGACGTAGTATGGGATGCCTTTAAGGCAACTACAAGGGGACACTATATCTCCACTATTGCTGCTGTGGTCAGAGAGCAGAGGTCCACCACGGGTGATTTGCAACAGTCGGTTACAGACCAATCCTCCGTTTATGCGGAAAACCCCTCCCCGGCCAATTTCGACCTTCTGTCGGTGGCTCAGAGGGAGTTACAACTTCACCTGACAGAGGTCACTAGACTAGAAGCATACCCAAGCAAACAAAACTTCTTTGAACAGGGGGACAGAAATGGTCATTTGCTGGCCATGATGGTTGTCCCCTTCGTTTCTGCTTCACAGGGGTACTAGGCAGGGCTGCCCTCTCTCTCCGGCATTGTTTGCCATTGCTGTCGAGCCGGTGGCTGAGGCTCTACGTGCCTCTCCGCTGATCACCGGGCTTCGGATTGGCTTGCTGGAGGAGAGGGTAGCCCTGTATGCGGACAACATGCTCCTCTTCTTGCAGGATGCAGGCCCGTCATTGCAGGCTGCACTCAGGGTTCTTGACAGCTTTGCGGGGGCCACCGGGCTTAGAGTAAATTGGATGAAATCCCTCCTGTTTCCTATAGATGAGGCAGCCAGGTCCACGGCTTCCCCAGATGTCCCGTTGAAGTGGGTTCGGGAATTCAGGTATTTGGGAGTACTGGTCTCAAAGACCACATCTGACTTTCTAGAGCTGAACTTGTCCCCGGTGGTGCGGGAGGTTAAGACTAGACTAAAGGCATGGGAAGACCTGCCCCTTTCCCTAATGGGACGTATCAATTTGATTAAAATGAAGCTCATTCCTAAATTTACATATCTCTTCCGCAGTTCCCCGCAGTGGATCCCTCTGTCATTTTTTCGCAGCCTAAACAACATTTTTTCGTCCTTCCTTTGGGGTCACAAGCCACCTAGATACAAGCTGAGCACGCTAATGCATCCCTGCGAGCAGGGAGGGATGGCCTTCATAGATTGTCTCAAATATTTTTTAGCCACCCAGTTGGTCACGGTGTTCTGGTGGCTCAATCCGGACCTCTTGAACGCAGCCACGAGTTTGGAGGCAGCAGTGGTGTGCTCCTTAGAGGCCCTGAGGCTCTTAACCTTCAGGGGACCTAGGGCCCCATATGATCTGACTCCCTCTATGCACACTACCCTGAGAGCCTGGAAAGCAGGACTGCAGTGTGAAAGGTACGCAAATACGACAATTTCACCAGACACACCATTATGGCTCAACCCAACCTACCTCACTTCTATCAGCTACAGGACCCCTCTGCGTGGACGAGGCATGGGGTTTAATTAGTGTCACAGGTGGTATCTGAGGGTAGACTCCTCTCCTTTGCCCAGGCCTCGTCCAGGTACGGAATTCCAGGGCATTATTTTTTTAGATACATGCAGCTTTCCCATGCCTTTATAGCTCAGTTCTCCCAATCTGCCTGCACATTCACTCAATCAGGTTTAGAGCAGACATTGAGGACATCCTGTGGGAAAAAAACGATTTCACAACTATATTCCTGGCTGGTATTCGCCTCCTTGTCACCGCTGTGGCTGTTGCAGGAGAGATGGCAACGCAATGCTCTCAATCTGGATGATGATGACTGGGACGACATATGGGATTTCCCATTTAAATCCCTAATCTCAATTAGAGGCCGGGTGGTGCAGTTTAAAATTGTGCATAGGGCCTATTACACTCCTTATAGAATTCATAAAATGCATCCGGAGGTGTCTTCTGGATGCTGGTAGTGCAGGGAGAAGGTGAGTGATTTTATACACATGTTCTGGTGTTGTCCCAAGATCCAAGACTACTGGGAGGAGGTTGTGGCAATGGTCAATCTGGTGGCCTCTACGTCCATTACCCCTTCTATTGAGTGTTGTCTGCTGGGACTGGTGGAGACTCTGGTGCCGACTGTTGCAAAAAGGACACTGATAGGGACCCTTCTTTTTTATGCCCGCAAAAAAATTGCTATGCAGTGGAAAAGGTCCGCCCCTCCATCCCGGATACAGTGGAAAAAATTGGAAAACAATTGCCTCCCGCTGTACAAAGACACATACACCTCAAGAGGCTGCCCTCTACAATATAACAAAGTGTGGCGGGCATGGTTGGAGGAGCTCTCCACGGCATAAGATACAGACTGCCGCGGGGTGGCCTCTCATCCCCCCCCGGACTTTGGTCTGGTGGGGGGGAGATGAGATGCCGGTTACGTGAGAGTGGATGCGGAAGGTCTGGGGAGAAGGGGGCTAGGTGGGCGTAGATGAGGAGCGGCAGAACATATTAGGCTCACCTGAAATATGATTACTCATGTATTGTGTGAGATTGGACTGCTTATGCACTGACCTCTGTAATGTCTGAAGCAGCTTGTTTGTTTTATATGTGTTGTGGCAGTCGCCACTGTGTGTACTTGTTCTTGAAAATTTCCAATAAACAGAACTTTAAAAAAAAAAATTACCAACACTCACTCCCACAGACCTAGAAACTTTAAACAGACCGTTCTCTCCAGAGGAAATAGTGAAAACAATTAAATCTATGCCTTGTGGGAAATCCCCGGGCCCGGATGGGTTCAGCAATGAATATTATCATACTGAAATACTCACCCCACACCTAGTAAAACTGTATAACACAGCAGCGGGCGGGGCGGCATTCCCCTCAGAGATGATTAAAGCACATATTGTTACACTCCCTAAGCCCGGAAAAAATCCTGACAACCCGCTAACTTCCGACCCATCTCTCTGCTTAACGCAGACATTAAAATATATACGGAAAACACTTGCACAAAGACTAAAAAATATTCTTCCACATTTGATTCAACCAGGTCAATCGGGGTTCAAGGTTGGCAGACAGGCCTCGGATGCCACGAGGCGTGTGCTCAACGTATTGCAATTTGCGGAGCGCGGTCGGACGCCTTCTCTGCTACTTTCTATAGATGCGGAGAAGGCGTTCGACCGCGTCCACTGGGGATACATGTCCCTCGTTCTACGCAGGTTCGGATTCCAGGGCCTAATCCAATCAGCCATAGCTGCACTTTATTCCTCTCCATTTGCCCAGGTGTACACAGCAGGGATGCTATCTATACCTGTCCGCATAACAAATGGCACACGACAGGGGTGCCCTCTATCCCTGACAATATTCAACTTAATGATTGAACCACTGGCGGAAAGAATCCGTTCTCACCCTCTGATATCAGGCTTCCTCTTCAAGGACAGACCCCATGTCGTAAACCTGTTCACAGATGATATCATACTCATGCTGACTAACCCCCAAATTTCCTTACCACAAGTACACAAAATTCTTACTGAATTCAGTAACCTTTCATATTACAAAGTCAATCATTCTAAATCCCTGATTATGGACCTAAACATCCCCAAACCAATAGCCACTAAATTGAGAGAGAGCATGCCGTACACCTGGACAGAAAGAGGCTTATCCTACCTGGGCATAAAAATAACACCGAAATGCGACTCCCTGGCCGAAAACAATTACAAACCATTGATCACTAAAATTGAGAAGGAATTAAAACAAATGGCTCAGACAGAGATGTCTTGGGTTGGGAGACTGGCTGCCTATAAAATGATGATACTTCCGCAAATCTTGTATGTCTTTAGGACACTTCATATCCCTCCACAACAACACCATATGAACTCTTTGAACTCCCAGTTGAAGGAATTCATATGGCAGGGGAAAGAGCGCAATGCTCACATAGTCATCTAATAAAACATAGGACAGCGGGCGGCATGGGCATGATAGACCTGAAGGACTATCACTCAGCAGTCCAACTGAATCATTTAAAATACTGGTTTAACACCCAAGTGGAACCATTATGGCTAGAAATTGAAAAAAGTCTCAATAAAACCTCCAACCCTTGTGCCTTATTGTTTGCGGACTCTTGGATTCAACTCAATACCTCTAACATATCTTTAACTTCTAAAGCCTCTATAGCTGCATGGAGAGTACTGAGGGACACACCAGTCAAACACTCTCACTCCATCAAAATGAAACTGCCACTCACCACACTAGAATATCTAATTCCGGACATCAGTGTCCGAAACTGGAGTAAATACAACATTCATTGGATAGATGACCTGATACTGGGGGGTACACCCAAAACTCCAAACGTCATGATAGAAGAGTACAATCTACCCCACCACACATTTTTCACCTTGTACCGTATTTACCATTTTTTGTGCAACTCCCCTCCACCCACTATCTGCATCCATACTAAGATTTGGCAGTACTATGTTGATACTTCCAAACCTTCTAAAGGAACCTCTCTTATATATAACCTACTACAAGACAAACAGACACTCACCAAAACCAAGCCTATGATAAAATGGGAAATGGATTTGGGAACCTCTCTCTCTGAACACCAATGGTCCCAGGCAATCCGCTATGGCCAAATCATAACGCATTGTGCCAATTATTGGAAATTGGCACTCAAAGTAACACTTAGGTGGTATCTTACCCCTAGCAGACTAGCAAAAATGTACGACTCAAGCTCTCCTTTATGCTGGTGTGGCTGCGGCGACCAGGGCAATATAATGCACATACTATGGACATGCCTTAGCATTCGAAGCTTCTGGAGGAAAATATTCCAAATTATATCAGAAATTACAGGGATACTAACACCGGCATGCCCAGCTTTGGCCATGCTGAACCTGGGCATTGAGAAATTCCCAGCCCAATACCGAGGTATTGTAGCCAATATCCTCCTATCTGCTAAATTAACAATCACCAGGCACTGGAAGCAATCCCAGGCTCCAAATCCTTCAGATGCTATCAGTGCTACACACACCCATTTCCTACATGAAAAAGCTATTGCATTTCAACAAAAAAACCTTCCGTTCCTTCGAAAATGTGTGGAAACCTTGGGAAACATGGCACCACATATAAACACATAAGACAAGAAAACAAACTCAAGGGCTGAATATCTTATCCTTTCCTTTTCTCATATAGGCCTTGTTACACTTGTGATCTCTATAGCAAGCATGATTTAATGATGAAGCTATACCAAATAGTGACCCATGTTTACTAATGTTCGGTTAGCACTGACTCCAATGTATTAGATTGTACATGTTTAATTGTTCATGTTCACATTGTTCCGGATATACTCTTTTCCTTTCCTATTCTATAAGTCGGGAACTCAAACAAAAGAACAGAATACACAAATATACACCACGGTACAAAGGGTTCCAAAGGTGTGTAAAAGCTTCCTTGCCTTCCA
>BLSH010410555.1:41151-58691 GCA_018402905.1 Glandirana rugosa | reverse complement strand
TTTAAAGAGAGATTTACTTAAATTCAAACACAGGCACTAATCAAATAGAGTTGGCTGTCTCCAAACTCCTGCTGTTTTCAAACTACTGTTTGTTCAAAACTATTGCACTTTTGTCCTACTGCACTTCTGTACTGCTGCAATTGGAAAGAGCAACTATCAAGAGTAAACTCTACAAGAGTTGCTTACCTTCTTAAATACAACACTAATTAAGCACCAATTTGGTCAACAGCCCACCTCTATTACATATGCTAATTGACCACACCCAGTATTCAACACCTCAACAGCACTTAGCAAACAATCACTAATAACAACACAGCCAAAATACCAATGTTAACAAGCAAACAATTTAAGAAAAGCAATTTGAAATGCTTTAAGGAAACTAGAAATAATTTAAACTTACTGTATCCAACTACTGTTTGTTCAAAACGATTGTACTTTTGTCCTACTGCACTTCTGTACTGCTGCAATTGGAAAGAGCAACTATCAAGAGTTAATGGCATAGATTCCATAACAGCCAGGTTGGGCCAGTATATAGATTTTTTTCCTCCAACCGTTAGTTACTAAAACAAATGCCTATTTGAAATACTCTAAACACGTCATCCAGATTTTGGAATCATTGGAATCCGCATCCTCCTGTTATATAGTCACAGCTGATGTGAGTTCATTATATACTATTATTGATCATGAGGAAGCTATATCTTCTGTATGGTGGGCACTAGATAAATCTGAGTTGTCAAGGAAACATAAGAGATTTTTGTTAAAAAGTTTGGAGTTTTACCTTTTGAAAAATTATTTCTGGTATGATAGCCAATTTTATTTGCAGGTCAGGGGGGTGGCGATGGGAGCTCGCTTCGCTCCCAGTGGGGCCAATTTGTTTATGGCCCACTGGGAGGAGGAGGCAGTGTTATCCCATCCCCCCCAATTAGCTTGTTCCAAATTATTGATATATCATCTTGTGTTGATTTGTAAAGGAGAGTTATCTTATCTTGAAATCTTTATAGCCAGGATGAATAACAACATGAAGAATATTGAGTTGACGTGGAACATTAGTCTTGAGCATATGGTGTTCCTAGACTTGGAAAGTGTCGGATTATTTTGGATTACAGCATCCAACATAAGAAAATTGAAAAAATTATCCTGAAATATTGGACCATACTCAAGCAGGATCGTGCTTTAGGCCCTACTTTACCAGATAGGCCCCAATTTGTGTACCGGAAAGCCCCTACGCTTAGGGATACTATTGCCCCGGGAGTAATAGATCCACCTATTTACTCTGAAAATCATATTTTTTCTTTCCTCTTGGGCTTTTATGCCTGTGGGAAATGTCTGGCATGCAAAGCTGTAAAGAATAACAGGAGGAAACATAAGGATTTTAGCTCTACAGTAACAGGAAGAAGTTATACCATAAAAGACTTGATTACATGTACCACTAAGGGGGTCGTATATATGTTGGTGTGCCAATGTGGCTACCAATATATTGGATGGACTTCAAGACCCTTGCAGGTCAGAATAAGGGAACATTTAAATAATATACGTAAAGGATTACCCACACATAGTGTTTCTAGGCACTTTAGGGACTGCCATAAAAGGGACCCAAGAGGTCTACAATTTTGGGGGATTGACAGGGTGCCCCACCATTGGAGGGGGGGCAATTTCATTTGACGTTTGAGCCAGAGGGAGTCGTTTTGGATATTTGAAACAGGAGTGGTGGCGCCCGCCGGCTTAAACGTTGAATTTGACCTAAATTGCTTCATTTCTGACAGATGATTGTGTTATATGTTATACGTTTTATATGGTTTTATATATATTGATTGATATATTTTATATTCTCATATATATTTCATTTTATTTTCTTACATATACACATTTTCATGTATCCATTGTACATTTAAAGTAGATGTATATATACTGTTACTGGAAATGGCCGTGGGAGGACTGAGGATGCTTTATGATTATCTTAAAGGTTATTACGAATATAACTATGACATAAGAATTGGATATTATCCATTATGTGCTAAATCCATTGCGCCACTGGGGGGGAGTGATTACCCACAACAGAACATTGGCAATGTCTAGGTGTCGGTTCTGGTGATTAGAGGTTGGATCCTTGATGTGAGAATGACCCCTGGTGGTGCTGTATAGAAAGAGACTCTAGGAAGGGATTGTTCAATGATTGCCTTTGTCGGTTCACGTCACTGGGGGGTGTGTTCACCTTGATTAAATTAGTGGCATTTGCTGCTCTGACAGATCAGGGAATAAGGGTTATAATTAGACCAGGTGGTCAACCCCAGGTGGTGACGTGTTATCCGGAAGGCACAGACGATATAAATGAGTTTTGGTGATGTGGTACGCTAAGCTCCCGTGCTGAGGAAGTCCCACCCAGGACGTAACGCGTACGTGGAGGAGCGGCGTCTGACGTCACCCGCGGCCATCTTTGGTGTCAGCAGTGGATGTACCGGTCTCTACAAATGCTGTACAACGCTGTGAATCATGCACTCGGAATGAGTGCTTTTTATGTGAGTGCATCTTTATACAATTTTTAATAATAAAGAAGTTGTTTATATGGAGGGCATTAGATGTGGCATTTTGTCTCTTGCATGGGAGTGCATCATTTATTGAAGCAAGGGAGAAATCAAGCTGCTATCGTTTACTGTCGGTGCTATATAATCCTGTATAATAATTATAATAATATAATAATTTTGAAAGATGGCTATATTCATTCTATTCTATTCATAATTCAAATGTCAAAATTTTAATTTCAGAAGATGGCTATATTCTTTCTATTTTATTTTGTTCTATTCTATTCAAAATGTGAATATTACATTTCAGAAGATGGCTTTATTCTTTCTATTTTATTCTATTCAATTATTTTCTATTAAAAAAGCAAATTTTGAAATGTCAAATTTGAATTTTGAAAGACAGGTATATTTTTCTATTTTATTTTATTCCAAATTTTGAAATTCAAAATTTAAATTTTGGACAAAAGCTATATTCTTTCGATTTTATTCTATTCTAAATTTGAATTTAGATGGCTATATTCTTTCTATACTATTCTATTCTTTTCTTTTCAAAATTCATATTTCAAACTTGAATTTAAGAAGACAGGTATATAGTTTATATTTTATTTCATTATACTTGAAATAGAAATTTTGGAAAATTTGGGAAGACAGCTACTGTATATACTGGAGTATAAGACAACCCGAATGTTAACCGAGGCACCTAATTTTACCACAAAAACTGGGAAAACGTATTCACTCGAGTATAAGCCTAGGGTGGGAAATACACAGGCATTGTAGCCAGAACACAGGTATTATAGCCATTACACAGGGAATCATCCATTACATAGAGACTGAGCCATTACACAGAGTATCAGCCATTACACAGGGACTGTTAATAAACATACAAAATCAGCGCAAATATAAAACCACCACCTAATACTAAGCTGCTAGCACTTATAGAGTGATTCCACTTTACTCCAATCAAATATTCAACCAAAATAATAGTGCAGCGCTAAAGTAAAAGATATTACCTAAAGTGCTAATGAATATACTCCATATTTGATAACACTGCACATAAGTTAATAAAATGATATAAAAATATTTAACTAAAGTGCTAATCAATATCCTCAATTAATAATGTCACTGTACATAAATGAGATAACGTGCTAATAATAGTGCAAATTAAATTCCCACAAACTATTGTACCCCTTTCAAAAAGCGCAAATGAAATGCCACCCTGTGACAATCACCATACATATAATTGTGATGATTATTTCCAAAATTTCATGTGTGAAGCAAAAAATCAAAATAGCAGCAATATATGCAAAAAAAATCCTATAGTTCATCATATTAAACAAGCCAGTAGGAATCTGAAGAAAGATCCATAGACGGAGAGATCTTGAGAGAGAGGACCCCGATGGTGGAAAATGGAGTTAAACCACACGTGCAAGAATTAAATCCTCCACCAGCTGAATTGGACTCTCACCTTAATAAAAGGCTAAAAACTTTTTTTCCTCTCAGGGGTAAGTATAGTGTTCCTCTCGGACTCGATCTCCAGCTCTTCAGCTTAATTACCATATATCAATCACATCAAAAAAGGGCAAGATCTAATGCTCTCTGTCTAAAACTTTTATTTCTCGCCCCAAAGCAATTTACAACACTTACGGAATCCAGCACTATAAAGCCATGCGAGCTAATTCCAGCATCAACCTCGATGGCTGCAGCAGGACGTGCAACAGCAGGCTCCTCCCCCTAGACGCGTGTTGTCATTAATTGGACTTCCTCAGTAAGGGGTGGAGTATCTATGCCTGACACATCACTTATATCTCAATCCCGCCTGACCAAGGCGGAGATATCACTAACAAAGAACATTATAGATGAGCCCAATTCAGCTGGTGGAGGATTTAATTCTTGCACGTGTGGTTTAACTCCATTTTCCACGATCGGGGTCCTCTCTCTCAAGATCTCTCCGTCTATGGATCTTTCTTCAGATTCCTACTGGCTTCTTTAATATGATGAACTATAGGATTTTTTTGCATATATCGCTGCTATTTTGATTTTTTGGTTCACACATGAAATTTTTGAAATATTCATCACGATTATATGTATGGTGATTGTCACAGGGTGGCATTTCATTTGCAGTTTTTGAAAGGGGTACAATAGTTTGTGGGAATTTAATTTGCACTATTATTAGCACTTTATCTCATTTATATACAGTGACATTATTGAGGATATTGATTAGCACTTTAGTTAAATATTTTTATATAATTGTATTAATTTATGCACAGTGTTATCAAATATTGAGTATATTCATTAGCACTTTAGGTAATAACTTTTACTTTAGCGCTGCACTATTATTTTGGTTGACTACACAGGGACTGAGCCATTACACAGAGAATCAGCCATTACACAGGGACAGGGAGCACAGTACCTTCTCTCCTCTCCTCATCCAAGTCAGCTGCTCCGGACCTGCCCCCTCCCACAACACAGTGACAAGCCAATCACTGGCAGTCACTGTTCACTATGCAGCCAATCAGTCTATGTATGTGGTCTGTTCAGCATGCATACATAGACTTTTCGGACCACCCACAGAGGCTGCAGACACCCGCAGATGAGTGATGTGGGACACTCACTCAAGTATAAGCCAAGGGGGCCTTTTTCAGCACAAAAAAAAGGGTCTGAAAAACTTGGCTTATACTCGAGTATATACAGTATATTCTTTCTATTTCAGTCAATTTTTTTCAAAATTCAATTTTGATATTTGAAATTGAATTTTGGAACGCAGCTATATTTTTTGCATTATTCTTTTTTATTCTATTCTATTCTGTTAAAAATTTGAAATTCAATTTTTTTTATTTGAATTTTGGAAGTTGGCTATATATTGTTTTCTATTCTATTCTATTGTGTTTGAAATTATTATATTCAAAATTTGAATTTCAGAAGATGGCTATATTCTTTTTATTGTATTTTATTCTATTATTTTCTATTTTATTCTATTCTTTTCTGTTCAAAATTAGAATTTTGGAAGAGGGCTATATGCTTTCTGTTTTATTATATTCTATTAAAAATTTGAAATTCAAATTTCTGTAGACAACGATATTCTTTCTATTGTATTCTATTCCATTCTTTTCTATTCATAATTCAAATTTTGAAATTTAAATTAGAATTTTGGAAGACAGATGTATTTTTTTATTTTACTTTATTCTATTTGAAATGCTAATTTTGGAAACCATCTACATTATTTTGTGAAGTGGTGAAAACTAAAGGTATGCAAAACTATAGATGAAAACAATTTGGAGGTTACCATTTTTCACTTACAGCTTTCAGAATTTGAAAAGACCCCCCAAACCATTCATTTTCTGAAAAGCACATGACTTGTAAAGGATGGGCCATTTATATGGATACACCTTAATAAAATGGGAATGGTTGGTGATATTAACTTCCTGTTTTTGGCACATTAGTATATGTGAGGGATGAAACTTTTCAAGATGGGTGGTGACCATGGTGGCCATTTTGAAGTCAGCCATTTTGAATCCAACTTTTGTTTTTTCAAACCGCAGCTGCAGATGGTGGGAGGGGAAGAAGGGATGCCGCTTGGAGCAGAGATGGATCGGAGATGTGGGGGCCCTTGTGAAGGGGGTGCTCAGAGTGATGGGGACATATTTTGATTCCATCTAAGCCCCTGCAGCACCTGAAGCCAGGGGGTGGCAGAGGAGGGAAGCCGGATTCTGAGGGTAGCTGCAGGGGATCGGGTTTTGTGAGGGGTCAGATCGGGTGTGAGGGGGAGGTAACCAGTGGTGGGTGGAAGAAGGGGGATGAAGGGGATAGGAAAGGAGAGTGGGGGGAGCAGTTTTAGAGGAAGGGGGGTGGCGGGAGGTGGAGAGGCTGGTGATAGGGAAGCAGCAGCATGGGGGGGGTTTCACATTTGAATTGAATAACTCTGGTCAGTGGATTGTAATCTGCTGATCAGAGTTATAGGATTGTTTAGAAGAGTCTGCTGAGCTTATAGCAGAAGGAGAAATGAGGTCCGTATGGTGTATGGACCTGGCCAGCTGGAAGCAGTGCTGTAGATCTGTATGCCATACGGACTTGGCAGTGAAAGGGTAAATTGAATGTTTAGTAACATAAAAATAATGGGCGAACCTTGACTTACATATTGGCACATTTTATGGTACAAGGCCACCAAGATGTTACTGTAGATAAAACTACATATAAATACATTTTGTGTTACAAATCTCCAGTCCTGTCCTATAATATACTTCAGATGATTGGACTGAGGGTTCCATTACTGGATGCTGCATAGCAATGTTTTTAGGATATTATGGAAATATTTTTTTTTTAATATTTTGAAACATTTCATCATGTTTCAGTTACATGTCTAAATACTAAGAGACAGATTCATTTTAAATGTCTCTAAACACGCATGGAGTAGGACACACGTGTGCTCTGCTTCCGATCTATCCGGTTCCTGACATCCTGAGTGCCCACTGCTGGTATTTTCACCTTCCCTGGTCATTCAGTGAACTGTCAATGTTTCTCCATGTCTCTGCCTTGTAAAGCTTCTATCACTCTGCCTTCTGTAGACAAATATCAGAGGCAGGAGCATGATTCCTTAGAGGAAGGTGGCGCCGCTGCTGCACCCGTTTCGGAGTGTTCCAATTTCAGATTCTCACATGGAAGAAGAATGGCACAACCAGGACCTTCCCAGAGCCAAACTGACCAATCAGGGGAAAAGGGTCTTAGTAAGGGAGGTGGCCCCGATGGTCACTCTGACTGAGCTCCAGAGATCCTGTGTGGAGATGCGATAAAGTTCCAGAAGGACATCACTGCACCCCTCCCCCGATCTGGGATTTATGGGGAGGGGCTAGGAGAGATCTGCACAATGGAAACATTTGTTTTGTTTGATTTCATATTCATTCATTAGGTTCCTCATTTCATTTCATCCTATATCTTATGTTAGAGGGATTTGTGCTTGGAATTTGTTTTGTATATTCTCTATTTTCAAATTGATTTGGGATTAAAATTTTGGCCCTCTGCTATATATTGTTTCTATTTTATTCTATTCTATTTAATTTGATTTAAAATTTGAATTTTGAAAGATGACGATATTCATTCTATTCTATTCAAAATTCAAATGTTAAAATTTTAATTTCAGAAGACGGCTATATTCTTTCTATTTTATTTTGTCCTATTCTATTCAAAATTTTATGATTATATTTCAGTAGATGGATTTACTCTTTCTATTTAATTCTATTAAATTATTTTCTATTAGAAATTCAAATTTTGAAATGTCAAATTTGAATTTTGAAAGACAGACATTTTTTTTATATTTTATTTTATTACAAATTTTGAAATTCAAAATCCAAATTTTGGACGAAATCTATATTCTTTCTTTTTTTTTATTCCAAAATGTATTTTATTGTTTAAAAAGGAAAACAAGAGTACATCAAACAAGGGTGAGTAAGAATGAAGAATTCACAACATTTGCATAACTATATCAGGTTGCGTAACAACAGACAGTTATTATATTAGAAATTGGAGATTGACTTGCTACCTCATACCACAAAGGGTGGGATGTATTCATATTGTATAGTGCTTCTGAAGATGAGCCAGATGTGAAAGTCTAGAGAGCATGTGACCAGCACATACGCTCTAGAAATGTAGGGGGAATGGGGAAGGTATAGGGTGGGTGGAGAAGGGAAGGGAAAGAGAAAAGAGAAAGAAGAAGAAAAAGAAGAGAGAAGAAAAAAAAATGGAAAAAAAAAGGGAGGAGGGGCAGGGGTTTTGGTAATTTAGATGATTTTGTCGGCCAAACGGATATGAGGTTGGCCAACTTGTGAGCTTAAGTTTTAGAAGGCTTCCTAGCTGAGTCCCATAGTCTGAATGTATTCAGATGATATATTCTTTCTATTTTATTCTAATCTATTCTAAATTTGAATTTCGGAAGATAGCTATATTCTTTCTATATAATTCTATTCTTTTCTATTCAAAATTCATATTGCAAACTTGAATTAGGGAAGACAGATACATATTTTATATTTTATTTTATTATAATTGAAATACAAATTTTGGAAAATGGCTATATTCTTTTTACTTTATTCTATTTTCAAATTTCAAATTTGGGAAGATAGCTATATTCTTTCTATTTAGTTTTTTTTTTCAAAATTCCAATTTCAATATTTGAAATTGAATATTGGAAGGTAGCTATATATTTCTGCATTATTCTTTTCTATTCTATTCAAAATGTAAAATTCAAATTTTTCAATTTGAATTTTGAAATTTGGCTTTATATTTTTTCTATTCTATTTTATTCTATTTAAATTATGCATTTTAAAAGATGGCTATATAGTTTCTGTTCTATTATATATATGAAAAATAACTCGTGCAAAAAAGTGCTAGTGTAAAGATTAAGAACACAATAGTGCAAACAATGTATATATATATATATATATATATATATATATATATATATATATAAAGTGCAAAAAATAAAGTCCTTTTCAATTAGACAGCTTCAATGCTTCAAAACTGTATCCTTCACCACTGGTCACCGCATGCAAGTGCACACATTGGGGGCTCACCCGAACTTAGGATAATAACAGCCTGTCAGTCAGCAAAGGAATCTCATCCCAAATCCATCTTTAAGGACCCCCACCATAAGGATTCGTTGCTCTCCAATTATGGCAGTCATAGGAGCCAAGCAGAAAAAACCCTCATAGTGTATCTCTTTAAACAAAGCAGTTTATTTCCAACACAAAATGCGCTTACATTAAAACCATATTGCAATCGCCAGTTTCATTTAAACAAGCCTCCTACTGCCTTGACTTGATCAAGTCGGAAGTGATGAAATGCGTCAGTGGCTTGGCCACACGGCGACCCGAGGCGAATCAGAGTACCGGCGGCTAGGATGCTCATGTGTTGGAGGAGAGGAGCGCTGGATGGCTGGGCGGTAGGAGGCTTGTGATCAATTTTTTTTTAAAAGAACAGTGTAAAAATAAAAAGTAAAAAGCAAAATAAATAATAATAAAAAAAAAAAATTTAAAGCGCTCCGTCCCGCCGAGCTCGTGTGCAGAAGCAAATGCATATGTAAGTCCCGCCCACATATGAAAACAGTGTTCAAACCACACATGTGAGGTATTGCCACGATCGTTAGAGTGAGAGCAACAATTATAGCTCTAGACCTCCTCTGTGACGCAAAACTGCTAACCTGTAGAATTTTTTAAATGTCGCCAATGGAGATTTGTAATTTGCAAAGTTTATCGCCATTCCGCGAGCGGATGCAATTTTGAAGCATGACATGTTGGGTATCATTTTACTCGACGTAACATTATCTTTCACAATATGGAAAAAAATTGGCCTAACTTTACTGTTTTCTTATTTTTTAACTAAAAAAACTGAATTTATTAAAAAAAAAGCATGCTTGTAAGACATAAAATACGGTGTGACATAAATTTTTTCAATGACCGCCATTTTATTCTCTAGGGTGTTAGGAAAAAAAATATATAATGTTTGGGGGTTCTAAGTAATTTTATAGCAAAAAAAATGTTTTAACCTTTTAAGCACAGAATTCAAGAAACAGGCTTGGTGGGTAAGTGGTTAATCTATTCAATTTGTGATATTTGGAAGATGGCTATATTCTTTCCATATAATACTATTCTATTTGAAATTTGAAAGCCAAATATTGGAAGACAGTTATATTCTTTTATTTCATTCTAGTATATTCCACTGCATTCTATTCTTTTATTTTATATTCTAATCTGTCCTTTTTTCTGTTCTTTTCTATTATCTTATGTTCTATTCTATTCAGTTTTATGCTACTTTTTTATATTCTATTATATTCTTTTTATTCTATCCTGTCCTATCATATTTTATTATATTCTTTTATTTTCTCTTCTATGATTTTGTATTCTTTTCTATTCTGTTCTTTTCTATTCTATTTTGTTTTATTCTATTTTATTATTTTATATAATATTGTATTTTATTCAGTTGTATTCTATTATGTTCTATTCTATTCTGTTCTTTTCTTTTATACCATATTTTTTAAAATCTATTTTATTCTATTATTTTCTATTCTCTGTTATTATATTCTATAAAGCAGCCCAAGAAGGAATCATCATCCTATTTTTCTTTTAAACATTAATGTTATTACATTGGTCTACACATTTTGGGAAATTATCGCCCTCTGAGATAAAATGTGCTAATTCTTACATATTATGATTAGATGGATTAGAAAACAGATGATAAAAGTGCTGGATGGTTGAAGTTTTCAAGATATTTCACAATAAAGATTTATACACAGAGGAGTATATTTGCCTACAAGGGAGGGAGGTGTCTGATGGTCATGATGCCTCGTAACTTCTCCACAAAGTACGGTAGAACAATGAAGATGGCACCACATAGAAGTATAAATTTATCTTCACTGTGAGACTGAAGATTATTACCTGACTGTCGTTTATTGTTCTTTTATTTGCAAGGTACATTTGTCTTGGTCAGATCTACGTCTCATACAGCTACATCTGGTGGCTTGTGAAAGTGTCATTGCCTAACATTTCCAAGGAACAGTTGTGTGATATTTTCCCTCAGAAGTCTGGAAACTGTGTAACCAACGCAGATAACTTCTGTTACATTTGTGGTGAGGTTACATTTGCACCCCAAAAGTGCAGTGTGACAGCCGTGGTAAACAAGGCATACCCCCTATATTTTGGATGCAAAATAGGGGATCAGGACAAGAGTTGGGCCCCTCATTATTGTTGCATTACATGTGCAACTTATCTGTTTCATTGGCTAAACAAGAAGACAAAGTCCATGCCTTTCGCAGTCCCAATGGTGTGGAGGGAACCCACCAATCATAGTAGTGACTGATATTTTTGCATGGTTCCCCAATTGCAAAAGGGATCTCAATAAAGAAGAAATGGACCGTGGAATATCCAAACATTCCATCCGCACTGCGCCCTTTACCTCATGGTGCATAATCGCACACCCCCTCATAATTTTGAATTATTTTGATGTAATTTTGACCTGAAGCTTTATCTTGGAAATTGGAGCCAATGAATACTCAGGACTTAGTTTTCCTTTATTAGTGACCCAATTCTGGTAACATTTGGCTAATTTCATTTCCGGGGCTTTCTCCTTGTAGACCGGTATTATTGCAATATGTTTCTATTTCAGATTCAAATTAATTTTCATATTTTAGTAACTAATTTTGTTATAATTTATTTCAGATTAGTTTAAATTTGTTACAATTGTGATTTGGAAATTCGGATACATCCTACTCTCTAATTAATGAAAATTTTGTCTGAATTTTGATTCGTAAATAAATGAATTGCACATTTGGTCTGGTGGCTAGATGGAAGCCTCTCCTCAGTGCAAAACACATAAAAGTCCTCTTGGAGTTTGCAAAAAAAAATCTGAAGGAATCTCAGACTTTGAGGACCAAGATTCTCTGGTCTGATGAAACCAAAATTGAAGTGTTTGGCCTCAATTCTAAATGTTAAGACTGAAGGAAACCATCAGTGATCATTAGACATGTGCAATTTGTTCTGGTCTGAATACAAATTCGGACACATTTTTGGTTATTTGGAGATTCAGTTGTATCCAAACATATTATATCTCTGAATGAAATTGTAACAAATAGTAACAAATTTTATTGAAATTCATTAAAATTAATTTTGTTTTTTCATTTTAGAATGAATTCCAAATTTTCAGAATAATTACAAGTCAAATCAGTCGAAAAATGATCAACCAATGCCCATTCTGTGTGAAGAATAGCTGGTTGGTAAGCAGCGGGCCGGGAAGCCACTTTGTCCTTAACAACCAATGAATCTGTCAGCGGGCTAAACAAAACAATGTTGGCAATACAGAAATGTTTAAGAAAACGGCGTGGGGTCCCCCTAAAATCCATACCAGACCTTTTTCCGAGCATGCAGCCCAGCAGGTCAGGAAAGGAGGGGTGAGCAAGCACAACACCTTGCGAACCATACCAGTCCATATGCCCTCAATATGGGGGGTGCTTTTGGGTGGGGGGGCTCTGTTTTTGTCCCAATTTAACCTAGCATATAACTGCTGGATCTGAATGCAGTGCTTGTGCACTCCAGAAAGGTTCCACATGTCTTTTTTAATGACCATGCTAACTATTTGGTGTCGTTTATTCCTTTTATCCCCTCTTACCATTAAAATCCATTATCATATGTTTCTTGTCATTATGTTGCCAGACTACTTGAATAAGCTAATGTATTGGAGTATGTAGGTTGGGGTTGTTCTTCTTTACAGTTTGTGTAATTCCTGACATTTAGCTATGACTTTACCATACTTAGTAATTCGTCTCCCTTACATTTGTTTTAATGTCCTTTTTGTGAAAATTTCTATAAAAATCTATGCTTAAAAAAACATATTTTTCAAAAACTTGTGACTAAAAATAACATTTTCAAAAACCTCATTATGGCTTTTAGAAAATAGCCTGGAGTGTTTGCTGTTCAAAATGTGGTCACTTTATTGGTATTTCCACTCTCCTGGTGCGCCAGGGCCTCCAAAAATGTGATAGAAAATTATATGTGCAGTTTAAACCCCTAGGAAGTTCAAAGGTGTTCCTTGGGTTTTGGTCCCCTCTGTGCAGTGAGACTGTGAAATAGCACACACAGGTGGTATTCACATTAATTGTAAGGTGTGCATGAAAAATAGCTTATTAAAATGAAAACTGTATGACAAAAAAAATTGTATTTCATTCCTTAATTTTCAAAAAAATTGTGACTATTTTTTTGGGGGTAATTGTACTGTCCTGAATTTATGAACAACGATTATTTGTTTGCAAATATTTATAACAGAAACTAAGAACATCTTTTATTTTTATTTTTTAATTTAAAAGGCAAAAAAAATAAAAACCCAGTTGTGATTAAATACAACCAAAATAAAGAATTATCTGTCTCAAAATATGCTAAAAATGTCATTTGGGTACAGTTCCGCATTACTGAGTAATTGTCATTCAAAGTGTGAAACTCGATGAAAGATGAAAATTGGCCTGGGCTGGAAGTGGGTAAAAATATTCTCTATTGAAGTGGCTAAAAAAACAAATAATAATAAAAATACATGTATTATAAAACAAATAACTTACAAAATATTAATATAACTTTTAGATAAAAATTTACTTTTTATTAACCACTTCAGCCCCGGAAGGATTTCCCACTTTAGGACCAGAGACCTTTTTGCGATTCGGCGCTGCGTCGCTTTAACTGACAATTGCGCGGTCGTGCGACGTTGTCCCACAAACAGAGCTTTCTTTCGGTGGTATTTGATCATCACTGTGTCATTTCTGATCGCTGCTATAAGCAAAAGAAGAGCGACAATTTTGCAAAAAAAAACCAAATTTCTTACTTTTTGCTAAAATCCAAATCCAAAAAAATATAAAAAAAACATTTTTTTTCACCGTTTTTGGCCGATTTATATCCTTCCTCATATTTGCGATAAAAAAATTGCAATCAGCGTTTATTGATTGGTTTGCGCAAAAGTGGCCGCGTTTACGGATGATGAGAATTCATTTTTGGGGTTTTTATTTATTTATTTTTTTTATTAGTAATGGCGGCGATCAACGATTTTTAGCGGTACTGCGATATTTCAGCAGACATGTCGGAACATTTTGACACTTTTTTGGGACCATTGGCATTTATACAGTGATCAGTGCTATAAAAATGCACTGATTACTGTGTAAATGCCATTGGCAGTGAAGGGGTTAACCTGCAGGGGGAGCTCTAAGGGTTAACAGTGTTCCCTGGGCGTGTGCTAACTGTGTGGGGGCTGCCAACAGGGGAAGGGAAGTGATCACATCTTCCGTGTAGAGGAAGGCTGTGTTCACAGCCCTTCCCCCTTCACAGAACGGAGGTCCGTGTTTACTTACACGGACCTCCGTTCTTTCATTCTGGGGGGGGATCGCGGGTAGCCGGCGGCAATCGAGGCTGCCGCACCCGCTCCCTGGCCCTCCCCGAACACAGTGAGCGTGAGGGCGCGCCTCCGGCGGCACGTGCGCGCTCACAGTGCGCGATCTCGCAGCCGCCGTCAGATGACGGCGATTTGCGATAACGCACCACTTTGTCGCCGTCAACCTGCGGTTGGCGGTCGGCAAGTGGTTAAAGCAGTTCATAATAGGGTGTGAAATAATTCTAATTTATGTGCAATTATTTTTCAATCATGAAAAAAGTTGGTATTTTAAAGATTCCACTTTATTCCAATGTTTGTCACTAGAAGAACATATTTAACCACTTCACCTCTCACACTTGTTCATCTCCTATGGATAGAGCAATGTAAACATTTCTGCTATGGGCCTGATTATTCAGTGATATTTTTAATAAGAATTGAGATAACAAGGTAATGCATATATTGCTGTTTAAACCAATTCCCGCCTGGCCTATGGGTAAATGACACCGGAGATGTCCTCTCGTCGATCTGGGTGGACTTCATATGACGTCCTCCCAGATTGTGCCTTGCACATGGCCAGGGGGCAGCATAGAGGCACGATCTGTCACCAGCTGTGTCCACCGGACACAGCTGATAACTGATCACGGTACCATGTGACTGCTGTAACCAATCACAGCAGGTCACATGAGAGTTGTAATTAGAGTTGGGCGAATGGTCCAGAAAGGGGGCCAGGAAAGGGAGGATGAGCGAGAGCCCCCCTGGACCATACCAGGTCACATGCCTTCAAAATGGGGGTGGGTGCTTTGGGGCATGGGGGCTCTGCCCCCCACCCAAAACACCTTGTCCCTATGCTGATGAGGACAAGGGCCTCATCCCCACAACTCTGGGCCGTGGTTGTGGGGGTCTGCAGGCAGGGGGCTAAGAGGAATCTGGAAGCTCCCTTTTACAAAGGGGCCCCCAGATCCCACCCCCCTTGTCAATGAGCATGGGGTACATTGCACCCCTACTTATTCACCAAAAAGTGAGAAAAATTTATTAAAACACAGAGACAGCTTTTGACAATTCCTTTTTTTAAAAAAAATAAAAAAACAAAAACAGTGTTCCCCAATGTAAATGAACTGGAAAAAAGGGTCCTCCGTCTGACATTTCCTAAATATAATGTGATGTCACTGACCGGTGTATGCTGGTGATTGGGTAATCCTCTGATGTCATCCGGTGACTCCGCCCCTTATCTATTTAAGGAATGTCAGGCGGAGGAGCTGGCATTAGGCCGCTTGCCTCCAATGAGGGGGGCAGGTGACGCAGGAATCGGTCTTGCACTGGGAGGATTATATGAGTATTTCTTGGCTGTCTAATCCCCTAGAAAAAAACTAGCAGATAACCCATGCAGTGCCGTCACAGCTCCACTAAATGGAGGAAAACATTGCCCGGAGTTCAGCTTTCATTCAATAATGGACCCAGTACATACAGAGATAAAATGCAGCAGAGAATTGGGAAGGAGTCTCCTCCATGTTCCTTATCACATCACTGATAATATTCAGCATTAGGGATGAGCTGAACACCCCCCGGTTCGGTTCGCACCAGAACATGCTAACAGACAAAAAGTTCAGGGTGAGCATCTGAACACCACTAAAGTCTATGGGACGCGAATATGAAAAATCAAAAGTGCTAATTTTAAAGGATTATATGCAATGTTATTGCCCTAAAAAGTGTGTGGGGATCCGGGTCCTGCCCAAGGGGACATGTATCAATGAAAAAAAAGTTTTTTAAATTGATTGTTTTTTTCTGTGATTTTAGTAATGCTTAAAGTAAAAAAAATGAAAAATTCCTTTAAATATTGTGCTCGGGGGGTGTCCTTAGTCTGTGTGTAAAAGGGCGCATCTCTGTGAGGTGTAGAACATAGCCAGAGCAAAATGACATTTCCATAGGAAAAATTGTCATTTAAAATTGTGGCTGTAATGTATTGCTGGTTCCCGGCAATATACAAAAAATATCTGGAAGAAAGTGTGTGGGGTCCCCCTCAGTCCAAAGCAGGCTCTTTGGGTCTGGTTTGGATATTAAGGGGAACCCCGCGCAAAATTAAAAAAAAAATTGACGTGGGGTCCCCCTGAAATCAAAACCAGACCCTTATCTGAGCATGCGGCTCTGGCCGGATAGGATGGGGGAGGCGAGCGAGCACCCCCCCCTCCTGAACCGTACCAGGCTACATGCCCTCAACATGGGGAGTATGGGTGCTTTGGGGGAGGGAGGATCTGCCCCTCACCTCAAAGCACCTTGTCCCCATGTTGATGGGCACGAGAGCCTCTTCCCCACAAACCTGGTTGGTGCTTGTGGGGGTCTGTGGGCAGACTACATAATACCCCGTACCCCTACCCATTCACCAAAAAAGGAGCGTAGTGTAAAAAAAAAAAACAAGAGGCAGTTTTTGTAAAATAGCTCTTTTCTTGTTTCTTCTTTCTTCTTTTTTCCTCCATCTTCTCCTGGCCTGGTCCTTCTTCTGGTCTTCAGCTTCTCCTTTTAGTCCTCTTGCTTCCTCTCTTCATCTTTAATCTTCAAACTTTATCTTCATCTTCTTTCTTCTTTCACCGACACCACTCTCTCTGCTTCTGCAGTCCGGCCCCTGTGCGTCATGCTGAATGGGCGGTCTGCGCAATGACAGTTCTTTTATAACAAGGGGCGGGGCCACTCGGTGATGTAAATGGGTAACCTGTCCCCTCTGACATCACATGATGTCAGAAGGGGGCGGGTTCACTCAGTTACATCACTGGGTGACCCCCCCTCTTCTTATAAAAGTGCTGTCTCCGTGAAGACCGCCCATTCGAAAGAAGAAAGAAGAAAGTAGGAGGTAGGAGGTAGAAGAGGACCGGGCCAAGAAGAAGAACTGAAGACAAAGAAGAAAATCAGAAAGAAGAACGAAGGACAGAAACAGAAGTTAGAAGTAGAAGAAAGAGGTGGCGGCGAGAGAGACGAAGACGTCGGACCGGGGACGTGGAGAACGTCTTACCCGCCAGAAGTGCCTCTGTCGTGAAAATATTCTTCTCCCCCCCAGTGGGTCACTACATTGACTCACTTGGGCGGGGGAAGACTGTAGTACACTACAGTCTCCCCTGTCCAATGGGTAAATGTAGTGGCTCACCG
>BLSH010410555.1:0-20000 GCA_018402905.1 Glandirana rugosa | reverse complement strand
TTTGGGACCAATGACATTTATTCAGCGATCAGAAATTTAAATGTCCACTGATTACTGTATAAATGTCATTGGCAGTGAAGGGGTTAACCAGCAGGGGGCAGTGAAGGGGTTAACAATGTTCCCTGGGTGTGTTCTAACTGTGGGGGGGATGGGCTGGTCGGGACATAACAGATCTAACTGATCCCAGTGACAGGGATCAGTAGATCTGTCATGTCCCCTGTCACAGAACGGGGAACCGCCGTGTTTACATCGGCGGTTCCCCGTTCTACTGCTCTGTAAGGCGATCGCGGGTCAGGAGCGGACATCGAGTCTGCCCGACCCGCGGGCACGCCCACGCAATGTGCGGCGGCGGCGCGCGCGCGCCGCCGCCGCCCAGTGCGCGCAGTGGGCGTGTGAAGGGGCGGACGTCCATGGACGTCCCCCCGGATTTTCAGGTCCGCGCTGTTGACGTCTTTTGTCAATAGCGCGGTCCTGTACTGGTTAAGAACAAACATACGGTTACATACATTTAGTATTGTGCCGAGCAGAATATAGGCAAAAATATATCTAGATTCAAACATTGTATGAGGTCGATCTTGCAACGAACTGTAAATTCGCTTACCTCTATAGAGGAATGTACATTTTGCTTTGGGTGAAAACATAGCCCTTGTATGACCTTGTATTAAACAAGGTGAACCATAGGGCCCGTTGATGTCTACCTTTAAGTGTGGATCTTGTGGTGTTTATCCTTACACCTTTTGTGTCCCACTGTGGGTATCAGGATCCTTGGGCTATCAGGCGGGCCTCCCATGTAACCGCTCCCCACCCCAATTGGGAACAAACTGTGGGGCAACTGGGATGCTTCACCCATCGCCGTTGGGTCCTGCCCTGATCTTTAGCTAAATATATATACTTCAGTAATTTGGGAATGATCATTGATGTTAACCAGTGACTCTTTATCTGACAAAGGTGTGGGGTGATAGAGGTGTATGGGGAAGAGAAAAAAAAAAAGGGGGGATGTAAAGTGGGAATTTAAGTAGGGGGCGGTTTCGGGAGGGGTATCTGTCCACTCTTAGCTTAGTGGGTCATTTGATGGTCTTGTCTTTTGTTGATAAACTCTAACCAACAGGCCCACGTTTTATAGAATTTTCCGGGAGAGTCTCCTGCTTGATGTACTAGATCTTCCATCTCTGCAATTTTTTGTGATCTTTTGATCCAGTCCTCCACCGTGGGGGGATTAACGTCCCTCCAGTAGAGGGGGATGCACTGTTTAGCCGCATTAATTAAATGAAGGGCGAGCGATTTATGGTATTTTTTTGGGAGATTGAGGTGTGGTGTAAAAGATACTGTGCCAGAGAGAAGTCCAGAGGAAGCGTCGTAATTTCGGATATGAGGTCGTGTATATTTTTCCAGAAGGGCTGAATCAACCGACATGACCACCATATATGGAGAAGCGTCCCCTCCTCTTCTTTGCATCTCCAACAATTTTTAGAAACTGATGGGTAAAATTTGTGCAGCCTATCTGGTGTTCGATACCATTTAGAATATATTTTGTACCCATTTTCTTGAGCCGAAACGTTAATTGAGCCCTTATGGATATGTGTAAATATTTGTTCCCATTCACGGGCGGATAGGTCCAATGACAGATCTCTCTCCCATTGACTAGATGCCTTATTCTGTTTCGGATCAAATTTTGCGAACATGTTTGCGTATATTTCCGAGATCACATGTCTTTGGGGTTCAGTTCTACTGCATATGGCTTCAAAAGGGGTAAGAGGTCTGCACCAATCCGATATTGGTTTTGTGGACATGACATAATGTCTAATTTGTAGATACCCTAACCAGGATAGTTTATGAGATGGTGTTAAAGCTTCTAAATCCAAAAAGGGGATAAAGGAGCCTCGAGTGAAGAAATTACCTCTTTTTTCTAGGAGTTCTTTGATCAGGGGCTCTGCGGCATTTGGGATAAAGTCTGCGTTGTGTATGAGTGGAGTGAGAGGTCCTGGGAAGGAGGATAGCTGTAGTCTTTTATTCGCAGCCTGCCAACTAGACAGCGTTTGGCCAATCGTTGGATGATCCAGTATTTGTTTTGAATACATTTTGGGTCAGAGCCAGGGTAGAAGTCTCAGGGGCACTTCCGAGAATGATCCTTCTAACAGGACCCAAGCTTTTGAATTACAATTGACGTGCCAATCTACGATTCTACTGAGGCTACGGGCCCAGTAATATTTTTGAATGCCTGGCAGGCCCATTCCCCCTCTGAGTTTAGGTGCAGTCAGTTTATCGTAGCTTAACCTGGCCGTCTTAGATTCCCAAATGAAGTCTGTGCAGATCCTCCTATAAGTTGAGAAGAAGGCCTGCGGAAGCTTAACTGGGATTGCCTGTAGCAGGTATAGAAGTCTGGGAAGGACATTCATTTTAATTGTAGCGGCCCTGCCAAACCAAGAGAAGGTAGTTGAAGACCATTTCTTTATGTCTTGCTGTAAGGTTTTGAGCAAAGGTAAGAAGTTTAAGTCATATAGATGACTCAATCTGATAGGAAGTTTGATCCCCAGGTACGTTAAAGCTCGTTTCTCCCATTTAAAAGGAAAATTCTGTATGCAGCTCTCAACCGTATGGTGGGATAGGGATATATTGAGTGCACTAGACTTGTTAAAATTTATTTGTAAATTTGAAAGAATATGGAATGATTTGAGATCCTTTAATAAATTGGGTAGTGTGGTTAGTGGGTCTGAGAGAAATAGGAGAACATCGTCCGCATAGGCTGCTATTTTGTACACTCTGCAATCGTAATTCCTTTAATGTCCTTGTTCCATCTTATCTTATTCAGAAGGGGTTCTAGTGTGAGAATGAAAATCAGAGGGGACAGTGGACAACCCTGCCTTGTCCCATTCGACAGAGGGAAGGCGTCCGACAGGTGGCCATTGATCTTCACTTTTGCCGAGGGGTTGGAATATAATGCGAGGATAAAATTCAGTAGTCTGTTTCCAAACCCCAATAAAGTCCCAGGCCACCCTGTCGAACGCCTTCTCCGCGTCGAGGGAAAGAAAGAATCCCTTCTGCTTTTTAGACACCATCTAATGATGGAAATTTATTGCTTTCAGGGTGTTGTCCCTAGCCTCCCTTCCCGGAACGAATCCAACTTGATCTAGTGTTGTCAAGTTAGGAAGGAGGGGGAGAATCATGTTTGCCAAAATTTTTGCATATAGTTTGACGTCCACATTTAATAGAGAGATTGGTCTATAGTTAGTGACCATATACGGAGCTTTCCCTGGCTTGGGCAGGACTGTTATGTGGGCCTCTAGCATGTCTCGATGTTGGGGAGGATGTTTATCTAGTGTGTTGAACGCCTCTAGAAATCTCGAGAGTAGTATCTCCGGATAGGCTTTATAATAACCGCTTGTTAGTCCATCTGGGCCTGGACTCTTACCTGTTTTAAGTTGTTTTAATGCTAACTTAGCTTCCTCTAACAAAAGGGGATGATCAAATTTTTCTGCATCCGTTGCACTTATTGCCTTAGGAGCATATTGACTTAAGAAACTCTTGATCATGTCCTTCCTTTTTTTTGCATCCAACTGCACCTCAGGGGAGATATTGTAGAGTTCTGAGTAGTATTGTACGAATTGAGCTGCAATGCCTTCATTCGTTTCCACTATATCACCCTTCGGGGTGTTAATGTGGTGAATGGTCATAGAAGCTTTCTTAGCTTGCAAGGCTCTGGCTAGGAATTTCCCTGCTTTGTTCCCCGCTTTGTAGAACCTCTTTTGGGTTATTGCGAATTTGCGCTTCACTGTTTTCCCGAGTTCCTCTAGAAGTGTCATGCGTGCGTGAGTTAGCTTTTGGAGGGTTTGTGGCTCTAGTGATTGTTTGTGATTTTGTTCCAGGGATTTAATCTCAGCAAGTAATTTGTTTAGGCGTGCTTGTCTCTCCTTCCGCCTTTTGCTGGCAAGGGAGATAAGTACTCCCCTGATTACACATTTATGTGCATTCCATAAGGTCAAAGGTGAAATCTCCAGGGAGGTGTTCAGTTGAAAGTACTGTTGAATTTGCTCACGAGTGTGTTGTTCCATTGTGGGGTCTGTGAGTAGAGAGGGATCTAATCTCCAAATGTATGATCTTGTGATCTGCACTGTGAGTGAGAGTGTCATAGTTATTGGGTTATGGTCGGACAAAAACATTGGCTCTATCGTGGCTGCCGTTAGATATTGTAAGTCTTCCTGCGTTATGAAGAAGTAATCGATTCTTGTGTACCTATGAAGAAGACTGGAGTAGAACGTAAAGTCCTTTCCCTGCGGGTATAGCGTACGCCAAGAGTCATGTAATAGTAGGTTGTTTAGGTGCGTTTTGATGGTTTTTAGGGCCCGGTAGGTGACGTGCGAGGTGCCTGTGGAATTGTCTTGCTTGGGCATAAGGGCAATGTTAAAGTCCCCCCCCAAGATCAAGATTCCTTTCTGGAAATTCATTAGTGCCTGCAGTGTCGATCTGAAAAAGGGTACCTGAGATTTGTTGGGCGCGTAGATATTCGCAATTGTGATTGGTTTCTTGTGAATAGTCCCCTTTAGGAATATAAAGCGTCCTTCCTCGTCAATTTGTGTTTCAGATATTATCAATGGGCACTTTTTCGAGATCAAAATTGCTACTCCCCTTGATTTGGAACCCTGATAAGTTGCATTGTAAACCATTGGGTAATGCATGTTATATAGTTTTGGGATAGTGCCTGCTCTGAAATTTGTTTCCTGTATAAGCGCTATATCTGCTTGCGATTTATGGATGGTCATGAGGAGTTTGGAACGCTTCTCTGGTATGTTTAGCCCTCGGGCATTTAACGAGAATAATTTTATCTTAAGATTGTCAATTTCATTTGTGGCTGACATGTTAAGGTTGGATGTAGGAGTAATTGAAGATTTAGCGTGTGTGTAGTGCAATGCAGGGAGATTGGTGGAAATTGTCTGCAAGAACGGAGGGGTGGGTGGAAGGCTGGAGAGAGAGGGGGAGGGAAAAAAAGGGGGGAAGAAAACCCCCAGAGAAAGAGGTCACTCCCCACTAATAAGGACTACCTCTCAGTGGGGAAAAAGTTTTGAAAGAGGTAGATGGATCTTGAGTGCCGCCGGTAAGGCGAGGTCAAGAAGATACTGCAAAGGAATTACTTCCGGTGATAGAAGGGGCCTGACCTTCTATCTAACAGGCTGGCAGGTGCAGAGACCAACCAAATCGCCTGACGACCCGTAACTAGTGTAATGGGGTTTCTATCAATTAGTATTTGGAGGACCAGGAGACCCTGCTCAACTTTCCATCTGTAACCTTAGCTGGTGTATCACCTGTCCTCAATTCCCTTTAAACCAAGTGAGCGCTGCAGCCCCCCTTATGGAGAGCCAAGCCGGTGTGCACCACGCCCACCCCCCGACACAAGGTAATAACCATGTGTGAGGCATGCCCACGACACACACCAACCCGGCCCCCAGACAAACAAAGCCCAGAAACTGTTCGTTTTGGTTTACTCATCCATCACGAACATTAACATAACACAGCTCTAATATCAATTGTAACTATCGTGTCATCCCATGTTGGCACAACCCTTAAAGAAACAGCATTAACATGGTAACTAATAATAGTTGCTTCTGCATATCAACGAATCTTGACAACAGTACTGGAACTCAACCCAGTTTGCGATGAAGTTAGGGTAAACTATTCTCCAGAGCCTTCACCGCAAACCACATATTTACATTAAGTTATCCGAGTATAATCTGCCCCCTTCACCACCCGATAGGCTAAATATCAAGTGCTTTGTATACTTCCTGCCCCAAGCATGTTACCATGTCTGATTTAAGCAGATATAGGGCACATTGTGGTTCTGTTGTGCATAAGTCCACAGCTGTCGTCAGGGTTGGGGGTGTAGTGTGGCAACCATTTTTAGCTGTCCTTTGTGATGACTGTGCAAGGTATAAACTCTGCTCTGTTAAATTTCTTCTGTAGACCTAGTCATCTTACACTCCGGACCTTTTTGTTTGACAGAATTAGGTAACATATAACTTGTATCAGTGAAAAAATGTGGATAAGAGAACTGTCTGAACTGAAATGGGACATAGCATGGTTTACTCTATGTCCAGAGAGTTCTTGTCGGTATGCTCACCACTTTTGTTCCTATGATGTTATTTGTCTCATCTTGCCTTTCTTTGTTGCGGTGGTTTTGAAGGGCTTGGGTTGGGTTGGTCCATCCTTCGCGGTGCGTGATCTCTTTCTCCTGATGAGGATCTGTGGCGGCGTTGTCTGTGCTCTTGGGTATCCATCGGTTCCATGGTATGCTGACCTTTCTTAAGCAGGATCTGGCAGAATTTGGCTTGCAAGTTTGGAACCTCAACGTATGGTATTCCAAGAGTGTTGCAAAACTGTGGAAGTTCTTCTGGAACCCTCAGTAGGGCTGATCTCATGTGTGCAGATGCAAACAGTCCAAACGGAAATTTCCATTTATAAGTGAATCCCTGGGAGCGTAAAGCTTCAAGTAAGGGGCGCAGATCCCTACGTTGCTACAATGTGATCGCGGATAGGTCCTGGTATATTTGTATCATCGCACCTTCGTGTGAGATTTGAATTCTATTTCTAGCCTTCCGTAAGATCTCCTCTTTGAGCCTAAAGTCCACTAGGCAGCAGATTACATCTCTAGGGGGATCTGTGTCTCTGCCTTTGGGTCTCAGCGCCCTGTGTATGCGTTCCATCAATATGGGAGTTTCTGGAGGTCTGTCCAGCAAGGTGTTGAAAATGGCGCACACTGAGGGCAACAGATTATCTGTTTCTATTTCTTCTGGCAGTCCATGGACTCTGAGATTGTGTCGCCTGCCGCGGTTATCAATATCTTCAATGTGTCTTTGTAAATCCCTTAGATGCATAGTATGTGCGTCTACAGTGTGCGTTATGCGTCGTATGGCTGTAGTTTGAATCTTCGTTGTCTCTTCTACTTCCTGGACCCTGCCAGCTAGACCTTGTATGTCTTGCCTAAGGTCCGTAATGGCGGCTGTGAGGGTTAATTTGATGTCTGCTGCGATCGTGTGCAAGTCATTAAGGTTTAGTTATCTGGATTCCTGTGTGCCTCCATCTCCCCTGAGACCAGCAAGGGAATCTGTGGACTGGATGGGAGCGGCACTTTGTGAGAGTGTGCTCTGTGTTTGTCCGTGGGTTGCCGGCGCCATGTTGCTCGCCTGGGTGCGGAATAACTCTGGTATATTTTGGCTCAGTCTATTTCCTTGCTCCCTCGGGGAGCATGAGCGAGAGGCTGATGAGTCTCTAGAGGCAGTCCCCATATTCTGTTGTTTCATTTGTGGTTTAAAACCCCTATGTATATGTGCATTTTCCCCTGGGGTGAGAGCTCTCACCTTAGGCCTCCATCTCCCAGCGTCTTTCTGTTAAACACAGTGTTTAGGGATTATGTGCCCGGGTCTGTACAAATTTAAGTGTGGCAGGGGCCTGGGTAGGTGTATTGTTGTATCAGCCAAGTGGGCTGTGGCTGAAGGCTCCATTTGCCGTGCCGTTTGTTTCGGCGTTGGTAGGCCGCAAAGCCGCGGCCTTGATTTTCGGGCGTGCGGGTGGCGGTCTCCGATCTGCCCGCTATTCGGCTTGCTTTGTAGCTGAGGATGCGGGAGACGTGGATGGAGGGTTTACAGGGCTCACCTAGTCCTCCAGGAGAAGGATTCCTGCGGATTTTCTTTGGCTTCGGCGGAGCTCTGCAGGAACATGTCCGTCCTTGTTAACGGCCGGCCACGCCCCCCGCTTCAAGTTTTTTAACCCCCCTTACTTGTTACATTGCACACTTCCCCCTCAGGACATGGAACACAGTCATAGCAGCAGAGATGGATACTATCAGCGGGAGCCTTCCTGTACCTGGGAGCACATCTGTCACTGCACTGGGATTCCAGCTTCTTCAACATACAATGAAATATAAAGGAACAGTCACACTTTAACCACTTCAATACCCATCACTTTCACTCCCTTCCTGCCTTGGCCAATTTTCAGCTTTCAATGCTATTGCACTGTATGACAACTATACGGTCATGCAACACTGTACCCACATGAAATTTGTATCTTTTTTTAGGCCAATAGAGCTTTCTTTTGGTGGTATTTAATCACCACTGGGAGTTTAATTTTTTGCTACACAAACAAAAAAAAATGAACATTTAAAAAAAAATGTTTTTCTTGGTTTCTGTTATAAAATTTTGAAAATAAGTAATTTTTCTTTTTCTATGATGTGCGCTGATGAGGCTGCACTGATGGACACTGATGAGGCTGCACTGATGGGCACTGATGAGGCTGCACTGATGGGCACTAATGGGCACTGATGAGCTAGTAGTGATGGGAACTGATAGGCTACATTGTCCTTTCTGTAGGTTCCGCAGGCCAGGATTTGTAGAAGATGTAGGTGTTTGAAAAGGGGTGGGCTGGTATAATAGTTATCTAGGTATATGTGATAACCTTTATTCAGCAGTGGGTATGCCAGGTCCCATACAATTTTTCTTGCTGTGCCCATGTAGGCTGGACACTCAGGGGGCTGGAGCTGGGAATCTTCTGGCTCTTTCACATAGCTTGTAAAATTTGACACTGATTTTGGCCCTTTTGCTAGGAATATATTTATGGTTTTATTCCCAACCAGCTTGTAAAGTGTACCAGTGACTCATCCACGCGTATATGCTGATTAGGGATGGGCAAAGAGTTCGGTCCAAGCATGAGTTTAGGCCGAACATTTGTCTGTTCGGCCGTTCGCCCCAACAAACATCCTGCAATGCACTGAGCGCTGCACAGTGCATTCTGTGTTCTGATTGGGCAAAGCTTTGCCCAATTAGGGTGCAGTGTAAGATGGTGGTTGTTAAGGAACAGGGCCTGGGAAGCCGGCCGCCATATCCTTAACAACCGATGAGTTATCAAATGTCAATGGGTTTACCCATTGACAGCTGAATAAAAAAAGTACCGGTAAAAAAAAAGAAAAAAATGGTGTGGGGACCCCCAGTCCACACCAAGCCCTTCAGATCTGGTATGGATTTTAAGGGGAACCCCATGTCACAATTAAAAAAAAATAAACGTTATGGAGTCTCCCCCGAAATCCATACCAGACTCTTATCCGAGCATGCTGCCTGGCAGGTCAGGGAAGGGGATGAGGGAGTGCCCAACCAAACATACCAGGCCACATACCCTCAACATGGGGGAATGGGTGCTTTGGGGCAGGGGGGCTCTGTGCCCCCACCCCAAAGCACCTTGTCCTCTTGTTGATGTAGACAATGGTCTCTTCCTGACAATCCTGGGCTGTGGTTGTTGGGGTCTACGGGTAGGGGGCTTATTGGAATCTGGAAGCCCCCTTTAACAAGGGGGGCCCCCAGAGCCTGGTACCCCCATGTGAATGGATATCAAGTACATTGTATGTTCGCTCGTCCCCCCTTTTCCTGACCTGCCAGGCTGTATGCCTGATAAGGGTCAGGTATGAATTTTAGGGGGCACCATGCCATTTTTTTATCCCCTGAAAATCCATACCTGAACCAAAGGGCCTGGTATGGACTGGGGGGACCCCATGTCATTTTTTTCTTTATTTTTTAATAGCCGGGTGCCTGAAATTGTAACGACAAGTTATTTTAAATAGGATATTTTTCTTTAGAATGTTTTACTGTAGCATGTTCTGTATATGCTACTGTATATGCTACAAATGTGCCACTGTACAGGCACATTAAGGGGACCCACAGGCAGTAAATTTTAAAGGAATTTTTCATTTTCATTGTTGCACTTTAAGCATCATTAAAATCACTGCTCTTGAAAAAAAGATCATCTTTAAAAGAATATTTTTTATTGATACATAATCCCCCAGGGCAGACCCACATACCCCTTTTATGGCCAATTAATTACATATAAGCCTTCAAAATGGGCTCTTTTGTTTTTTCTTGCTTGGCTTCCTTAGACTTCAATGGGGTTCACTGTTTGGGTTAAAACATTTCCCCTTTTCAGGAGTTCCATGATGCTGATCGGGGACATAGAGTTCTGCATATCATTGGGAAAAAAAGATTGTGAGTGGGCAAATTTTACATAATTTGTCATAATTTGGATAATTTTGGGGAGGGCAATAGGTGCTGTCGCTGAAGTGAAAGAAGTGCATAATCATCTCATATTGGGACCTGGACATTACAGCAGAATAAATGGGCATGTGGTGGATGGGGTTGGTGGACCAGTAGGCGCGTCCTTCATTTTTTTTTTTGTAAGCCCCATGTTAAGGACAAGGCCCATAAACAATTTGAACTCCTCCAAAGTCAGATCTCTCCACTGAAATGGACGGGCATAAGATGATTGTTTTTTTTTTTTGCAACATACTGCTGGGCATATAGATTGGTCTCGTCCACAAAACATTTCAGCAAAGTGTCAGGCAAAAATAAATAAAAAAAAACAATTTCAGAGAAATTTTGGGTGTTGGCCTGCACACCTGGCTGTGTGTTGAAAGGAAGAATGCTTGCTGCTCCCAAATTGAAAGGCAGCCATGTTGGGAGGTATGTAGTAGCCCAGACTCTCAGGGGATGTGACACTCCAGTGTTGCTATTGGGGGATCTAAAATTCTTGTGCTGGAACTTTGGGGTTATACTGCAGCCCTGGTGCTTGGCCTGGGCATATGATCCTGGGGTCTATTGCTGGTGGCCGCCTGGTTTTCAGAGTGCTGTGCCCTTTTAGGAGAGACCCATTTTTCCTCCAATTCACTCACCGATCCACTGTTATCAATCAGTTCAAATTCTGAAATAGATTTGGAATAGGAATTGGAATCTGATGAGAACTCCCTGCTGCTCTCATCAGTCATGGAGAGGAACTGAAATGCCTCCTCACTGCTATAAACTTTTTGAACATGCTGCTGATGGTGGCTGTTTGATGGGTACTTTGGCGATAGGTTGTGAGATGGGTGACAGATGACTGCTGACAGTCACTGATGTGTGGCAGGTGACAGTCACTAATGGGTGACTGTTAGGTGATGTCCACTGATGGGTGACTGATGGGTGATGGGTGCACTTTATGGGTACTGATAGGTGACAGGTGCACTTCATGGGCACTGGTGGGTGACAGGTGCACTTTATGGGCATTGATAGGTGACAGGTGCACTTTATGGGCACTGATGGATACTGATGTGGTTACTGATAGGTGACAGGTGCAATGGGGGGACAGTAACACTGCTGGGCACTGATGAGTATAGTACACTGCTGATGGGCGATGTGACAGGTTCTCTTGTGTGGTGCTTGGTGCAGTACACTACAACACACAGATTGGTGACTCACTGCTCCTGGCTTTTCTCTCCTCACACTGGAAACAATGTGTAAGGAGAGAAGAGCTGGTAACAACCAGTTATCAGTCTGTGTTTACATTTGTGATCGTCTGTGAATGGATCACGGCCGATCACTTGGTAAACAGCGGCCGGTCATTAGCTGTTTAACACTGTCAGTGATAAGATGTGTTCCTGGGAACACGCCGCTATCGACATCCTTGCGCAACGTGCTCCCAATTCAGAAGTGGAAGGACTATCTGTGATAGGCTGTGACTGGATTACGGCTGATCACGTTGTAAACTGCCATGCCCATTGGCTGTTTACCCCTGTCGGTGACGAGCTGTGTCTCGGGGACATGCCGCCACCGACAGTTCCAGGCCGCGCGCACCTGATTGCATGCATACCCTGTTTGAATGGGCCGAAGTCATATGACATCGGCCCATTTGATGGTGGGTGGGTGGTAAGTGGTTAAGCAGGAATAAAATATCTGGAAAAAAATGTGTGTCTCAATTCAGAGACTGATGAGGAAAAATTTTAAGATATTAAGCCCTAATGAACAGATTTTGAGTGGCTGTGTGGGCGTATTACATCTGCAATTTAAAATATATATATATATATATATATATATTTTTGATTTAAATAGAAAACAAAAACTTTGAACAGAATTGCGCCACATTTTTCAAGCAATCAGTGGATAAACCAAAATTTACCAAAGAGAGAAAGTAAATCTGCATCTGCAACTGAAAAATTGGCTTCCTTTTCACAGACTGAAAAAAGATAAATTTGACAAATTTGCTGCTAAGCGTGTAATTCTTTTGGCCACTTTTCAAAAGAGAGAGGGGGCAAGTGACTGCAGTTAGAAAATAGGAAATGCTTTTTTTTATTTTTTTTTATTTATAAGATTTTATTGGGTTTTCAAGAAGAACAAGTATAGAGGTATTTCAAGCACAAGATAGGGAACTGTGTCAATATCTGCTGTACATAATAACCAAAAAACATAGGACGGTTAAACATTTGAGAAGTCAGATTATTGCCCCTGAGGTTACCCTTGGGGCATAAGCTATGGTTAAGTGTGGTAACAGAAAGCCAACATTGTTGGAGAAGACCCCCCACTGCAATACCTCGTCGGCTGACAGACCGAACCGTGGGATGGGGGGAATTAGGTTGTCGTGTCCATCGGTATAAATTATCTCGGTCGCCTGTCAAGGCAAGAGTGTCCGAGACTCAGATTGTAAGGCCTATTAATTTGGGCAGTATCCAATGTGAAGTTTGGGGCTAGCGATTCGGGTGAGATGCAAGGGATCATCCTTGCTCTCCTACGAGCATATGTAGTGTGTGTTAGTGGGGGGATTACTGGGATAACTGGTGGAGGGAGGTGGGGGGATGTTGAGTTAAGAGATGTTGTTCAGGCTAGCAGACCAGCTGTTAGCCTCTAAGGGGATCTTCGGTGTGGGGAGGTCGACCATGTAAGGGGGGAGAGGCGCGGACACTGTGGGGGGGAGTGGGCCAGTAGGGTGGTAAGAGGGGTGAGGTGGGCTTTGGGGGAGCAATGACGTGGTATCTCACAGGGATAACAATGGAGTGTTCTACTGTAAGGCCAAGGGGCGGAGAGAGTCAATCCGGGGGGGAGATAGCCTCCAACAAACCCTGGGATCCCATCCCTCGAGCCCTGTGGCCTTCATGGATTGTATATTCTTGTGTGGGAGTCAGGAGGGTCGTTTTAAAGGCGCGACAGGGCTATTTATTGTGGGGATTTATTGCTTGGGTGCATTCCATGGTTGTCTTAAAATGTAACCAGCAAGCCCAAATATTGTTGTGTTTGGAGATAGTGTCGTGGGAAATGGCAATGAGCTCTTCCATTTCAGCGATTTTGTCTATTCGCAGGAATCATTCTTTAATGGAAGGTGCCCTGGGTTTTCCCCATAAAACTGGGATGCATTGGGGAGTGTGTTGTGATGTAATAGAAATTGGGCTGGTGTGAATTCTAGGTTTAGAGAGACACCTTTGAGGTGATTCTGTGGACCTCCTGCCAAAACGTGTGGATCATGGTGCAGGACCACCGGACATGGATAAGCGAGCCAGGCTCTGAGTGACATCTCCAACACAAGTTGGATGCCGTTGGCGCAAATTTATGAATGAGGGTGGGGACTCTGTACCACCGGCTTAGGACTTTATATCCGTTTTCTTGGGTGGATACATTTATTGAGCCTTTAAGGACATTGGTGAAAATCCGTTCCCACTGGTCCTCTGTGAGGTCCAGCGATAGATCTTTCTCCCATGAAAGGCACGTTTTGTGTTTCAGGGGGCGATGTTGGAAAATATTGCGGGTGGGTTCAGAACATAACGTTTCCATAGGTGTAAGTTGTTTAATCCATAGGGATCTGTGACGCGAGTCTGAGAGAAAGTGTTGGATTTGGAGGTACGTCCATAGTGGGAATTTGAGGTCTGTCATTAGTGCGGCTAGGTCTTCGCGGGTTTGTAGAGAGTTCCTGTGGAAAAAATGACGTGCTAAGACATGCTTGTGTGGCCAGTTTTCCGCTAGGAATCGGGTAGAGAGCCCTGGAGGGAAGTCGGGTTTGGACCTGAGAGGGGTTAGAGGGCCTGGTATGGATGCAAGTTGATGTTTTCGCTCAAGTCTTGGAAGCAACATAATGTAGGACCAATAAGGGGATGGTCTTTGATAGCGGAGGGGATGGAGCGGGGAGGTATCCAAGGCACTGTAGCTAGTGTGATGTTGGAAAGGGAGTTCTCTAAGTTTAGCCATTGCTTGAGGGTTGTATGTACGTTCCAGTCCACTACTCTCATTAAGAGGCACGCTCTATAATAGTTTCTCAGGTCCGGTAAACCAATGCCCCCTCTGGCCTTAGGGAGGGTCAGGTGTTCATACTTAATGCGCGGGGGTTTGTTATGCCAGAGGATGTTGGTACTTAGGGTTTTGTATATCGAGAAGAAGTGAGGGGGTAGACGTATGGGAATGGCTTGCATAACATAAAGAATTTTTGGGAGGACATTCATTTTGAGGACGGCTGCCCTTCCAAACCATGAGATAGAAGAGTTCTCCCAACTTTTAAGGTCATGTTTTATGGATGTTAGGAGGGGAGTAAAATTGGATGCGAACAAATCAGACAGATCGGTAGGTAATTGCATCCCCAGCTACGGAATGGCTTTTACTTTGCATACAAAGGGTAAATTGCTTCGGCAGAGTGAGACCTCGTCAGTTGTTAGGGAAACATTCAGGGCATGTGATTTAGCAAAATTAATTTTTAGGTTTGAGATGGCATGGAAGTACGAGAAGTCTTGAAGTAAGTTGAGTAGAGTGATGTGGGGATCCGTCAGGAATAGCAGAATGTCATCTGCAAAGGCTGCAATTTTGTATTCATGGTCTGAGATGAGGAGGCCCTTGATATTCTGGTTATCATGGAGGCGGTTGAGGAGAGGTTCTAACTAGAGGACGTAGAGAATAGGGGATAGGGGGCAACCTTGTCGCGTTCCATTTCTGACGGGGAAGGCATTCGACAGGTGGCCATTGACCCTCATCCGAGTGGAGGGGTTAGAGTACAAGGTAGAAATCATAGCTAGCATGCGGTCTTGGATGCCTATATGCGTGAGGGTCTCAAACATGTAGTCCCAGGCCACTCTGTCGAATGCCTTCTCCGCGTCAAGTGAAAGGAAGAAGCCCTTTTGTTTGAAGGCTGTCAGGTAATAGTGTAAGTTGATGGCCTTGATGGTGTTGTTCCTGGCTTCTCGCCCAGGTACAAAGCCAACCTGGTCTGTTGAGATTAACGATGGGAGGAGTGGGAGAAGGCGATTAGCCAGTATTTTTGCGAAAATTTTCGTGTCGACATTAAGAAGGGATATGGGGCGATAGTTGGAGACTAACGAGGGGTCTTTCCCATCTTTGGGCAGCACTGTAATGTGTGCTTCCAACAGACGGTGGTGTGGTTTTGATGAGGAGTCTAGGGAATTAAGTGTGGATAAGAGAGGGTCTGCAAGCGTGTCTAGGAATGTTTTATAGTATGCAGCCGTAAAGCCGCCTGGGCTTTTCCCTGGCTTCATTAGTTGAATTGCCTGTGTTAGTTCTTCCTTAGAGATGGGGTTGTCGAGAGATTGGGATGTTTCTTGTGATATGGGTTTGGGTGAATATTGGCTGAGGAAGTCTCTAATGAGCGTAGATCTGTCTTTTGTTGCGCGTCGGGGCCTATCTGGGGTAGGGAGGTTATAGAGGTTGTGGTAGAATTGTTCGAAACATGAAGCTATGTCTAAGTTGTTTGTTGCGAGCGTGCCATCTGGTTTCTGAATTTGGCGGACTGACTGGTTTGACTTCTTTGCTTGTAGGGCCCTAGCGAGCAGCGCGACGCTTTTGTTTCTGTATTCGTAAAATACTTTATGGGTCAGGGTAAATTTGCGTCTAATTTTTATGTTCAATTCCATCAGTAGAAGGGATCTCAGGTGGGTGAGCTCTTGCAGAGTCTTTATGGCTAGTGTTTTTTTGTGAGTGGATTCGAGGAGCCTGATTTGGTCTGTCAAGTTTTGTATAAGAGCCGAGCGTTGATTCTTGCGTCTGGCAGCGAGCTCTATGAATTCACCCCTGATTGTGCACTTATGGGCTTCCCATTGGGTGATGGGGTGTATCTCAGGGGTGTTGTTGGCCTGGAAGAAGGAATCTAAGCCCGATCGGATGTGTTGCAAATTCGATTGGTCTGTCAATAGAGAGGCATCTAGTCTCCAGATGTTCGACCGTTTTGTGGATGCCGGAAGGGATAGCTGGATGGAAATGGGGTGGTGGTCAGTAAGGTACATAGGTTCGATTGTGGCCTTCCGAAGGAGGTGTAGGTCTGGCTGGGATATAAGGAAATAATCAATTCTTGAATATCTATTGTGTGGTGCCGAATAGGAGTGGTCTTTGTCTTTCGGGTGTAGGGTGCGCCAGGTATGATGGAGAAGCAGGTTGTGGAGCTGCGTGTGAATTTGGCGTAGGGCTCAATATGGGATAGAAGAGGTGCCCGTGGAGGAGTCCATAATGGGGTTAAGGGGAGTATTGAAGTCTCCTCCTAAAATCAACATCCTGACTGGAATGGGGAGAGGAGAGTCGCGATTTTGCGAAAGAAGGGAACTTGCTGTACGTTTGGGGTGTAAATGTTGGCTAGAGTGATTGCTTTATGTCCAAAGAGACCTTTCAAGAAGAGATACCGGCCATCTGGGTCTATCAGGGTGTCTGTTATTTCTATGGGACAGTGCCTTGCGAGTAGAATAGACACTCCTTTGGATTTGGCCAGGGGGTTTGAGGCGTGGAAGGCCTTCGGGTAAAAGGGGCTATATAGCCTAGGGATGGAATTTGTTCTGAAGTGGGTTTCCTGCAAGTATATAATATCTGCTTTGTGAGCTCTCATGGAGGCTAGGATTTGCAAACGTTTTTCAGGGATTTTGAGACCCTTTGTGTTCAGCGATAGGAGTTTCAGTTTAAGGGGGGATGCTGTGTCCGGGGCAGGCATCTTGTTGTTTAGAAGGGGGGGTTGGCCGACAGATATAGGGATGGGAAAGGGACTTGGAGGGTAGGGGATGGGCCGGGGCTTAGAGTCTAAATAGGGAGATATGTGAGGATATGGTCGATGTGCTGATGCAATGCCAAGCTGTAGTGCGTTGCAGCACTGATGAGCGGAGCAAAGAGGAAGGGGGTGTACCGATAATCAAGGTAGACCAGCTACTTGATCAGGGTGTTCCAGGGAATTCGGTTTTGGTCAGCGGGGATCCAGAGGGCCCGCTGTGTGGGGGACGTGGAGGTACTGGGAAAAAAGTTCTAGTCCCGCTATAGAGGGTTGAGAATCCCATGTCAGAGGATATCAAGGGTGGAGTCCCAATATTCTGAGAAGGGAAGAGGGTTAGAGAATTAGAGTTATGGTCCGTGGAAAAGTGATGTTAAGCGGAGGTGCTTGGAGGTGGGAGATAGGGAGGGTGTTGCCTGATGGTGTGAGAGCGGATATTTGTAGGTTACCTAGGAGAGATTGTTTGCGAAAGGCAGCAGTGGAGTAGATTAGTTCTGGCATGTAATAACATTTCAACATAGTAACATTTTAACGTCATAACATCATAACATAGTAAAATAGCATCTTAACATTTGCTGCACTTAGAGATCGTAATGTCGAATACCAGGTTGGGGTGAGTAATCAAGTGCGCGTGGGGAACTGTAACTCATTTGTGAGCGCGGAGAGTGTGGAGTGTCTGTATGAATGTCGGGTTGTGAGGTACTGTGGGTATCATGTGTGTGTTTCAAGTGATAAGGTGCTCCCGGGGTCAGGAATAAGTATGTATCTGTGTGTGTTACATCAGGAAACGTGGTCACCAGGGGTATGAGTCAGTAGCGTTCTGAGCCCCTTTGAGTGTAACCTTGGAGGTATGTGGTGTGGGTAAGGTGGAGTTTGTTCGTTCCTTCGTTCAAGTAGAGCGCTCATCGGCTGTATATGTCCATTTTGAGTATGTGGTTGAGAAGAACAAAAGTGTCATGGGTGTGACCTAAGTGTAGGTTAGGTGCCATATGGAGCGTACAGGAGATGTTTAACCAGGGGTGTAGGACCTGATTCAAAGTGAGAGCTATGTTAACATATAGTTAGATGGACCGTAACAGGAGTTGGAGTGGGGAGGAGGGTGGTGGCGGAGCCGAGCGCCGTGGTTTGGGGTGTATCAGGAATAGTTCCTCATGTTAGTGTCTAGGTGGGGCTTCAGCTGGGGGGAAGCGTTTCCTTCCCTTGTTGTTCCGCAGAGCATTTGGGATTAAGGGTGTTTGTTTTGTAAGTAGTGAGTAAGTCGGAGCTCGGCTTCACCCCCCCCACGCTGCATAATGGAGACTTAGCAATGCGTAAGCATTATTTACATAAAAAAAAAAAAAAGAAGAAGGGGGAGGGGAGGATGGACTATCATAGCTCAGCAGGAAAAACTATCATAGCTTCTTCAGGCAGAGCAGGGGGAGTCTTGAGTCTTGTTGGGGCAAAGTCTTGTCCTTCTCGGGGGGCTCCATTGGTGCCATGGGGATGGAGGGGAGCATATCAGAGTAGCTATGGGCTACCGGGTGGAACAGCCTCCGGGGTTATATGAAGCATGCAGACAGTGTAAGTGTCCGAGTAGCAATACAGTTTTAGGTGTGTAGTTATCTGGGTGGTATTCTCAGATGAGCAACGTTCATAGTGAAGCGTGCTAGAGAGTTAGATGGTAAGAACAGAGAAAAAGGTGACATGTTCAACTTACTGCGACTCCAGGACCTTTGAGCGTAGTGATCTCCAGGAACCGGCTAGCGTTCTGGAGGCGATCATGTTAGGCATCTTGGCGTAGTCTCCTCTGCGCCGGAAGAGCTGAAGCCTTCCTACCTGTAACTGGCGGTGCGCATGGGGTGGAGGAGTATCTGGGGATCTTCTTCGCCGGAACCTTTGAGCATTCCACTCCATCGGATCCTCATGTTGTTCTGTGGGTCGGGTGGTAACAATGCGGAAATCACTGTACCAGTCTGGCAAAGGGGGTATTGGTAGATCCAGGGTGTTGCAAAATTGACGTAGGTCTTCGGGCACCCCGGAGCAAGGCGGTGCGGCCTAGAGCAGATGCGGATAAACAGAAGGGGAATTTCCATCTGTAGGTTATGTTTCTGGATCTCAGAAGGTCCAGGAGGGGACGCAAATCTCTCCGATGTTGAAGCGTTATGGGAGATAAGTCTTGAAACAGCTTAATTTCGGTGCCTTCGTGTAGTACTTGTTGCCTTTCCCTGGCTCTCTTTAGGATGTCTTCCTTCAGGGGGAAGTTCACCAAGCAGCAGATGTCCTGTGGTGGGTCTGTATCTCTACCCCGAGGGCGCAAGGCCCTGTGTATGCGCTCCATCTCTATTGGGGAGTCCGGGGGCCTGTCTAGTAGACCATTGAATATTGCTTGGACGCACTGAAGTAGATTGTCTCTGTCGATGTTTTCTGTGAGGCCTCTCACTCTTATGTTGTGTCTACGACCCCTGTTGTCGAGGTCCTCGATGTGTTTCTGCATCTCTCTCATCTGGAACGATTGATCTTCTGTCACTTGTTGTACCTGTGAGATGGCGGCCTCTTGTCTGTAGGTGGACGATTCTACTTTGTCCAAGCGCTCTGCCATAGATTGGATATCAGCCCGAAGGTCGGAGATTGCTGCAAACAGTGTGTGTTTGATGTCGGCGGCGATCGCATGCATGTCGCCTAGGCATAATGGCAGTGTGTTGTTGTTAACAGGGCCGGGTGCGCTCGCCGGGAGATTAGGCTCGTCACGGTCAGGGATGCAGCTGGCGGACTGTGCGGTGCGTTGCGGGGCCTGTGAGGAGGGTTGAGCGTTCCGCTGTTGAGATCTGAATAGCTCAGGGATGCCGAGACTCAGCTGGGTTTCTCCGTCTCGGGGAGATCGGGGCCTTGTGGCCGATGAACTCCTGTCACCCTTGCCCATGGTAGTGATTTCTATATCCTCTTTTGCGATAAAAATAATCCTCTATGTGCGGGAACTAGAGAGTTAGGCGGCCATTCCTATCCGGCGTCGGGCGCGCCACGTACATAGTTGATACAGAGGTAGTGATTAAAGATCCAAAGCACCGTAGCCCTGGGATTTAACACCGTAGGCCGCCGAAGCTGCGGCTACAATTTCTATTAGAGCGGATGGCAGCCGCCGGTCTGTTTGAACTGGAAAATGCATGGATAGAGGGGGTACTTAGGATGGCTGTGACCCAGGGAGGCGTTGGGAGCTTAAGGGCCAAGTAGATGGT
>BLSH010410554.1:68609-86719 GCA_018402905.1 Glandirana rugosa | reverse complement strand
GAACAGTGATATGGGTACTCCCGGCTTATTTATACTTTTTTGACACAGTTTGAAGATGATTTTAGAACAGTTCTATGGCCTCTAATGTTAATTAATACTTTTCAGACCCATTTTGAAGATGATCTCCATTTTTGCATTTTTTATGTTTTTATTTTTTAAAAAATATTTAAAGTTATTTCCCTGTCCCCATTTCTTTGTAGGTCACTTGTCCCACCCTTACCCACATTTCCTTCCTTTTGCAGACCTCTAGGACCTTCCAGGACTATTTTACAGCACTTTTTGTACCTAAAAGTCCGGGTCTCCATTGATTTCAATGGGGTTCGGGGTCCGGGACAAAGTTCGGGTTCTGTCCGGACCCGAACCCGGACTTTGTCCTGAAGTTCTGCCGAACCAGCAGAACCCGGACTTCTAGAAGTTCGCTCAACTCTAGTCAGGAGGCACTGACACGTGGCACTGATGACACTTTGATATGTGACACTTGATGGCAATGATAGGTGGCACTGATGATATGTGGCACTGACAGGTGGTACTGATTCGTGGCACTGACAGGTGGCACTGATATGTGGCACTGATAGGTGGCACTGACAGGTGGCACTGACGATATGTGGCACTGACAGGTTGCACTGAGAGGTGGCACTGACAGGTGGCACTATGGGGCAGTTTTATTTGCAGTGTTATAAATTCACTCACTGTAATTCAAAGACGATGGCTCAGATCTCTCTCTCTCTCTCTCTCCTCACACAGCGGTGTCTGTGTGAGGAGAAAAGGCAGGCAACGAAAGATGATCTCATATGTTTACATTTGAGATCAGCTTTCGTTGGACCCGCCGATCGTATGGTAAACAGCCGCTGTTGCTGGCCGTTTACCTCGATCTGTCATTGGCTGTGTCCAGGGGACACAGCGAGCACAGTTTTTGCCTCGTGCGCGCCCGCGATTGCAGGTGGGGAGCGCGCGAAGGGGCGGACGTCCACCCGGAAATTGGGATCCGCGCTGTAGCCGTCTTTCGGCTATAGCGCGGTCCTGTACGGGTTAAAGTGAAAGCATCAAAATTAGAAATAACAATAAAAATGAAAAAAACCTTTAAGTATAGTGCCTGGGGAGTCCCCTTAGTCTGCCTGTAAAGTGGCACATCTTACATACCATGTATAGAGCCCGCTGCAGCAATAATGACATTTATAAAGCCAAAAAATTAACATTTTCCATTCAAGCTTCCTTTATTTTATAAACAGCAGCTTGTGGAGCCAGTCTGTATGATGAGACCACAATGTAGTGCACTGGGAACAAGATTAGAGTTTTTTTTGGATAAATTCTGGTGTTTCTTTCACAGACTTTGGATAGAACTAACAAGTGCAGAAAAATTGGTCTTTGGGTGTTGCTGATGCCTTCACACTGTAACCCTATAGAGGTACTTTTGGTGAAAGCAAAAATTGCCTTGCTGTCAAAAATTTAAATTATATGCATCTGTCAAACAGGTGTGTAAAAATCAGTTTCTTGGGTGTTAATTGTGCCCATGAAACCTACACCATTTTTTTTATCCAGATTAAATCAACGCCTACAAAGCTAGGCAGCCTAGACAGTCTTTCAGAGATTTGAGATCCAGAAAGCATATAATCAGTGACATCAGCATCAGGGGCTTGATAGCTGCTGATAATCTAGGACTGATTCATTTTGATAAATGTGGGCTGGTCCACAGAGTCTGTGGACAGACACACTCTTTTATCTTTCACAAAACCTTCAGCAACACTGAATGCCCATTCAGAAAGCATGCTGGATAGAGGGCAGCCCAGAAGCTCAATTGCACACTGGGCAGGTTCTGGCCAGAGGTTTATTCTTATAACCCAGTAACCCAGTGGATCATCAACTGGAAAGCTCTCTGTCTGTTTTTGCCCCAAGATAATATCCCACCAAATGATGCAGATGCTGCCAATGGGATGTGGAAGCTGACAGCCCTGGACGCCAAGGAATAAAACATTTTGAAAGACATCACTGAGGTGGCCCACTTCTCCACCACTCCTTTCTTGAACAACAGAAGCCTCAAAACTATAGTTGAGCAAACCCAAACTGTAAAGTTCGGATTCGTACCGGACTTTAGGGTGTCCATGTCCTGAACCCGGACATTTGAGAAAAAGTCCAAGTTTGGGTTTGGGTTCGGGTATTTTTTCCCGCCGTTTGCCCTTAGAAGCCATCACAGCCATGCCTACTAATTGGCCAATGCATCATGTGACCCAGCCTCTATATAAGCTGGAGTCACGTAGTGCTGTATGTCACATCATCTCATACTAGTGTAGGGAGAGGATGCTGCTACTGCTGCTGTGAGGGACAGATTAGCTTTGGAAAATCATCTTATAGTAGTGTAGGGAGAGGATGCTGCTGTGAGGGACAGATTAGCTTTAGAAAATCTGTTAAAAACAGCGATTTATTGGTGCTAGGGTACATTTTGTTTGCTAAGCAAAGTGCCTCATATAAAACCTAAGCAATTTTTCTGTTTGTTAGGTGGGCGTTTGCAGCCATTCTTGCAAGTGCTGAGCACTTGCTACTGCTTGTGTGTCAGGGAAACTACTTTAATCGAGTTCTGTTAGCTCAGTTGGCAACATTTTGGCATATACTGCTTTTACATTGCAGTTAGACAATTTTTTTTTTTGTGCAAAATATTACATTTGCGGGCAGCGGGGCATTTCTTGCACAAAATTAAAAAGTGCGTCGACATTGCTGGTTTAAAAAAAAAATAGTGCTACATAGTACATTTGCACCTTTCTGTGCATTTCTTGCACAAAATTAAAAAGTGCATCTACATTGCCGTTTTAAAAATTAATATAAATTTGTGCTAAATAGTACATTTGTGTCCAGAATGAGGAGAGCGTCAAATAAGGGACGTGGTTGTGGTCGTGGCGCTGCTGGTGTTGGTGGTGTTGGTGAAGTTCCTGTTGCAAGGAGAGGACATGGTCGATTTGTGCCAGCTACACGCACAAGTGAAACATCTTCCTCAGGTGAGAGTAGCCGACAGAATCTTCAACGTTATATGGTAGGCCCGAATGCTGCTCAATGAATGGTGAGGCCAGAACAAGTACAGGCGATAGTAGATTGGGTGGCTGACATTGCCTCCAGTTCCTTCACATTGTCTCCCACCCGGTCCCTTGATGAAAGCTCACAGTTGGCACCTGAACCCCATGGCCATCTGTCTTTCACCTCAACCCCTTGTAAATCAGCCAAGCAGTCTGAGCCCCAAGTCATGCGGCAGTTTCTTATGCTTTTTGATGACTCTGCTGGTGTGCTTTCCGTGGGCCATCCACATAGCCCTGCCCCAGAAGTGGAAGACATTGAGTGCACTGATGCCCAACCACTTCTGTTTCAGGATGAGGACATGGAAACACCACTGCAGCACATCTCTGATGATGATGAAACACAGGTGCCAACTGCTGCGGCTTTCTACAGTGTGCAGACTCCTCCTCCACCGCCACTTCCACCTACACCGCCATGGTCACCGCCTCCTCAACCCCCTACTCCACATCAACCTCCTCCTCCATTTATTATTTTTTTATGTGATTTTAAGTTATTTCCCTATCCACATTTGTTTGCAGGGCACTTGTCGTACTCTTACCCCCCCCCCCCCATGTTGCTTCCTTTTGCAGCCCTCTAGCCCTTTCCAGGACTTTTTTAGAGCCATTTTAGTGCCCAAAAGTTCGGGTCACCATTGACTTCAATGGGGTTCGTGGTCAAGTTTGGGGCCAAACTCAAACTTTTTTGCGAAGTTTGGCCGAACTCGCCGAACCCGAACATCCAGGTGTCTGCTGAACTCAAAACTACATTTTCCACATTTGTTACATAAACTCCTCTTTAAGGTGTCCTCAAGAGATTTCATCCAATACTCCTGTGGTGACAGTGGTCAAGGAGGGTTGCCAACAAATAGTGATCCTTCTCCTTGATGCCACATATTCTCAGGTCCTTTTGCAGGCTTTGAAGAATGAGGGAGCCCATGCACCACAAGTTTGCAGAAGCATGAGAAGCAAACTCCTCAGGGTCATTGAGGATTACAGTATCTGGAACTGCCTCCTTCTAGCCACATACTACTCCCAAGGGTTTTGGGGATGAAAAACTTTTAACAGTTGACATATGCCTTGATCTGCTTCATTGCCTCCAAACCTCCAGAATCATCCTCCTCTTCCCTCTCCTCTTGTGTGTTTTGTGGCGTGGCAAGAATGGTGTCTGCATAAAGTGGGTCCTGAGAGGAAAGGAAGTCCTCCTCTTCCTCCTCCTGCTCTGTCTCAAGTTCACTGTCCATAATGCCGTGCAGAGTCTGCTCCAGCAGGAACACAACAGGGATTGTGTCACTGAAGCATGCATTTTCACGGCTCACCATCTTTGTGGCCTCCTAAAATGTTGGCAGTACAGTGCATGCATCCTTTATCAGCAGCCACTGGTGGGAAAAAAGCAGATCCGGCCTGAGCTTGTCATTGTTTCCTAATCACACAGGTACTCCTTGATGGCCCTCTGCTGCATGTGCTGCTACTGCAGCATTGCCAAAGTCGAGTTCCACCTGGTGGGCATGTCACAAATCAGGTGGTTTATAGGCAGGTGGAATTCCCGCTGAATTTCAGCCAACCAAGCACAGGCTGTGTATTAATGCCAGAAATGGCTGCAGACTCTTTAGCAGATCTTCCAACCCTGGGTACCTGTTTAAGAAATGCTGCACCACCAAATTGAAGACATGTGTCAGACATGGCACATGTGTCAACTTTTCCTCTCTAAGAGTCGACAGGAGGTTTGTGCCATTATCACACACCACCATTCCTGGCTCCAGCAGGCGTGCATGAACCACCTCTGGGCCTGCCCCTGCAGAGCTACAAGAATCTCTTCTCCGGTGTCCAGCAGAAGCACTGTATGGCACCTTTTAGCCTGACTCATTGAATAGCACTTTGAACGCTTAGCAGGTACTTGTGGGTCATAAGACAATTCAGCAGAGGAGGGTATGGAGGAGGAGGAGAAGGAGGAGGAGGAGAGGGTAGAGCTGACAAATTTCACATCCTCACCACTAGCTGAATGGAGATGTGGTGGCACAACAAGCTGCAGCACTGAGCCATGTCCTGCATCCTTCCGAGTTGCAAGCAGAGTTACCTCGTTTGCTGTGAACAAAATATATCATCCCTGCCCATTCTTGCTGGACCAAGTGTCAGCAGTAACGTGGACCTTGCGGCTGACTGCCTTGCCCAATGATGCCACAACATTGCCTTCCACGTGATGGTAGAGAGCTGGAATGGCCTTACCTGAAAAGAAATAGTGACTGGGAACCTGCCATTGTGGTACAGCACATTCTGAAAATGAATGTAAGGGGGCTGAATCCACCAGATGGAAAGGCAGAAGTTGTAGAGGCAGCAGCTTTGACAAACTTGCATTTACATGCTGGGCATGTGGGTGGCGGAGACTGTATTTTTTTTTCCACTGCAGCAGATGGGGAAGAGAAATTTGCTGGCTATAGTCTACAGCTGGTGGTGTGCTGCTGGCAGATGTGCTGCAAGGACCTAGGACACTGTGTGCTATACCATCTTCCCTGCCAGTGGAGGCTGCTGAGAGGTCATGAGTAGTGTTGAGCGAACCCGGACTGTAAAGTTCAGGTCCGTACCAAACTTTGGGGTGTCCGGGACCCAGACCCGAACCCGGACTTTTCAAAAAAAGTCCGGGTTCGGGTCCGGGGTTCTGGTAATTTTACTAAAAGTTCTGAAAACTGCTGTAAAAAAGTCCTGGAAAGTCCTAGAGGTCTGCAAAAGGAAGGAAATGGGGGTAAGGGTGGGACAAGTGCCCTACAAAGAAATGGGGACGGGAAATAACTTTAAATATTTTTAAAAAAATAAAAACATAAAAAAATCAAAAATGGAGGTGGATGTGGACCATCTTCAAACTGGGTCTGAAAACTATTAATTAACGGTAGAAGCCATATCACTGTTCTAAAATCATCTTCAAACTGTGTCAAAAAAGTATAAATAAGCCGGGAGAACCCATATCACTGTTCTGCAAACATCTGGAAACTGTGTGTAACACTTTAAGTAAAACTGGGAGAAACCATACTACTGTTCTGCAAACATCTAGAAACTGTGTGTAACACTTTAAATAAAACCGGGAGAAACCATATCACTGTTCTGCAAAATCTGGAAACTGTGTGTAACACTTTAAATAAAACCGGGACAAACTGAACTACTGTTCTGCAAACATCTGGAAACTGTGTGCAACACTTCAAATAAAACCGGGACAAACTGAACTACTGTTCTGCAAACATCTGGAAACTGTGTGTAACACTTTAGATAAAACCGGGCAAACCCATATCACTGTTCTGCAAACATCTGGAAACTGTGTGTAACACTTTCAATAAAACCGGAACAAACAGAACTACTGTTCTGCAAACATCTGGAAACTGTGTGTAACACTTTCAATAAAACCGGGACAAACAGAACTACTGTTCTGCAAACATCTGGAAACTGTGTGTGAAATTGTAGCATAGAGAAGAACAGGGATATGGTTTCGCTCTGCTATAGTTTCACATAGAGTTTTTAGATGATATCATATCACTCTATGCTACAGTTTCACACACAGTTTCCAGATTTTTGCAGAACAGTAGTTCTGTTTGTCCCGGTTTTATTGAAAGTGTTACACACAGTTTCCAGATGTTTGCAAAACAGTGATATGGGTTCGCCCGATTTTATTTAAAGTGTTACACACAGTTTCCAGATGTTTGCAGAACAGTAGTTCTGTTTGTCCCGGTTTTATTGAAAGTGTTACACACAGTTTCCAGATGTTTGCAGAACAGTGATATGGGTTTGTCCCGGTTTTATTTAAAGTGTTACACACAGTTTCCAGATGTTTGCAGAACAGTGATATGGGTTAGCCCAGTTTTATTTAAAGTGTTACACACAGTTTCCAGATGTTTGCAGAACAGTAGTATGGTTTCTCCCGGTTTTATTTAAAGTGTCACACACAGTTTCCAGATGTTTGCAGAACAGTAGTATGGTTTCTCCCGGTTTTATTTAAAGTGTCACACACAGTTTCCAGATGTTTGCAGAACAGTAGTATGGTTTCTCCTGGTTTTATTTAAAGTGTTACACACAGTTTCCAGATTTTGCAGAACAGTGATATGGTTTCTCCCGGTTTTATTTAAAGTGTTACACACAGTTTCTAGATGTTTGCAGAACAGTAGTATGGTTTCTCCCAGTTTTATTTAAAGTGTTACACACAGTTTCCAGATGTTTGCAGAACAGTGATATGGGTTCTCCCGGCTTATTTATACTTTTTTGACGCAGTTTGAAGATGGTTTTAGAACAGTGATATGGCTTCTACCGTTAATTAATAGTTTTCAGACCCAGTTTGAAGATGGTCCACATCCACCTCCATTTTTGATTTTTTTAAGTTTTTATTTTTTAAAAAATTATTTTAGTTATTTCCCTGTCCCCATTTCTTTGTAGGGCAATTGTCCCACCCTTACCCCCATTTCCTTCCTTTTGCAGACCTCTAGGACTTTCCAGGACTTTTTTACAGCCATTTTTGTGCCTAAAAGTTCGGGTCCCCATTGATTTCAATGGGGTTCGGGGTCCGGGACAAAGTTTGGGTTCTGTCCGGACTCGAACCCAGACTTTGTCCTGAAGTTCGGCCGAACCAGCAGAACCCGGACTTCCAGAAGTTCGCTCAACTCTAGTCATGAGGTATGGCAGGGGCAGATTGAGGTGAGTAAGGAGGAGGGACAGATTTGTGCCCTTTTTGTGTTGCTTTTAGGTGCCGTTATCAATGGACTGAGTGGTGGGAGCTTAAATGCCACGTCAAGCATGTCGTAACAAAATGGCTGGTGTTTTTTATCCACCCTTGATGTGCTTGAGACAAAATTTGCAAATAGCAACAGTGCGATCGGCTGCACATGTACTAAAAAAGGCCCAGACAACTGAGTTGTGGGAAGTGGGCAGGGACATAACAGCTCCACAATGTGATTGAATAGGGTGGCTGCTCTCTACTCTTCCATGATAGCTGCCTCATTGGGGTTGTGCCTCACCCTCACTTTCTTCCTCTGCTCTATCTGACACCCAAGTCACATCAGTGACCTCAACATAATCATCTCCTCCATCCTCATTACCACTGGAGACAACTTGGCAATATGCTGTGGATGGGGCAACATGAGTGCCAATTTGTGTACCAGTGTTCTCCCCTCTCTGTAGGCTCATGTTCCTGCCTTCCTCAACCTCAGAACCAATATCTGAATCGAGTAATGGCTGTGCATCATCAAGGAGCAAGTGGCTGATGCTGTCTTCAAATAACAACTTAGCTGAATCCTTTATGGCTGATGCTGGGGCTATGGCAGGAATAGCTGTGGACAAGAAGGCAGGTTTAGCCATTATGGCAGCTGCAGGGGACTGGGCACTAGTCTCGGCTTAGGTGATGAAGGATGAGGATGGTTTAATAAGCCAGTCCACCACCTTCTTAAACTTGCAGTAATGCACAGAACTATCTGGTGTTAAAATTGCAGTAACCCTATGAAATATATGATGTTAAACTTGCAGTAATGCACAGAGCTATATGGCGTTAAACTTGCAGTAATGCTATGAAATATACGGCATTAAACTTGCAGTAACACACAGAAGTATACGGTGTTAAACTTGCTAAACTTGCAGTAACGCACTGAAATAAATTGCAGGAAAAGGAAAGTAACAAACTGAAATATATGGCGTTAAACTTGTAGTAACGCTATGAAATACAAGTCGTTAAACTTGCAGTAGCGCACAGAACTATATGGCATTAAACTTGCAGTAATGCACAGAACTATTGGGTGTTAAAATTGCAGTAACGCTATAAAATATATGATGTTAAACTTGCAGTAACACACAGAACTATATGGCGTTAAAATTGCAGTAACGCTATGAAATATACGGTGTTAAACTTGCAGTAACACACAGAACTATATGGCATTTAATTCGCAGTAACACAATGAAATATATGGCATTAAACTTGCAGTAATGCACATAAATATATGGTGTTAAACTTGCAGCAACACAATGAAATATACAGCGTTAAACTTGCAGTAATGCACAGAACTATCTGGTGTTAAAATTGCAGTAATGCTATGAAATATATCATGTTAAACTTGCAGTAACGCACAGAACTATATGACGTTAAACTTGCAGTAACAAAATTAAATATACGGTGTTAAACAATCATTACACTCACACTGACTGAACTGTCCCTAGATTCACACTAATGCAAAGATGAATGGTGGTCATTCACTACACTCACACTGACTGAACGGTCCCTAGACTCATGCTAATATAAAGATGAGTGGTGGTCACACACTACACTGACTGGACTATCCCTAGATTCACACTAAACTAATATTGTACACTGATAATAGAATCACAATAGCACACTAGAGCACACTAACTGTCTAGCAGCACTGAACAGAGCCCTATTCTATCTCTCTTCACACCGCCAATATCACAATGAAAATGGCTGCAATTGAAAGAATACTTTTATAGTGTGAGGCGGGAATAAGAGCAATGAGCCATGATTGGATAGAGTCATCATGACAGCGTCCAATCATGGCTCTGATAGTGATCTGTGCCCTGATTGGGCAAAGCTTTCATTGCTTTAGCCAATCAGGGCTTTCAGTGCATTGTGCGGCGGCACAGTGCATTGTGGTCAGTCGGCGGGCTGAACAAACGGTTGAACGACCCAATAATTTGGTTGTTCGACAAAACAGCCAATGTTTGGCCCAAACTCATGCTCGAGCTGAACCATTCACCCATCCCTAGTCATGGTATGGCTGAGGTAGACCATAAATGTGAGGAGTAATAAGGAGCAGAATTGCATCTCTTTGTGTGGCATTCAGGTGCTTTTGCCAATGGTGGAGTGGTGGGAGGTTAAATGCCTTCTCAAACATGTGGTACCCAAATGGTTGGTGACTTTACCACACTTGTGCTTGAGGAAAAGTTTGCAAATTGCATCAGTGTGAGCGGCTGCACGTGTGCTAAAAAAAAGCCCCAAACATCTGAGCTGTGGGAAGTAGGCCAGGAGAGAACAGCACCACAATCTGATGGAATAGGGTAGCTGCTCTCTACTCTTCCATGATGGCTGCCTCTTTGGGGTTGTGCCTCAACCACACTTTCATCCTTTTGCTCTATCTAGCACCTAAGTCGTGTCAGTGACCTCATCGTTATCACTCCCTCCATCCTCATTATCACTGGAGCCAATTTGTTTATATACTGCGGCTGGGCAACATAACTGCCAATTTGTTGTTTACCAGTGTTCTCCCCTCTCTGTAGGCTCATGTTTCTACATTCCTCAACCTCAGAACCAAGATCTGAATCAAGTAATGGCTGTGCATCGTCACGGCGAAAGTGGCTGATGCTGTATTTAAATAAATCAGCTGACTCCTCCATGGCTGATGCTGGGGCTATGGCAGGAGTAGCTGTGGACAAGGTGGTAGAATAAGCCACTCTGGCAGTTGCAGTGGACTGTGCACTAGTCTCTGTCTGGGTGATGGATGACTAGGAGGATGAGGATGGTTTAGTAAGTCGGTCCACCACTAAATCTGCATGCTGTGGCTGGATGGCATGGACAACATCACTAAACAGAGGAAATGATGTCCTGCCTGAGGATGGACTACAGTCACATTTGCCTGTGGACATAGACACTGCTGGCCCCCTCACAGTGTTATGGTAACGTCTGCCTCTCCTTGTTGGACTCTCAGACATAATGGGGGATGCTTACTATCAAAATGTAATAAAGATGTGGAGATGTGTATGTGGATGAACTTTATCAATGGAAAGTGGTGTTTGGTGCACTTTAACTTGAGTACTCACTACACAGATATACTTCACTGGCACACTACAATATACTGCAGTAAAACTGCACTGACGCACTACAATATATTGTGGTAAATGTGCACTGATGCACTGCAATATACTATGGTAAACATGCAGTAATGCACTGAGATATACTGTGTCACATGTGTACTAATGCACTGAAATATACTGCGTTAAACATGCAGTGACGCACTGAAATATACTGTGTTAAATGGGCAGTAATGCATTGATATATACAGCATTAAAAATGCACTAACACACTGAAATATACTGCATTAAATGTGCAGTGATAGACTGATATATACAGTGATAATTGGTCACACTACACTCGCACTGAACTATCACTAGATTCACACTAAACTGATATTCTACACTAACAATAGAAGCACAATAGTACACAATAGCACACTAACATGCTAGTAACACTGAGTCCTGTTCTATCTCCCTGAATTCCAATATCACACTGCAAATGGCAGCTATGGGGAGAATATTTTTATAGTGTGGGGCGGGACTAAGAGCAATGAGTCATGATTAGATAGTCATCATTACTTTCCCCAGTCATGGCTCTGATAGTGCTCTGTGCCCCAATTAGGCAAAGCTTTCATTGCTTTAGCCAATCAGGGCTTCCAATGCACTGTGTGGCAGTGCAGTGCATTGAGGTCATTCGGCCTGCCGAACAAATGGTCAAACACCCTGATAATTTGGGTGTTCATTGAACAGGCAAACACAGAGAACACACTGAAGATCGGGGTATCAGGCAGGCAGGGATAGCCAGACAAGCCAAAGATTGGTACACGGAATAAGACTCAGAGCAAATGCTAGGAACAACCACACACAAAGCCAAACACAGACAACCGTTGATCAGAAATGCAGGCTTGCACTGCCAGGTGTTACATCCTGTTCCCAATAGGGGCCTTGGGTGGAGACCAGCTGAGGAGAGCCTACTAAAGCACACGGGTGAGGGAGGCCCGGCCTTTAACTGGACACATGCAGCAAGTTAGGCAACAAATAGGACAGGAAAGTTTGCTGTGGTTTCATGGCAGTACCCCCTCCCTCTTATGAGGCCTTCCCCTCCCCCTCTTGGGTCCAGGCTTGGAGTGAAACCTCAAATGAAACCTTTTCACAAGACGAGGTGCAAATATCTCAGATGCAGGAATCCACGACCTCTCCTCAGGACCAAACCCTCTCCAACGCACGAGGTACTGAAGGATGACTTTACAGAGGCGAGAATCCAGAATTTGACTAACCTCGTACTTCTGATTATCCTCAGAGACCAGAACATAGGTAGGGAGAGGACACACTGAGTTATTGAGGACTAAAAGCTTCTTAGGAGTGGGCAAGGGCAAGTGAAGGCCAGCAGAAGCTTGTATGTTGGATTCGGACCAGGCAGAAACATGACAAGCCCTCTTGGAATCATGTCCCCAACAAAGGATCTTAGCTCTTAATTCAGTGGGGACGAAGGTCTTGCACGGAGGAGTTATTGACTCCAAGGTGGTAGAATGGGCAATGATGCATGAGATTGAACAGATAGGCTCAGGTTCACAGGTGGACTGCTCCTCCAGAGTGCCAAATGACCTAGAGAGTGTATCAACCTGACTGTTGTAGGTCACATCCCAGAAATTTCTACATGTAGTGGAAAGCGCAGGAGATACTGAGGTGGTGGCAACAGGAAGTTGCACTTTCAGGGCAACCTTGAGTAGGCAGGACAAGGAAAAGGAGGGACCCCAAGCCAAAATTTGCCCAGAAGTCCAGTCCACGTGTGGAGAATGAAGCCATAACCAAAGAAGTCCCAATATGATGGGGGTTGAGGCATTAGGCAAGATGAAGAAGGACCTCCACTCCTGGTGGAGTGTCCCTACTGACATCTTAATGGGAAGGGTCTGGGAGTGGATAGGACCCCCTAGGAGAAGTGCCATCAATTGCCGATACCATCACTGGCGTGGCGAGGGGAGAAAGGGTAAGTCCCATAGAAGATGCAGTACCCCAGTCCATGAAATTGCCAGCAGCCCCGGAATCCAGATATATCATTACTGGATGAGAGGAAGTGCCAACATGGTGGGACACAGAAGCAAGAAGATCAGGAGGTGAAGGTGATAATTCAGGGTCCAATACTCCACCTTCCAGATGTATTGGAGCTGAGCGGTTTCCCGGGCAATGTGAATAAGTGTTACGAAAGTGACCTTTGCCTTCACAATAGAGGCACAGGTCCAGAGTTCTGCACCTAGCACATTCCACAGAAGATGGCCTGGTCTGACCCAGCTGCATTGATTTCTCAGCTGGCAGGGGATGCTCATCGAGACGAAGAGAGGGGAGCTCAGACTGCCTAAGGGCCGGGAAGTGCTGGGGTCTTTTTTCTAAGGACCTCTCTTGAAAACGGATATCGATCTGGTCACACAAGGAGATGACACCATCCAGATCAGATGGTTCTTCCCGCTAATTCATCCTTTACTCTGTCAGAGAGGCCATGTAAAAAGATTGCAACTAAGGCCTTATTATTCCAGCTCAGCTGAGCAGACAGTGTATGACAATGAAGAGTATATTGTCCTTCAGAAGTGAACTCTTGATGCAGACGTAAAAGGGCGTTGGCCGCTGAGAAGACACAACCTGGTTCCTTGAAGATATTCTGAAAGAGTTTCAAGAAGATAGACAGGCTAGAAACCACCGGATCATTATTCTCCCAGAAGGGGGCGGCCCAGGCTAGCGCCTCACCAGATAGGAGAGATATAATATAGGCTACCTTTGCCCGATCGATTGGACAGGAAGTTTTGGGGCTGGAGCTCAAAATTATTGTGCACTGGCTTAAGGAACACCCTTCAGGCCTTGGAGTCCCATGAGTACCGGGACGGAGCTGGTAAATGCAAGAAGTTTGTGGCTGCGCCATTGACCGGAATAGGTGCGGCCGCCGATTGTGTTTGAGATTGTTGCACCGGAGGTCCCAAAGAGGCCTGAAGTTGTTCAAATCGGGAGGCCAAGTCCTGGAGGAATCACATCTCCTGGGTCTGATTAGATTCCTGGGTCTCGAGTCTGCAGACTATGCCCTGCAGTGGATCACCTGCGGGTAGCGACACATCAGCCGGGTCCATGGCTGATCAAACTGCCATGACACCTGGAGTCAGATGACAGATGTGCACCACTGGAGTGTGAATCACACCAAGGGTTGTGAAGCACACCACTAAAGTTGTGGACCTAAGGCTGACTGCTGCTAATGAGTTCCAGCTGATATGGGAAGAGGGCCCCCTGGAGCACAGACACTGAAACACAGGGAGCTAGTGCATTGGTTTCCCCAGGGAGCGGAGTCTAAGAGCCAGTGGGTGTTCACCAGTGCCTTTAGTGGTGAGGATGGATTTGGTTGCAACTGGATCCAGGTCACAGCCCCTGGGGTCCTCTAGCTCATGCTCAGCTGGCTACAGGCGGAAGAAAGGAAGCAACAGTGCAGGAACAGCAAAGAATATTTATAGATAATAAGCAAAGATTCAGGGCTACAAGCAGACAGGAGAAACAGAGAACAAGCTGAAGATCGGGGTATCAGGCAGCAGCGGCAGCAGGTCAATAGGGGGCGCTTGGGTGCTGCCTCCCCGCTGGGAAAAGAAAAAAAAGTCAGCCCCGACTCCCTAATGGAGGCGCCGGCATATTGATTTTTTTTTTCTGACTCCTTGCTGTCTGCTGACCGCAAGTAGTGAGCCTATTGGTCAGTCCTAAAAGTCTATGTATCTGCACTAAAGAAGCGCACATACATAGTCAAATTGACTGCTCTGAGCCAGTGACTGACTGTGATTGGACTCAGGTGCGGTGGGCAGGAGCGGTACTGTGGCGGATGTGCTGGGACACCTCACAAGCAGGCAGGCGCAGCATGGCCTCTGCTGCATGTGAGTCCTGCAGACCCGGGTTTCCCTTTCCTGTCCTCCTCGCTTCACTGGGCTGCTCAAGTTCAAGCCTAGCCAACAAGGTCACAGAGTAGACTGCTGCTACCATTGCCTGACTGAGGTTGGGGAAGGTGAGTGACATGAGAGGAGAGCTGAGAAGATAATGATCTTTGTTGATGAGTGGATACGGAACTGGAGATTGCCTTTTCCCTGCTGATTGTCTCTGGTCACAACACCGCCACAGCCTATGCATGCTCCATGCTACCATGTGGAGAGAGAGCGTTCTGATATCCTTCAGCTAAATACAAGCTAATGTGATGGAGCATGCATATGGTGTGTGATGCTGAGTTGCATACTGTTACTGGCTGTATATACCCCTACCTGTGATGCTGAGCTGTATACTGTGTTCTGGCTGTATATAGCCCCACCTGTGATGCTGAGCTGTATACTGCGTACTGGCTGAATATACCCCACCCGTAATGCTGAGCTGTATACTGTGTACTGGCCTTATATACCCCTACCTGTAATGCTTAGCTTTATACTATGTCCTGGCTGTATATACCCTCACCAGTGATGCTAAGCTGTATACTGTTACTGGCTGTATATACCCCTACCTGTGATGCTGAGCTGTATACTGTGTCCTGGCTGTATATACCCCCACCTGTGATGATGAGCTGTATACTGTGTATTGGCTGTATATACCTCAACCTGTGATGCTGAGCTGTATACTGTGTACTGGCTTTATATACCCCCACCTGTGATCCTGAGGTGTATACTGTGTACTGGCTGTATATACCCCTAAATGTGATGCTGAGCTGTATACTGTGTACTGGCTGAATATACCCCACCTGTGATGCCGGGCTGTATACTGTGCCCTGTGATGCTGAGCTGCATACTGTGTCCTGTAATGCTGAGCTTTATACTGTGTACTGTGATATGAACTGTATACCGTGTCCTGTGATGCTGGGGCTGTAAACTGTGTCCTGTGATGCCAAGCTGTATACTACTCCTAACACAATATGTGGAATATGGGGAACAGAGTGGGTGGATTATATAAGGGATGGGGTTTATGAGAAGTAGGAGGAGTCAAAAAGGAAGGACGGGGCCTGGCACCCCATCCTAAAAATTCACCAGCTGTCACTGTCAGGCAGGCAGGGAAAGTCAGGCAAGCCAAAGATCGGTACATGGAATAAGACTCAGAGCAAACGCTAGGAACAACCACACACAAAGCCAAACACAGACAACCGTTGATCAGCAATGCAGGCTTAAATCCTGTTCCCAATTAGGGCCTGGGTTGGAGACCAGCTGAGAGAAAGCACACAGGTGAGGGAGGCCTGGCCTTTAACTGGACACATGCAGCAAGGTAGGCAACATATAAGACATGTATGTTTGCTGTGGTTTCATAAAATACTGATTCTGGTGTACACTAAGATTGGAGCGGCGTGCCCAGTTTTCATAATCCTCTAAATGGGATTGCAGGAAAAGATTTTTCTGCATAATCACGCAGAGGGGTTTCAAGCCCCTCTGTGTGATTACAGAGCAAAGTCTCTAGATCATCCACTCTGTGCTCCAGATCAGCAGTATGCTGGCCTAGGTCACAGTTTACTCTGGACAGATCACTCTGTGATTTGGTCAGATGTCTGTTTAAGTACCTTCTGTAGCATGCACTCAAACTGCTTGAGTAGGTTCTTAAGAATATGAATGGAATTTTGCCAAGGATTTACCAATTACCTACAGCCTGTGTGGGTGCACAAATGATCAGGATCATTGCAAGCCATGTCTGAACACAGCTCAGGGCATTTGCTTCAATCCAGAAACACAGGCAGTGTCTGGACATTTGTGCAGGTCTGAGGTGATTAACAAGTCCACAGAGGGGGCTGGGAGAAGTGGGAGAGCTCAGGGTGCTGGTAGAACCCTATCCAGTGAGGCCAGGAGTGGGGCCTGAGCAGTAAAGTACTGCAAGCACAAACTGAGTGAGAGTCTGAGGAGCCCAAGGTCGATGTCAAGGTGTGACCTGATGAAGGGGTAGACCCTAAAATATGTAGTCTTTTGTCCATGCATCCAGCAGTCTTTCATTCCCCAATCATCTAATTTTTACATCTGCAGCAACAAATTAAGACTGGTTCCAGTGTCCATCAGTGCTCTTACTACTGGAGGTTCTGTTGGTCTCTTCCACCAGCATGTGAAATCATATCCGGGATCTGGACACCATCTCTGGTCCACAGGTGCGTCACTTCTGGGACCTCAATGGTGGCTAGAATTGCATCCCCTCCCGTGTTTCCCGACCAGTTACTGGCTTTTTTCACCACTTCCGGTTCCGGAATCATTCATTACTGCCCGAGGCACAACACATCCTATGGAGTTTGTGGGTTACATGCCTACTTTTTCTCTCACACTCTTTATCCTTCTGGACCACTGTATCATCTGTTAGCTGATTTTTAACATGGGCAATTAACTATGACTTTTTATATGAACAAATTACATTTTACTTATATCTAGAGTTGAGCGAACACCTAGACGTTCGGGTTCGGCGGGTCCGGCCGAACTTCGGGAAAAAGTCAGTGTTCGACAACGAACGTTTCCCGAACTTTATCCCGGACCCTGAACTCCATTGAAGTTAATGGGGACCCAAACTTTTAGGCACAAAAATGGCTGTAACAAAGTCCTGGCAAGTGCTAGAGGGCTGCAAAAGGAAGTAAAATGGTGGTAAGAGTAGGGAAAGTGCCCTACAAAAAAATGGGGATAGGGAAAATAAATTAAAATCAAATAAAAAAAAAATGGGAAGGGTGGGTGGATGTGGAGTAGGAGCCTAGAGTTTGACTAGGCCGTGACCGTGGCAGTGTAGGCGGAAGTGGCGGTGGTCAAGGAGGAGGAGGTAGCCAACACTGTTTTTTTTTTTGTTTGTTTATAATTGGGGTAGCCCACAAAATATTGAGGCATATTAAAAAAAAACAAGTATACGAATGGGAAAAAGGGGGTGGGGAGGTTTGGGACTTTACATGAGGCCAGGACTATATAGTCATGTGCCTCCATCCCTGGCATTTAATGAGGACTAAAATCAATTTAATTAGAAAATTATTAATTTAACTAAAATCAGGAGTAATTTACGGTCCCTACCTCCGTGTACTGATATATCAGGACCGGAGTACATTTCAGGGTTTGGAGGGGTGGGGGAAAAAGGGTAAGCATATGAACAAAAAAAAATTATACGGAGTTATAAAACACCCGATGGGGTTAATATTTGTTTGTTTTTTTTTTTGTCACAACCGATGGAGGAGGAGGAACTGGTGGCGGTGAAGGCGGATGTGACGGTGCCAGTGCCGGATCAGTTTGAGATCCGAGGATGAGGTGTAGGTGGGTGGGAAGGGTAAAAAAAAAATAAACTAAAATTAAATAAAAGGGATAGGGGTAAAAAAAC
>BLSH010410554.1:3606-14514 GCA_018402905.1 Glandirana rugosa | reverse complement strand
AGGGGTCAAACAGTTGGGACAGTTTGGTTAAACCGAAGGAGGCCCAAGTGGAAAAGGCTGCAAATCGCTGTGGGGAGGTAAATTGTGGGTGTCCCACTATGGGAAGATAGCTAGAGACAGTGGTGGGGAGATTCAGTTTGGTTCTCACTTCCCTCCAGGTTATGTTAGTGTCTCTGTACAGTAGATTGTATTTGAGTTCCATTGGGAGGGAGTGAAGTTCCATATGAAGCAGTGCAGCCAATCCCACTGGGCCCGCCATTTGTGACTCCAGGTCAAGGTTGGAACATTTAGAGGTGCCTAGAAGCCAGTCCATACCCACTCTAAGGAGGCAAGCCAGGTTGTAGTTACGTATGTTCGGGAGGTTCACGCCTCCTTCATGTTTCGGGAGGGTGAGCTTTGCTAGGGCTATTCTTGGGCGTCGGCCCCGCCAGAGGAAGGCAGTCAAGGCTCTATGGAGGGCTTGCATATCCTTATGTTTTAGGAGGAGGGGAATCGTCTGGAGGGGGTAAAGGAGCTTCGGGAAGGTGACCATCTTGGACAAATGGCATCTGCCTATCATGGAAAGGGGGAGATTGGCCCAGTTCTCCAATTCGCCTATCGTTCTGGTTATAACGTTCTGAAATGGCTGAAGATGTCCTGAATGTGGGGGAGGTCTGTGCTTGGGTCACATGAGAATATAAGGATATCATCGGCAAAGAGAGCCGTCCGGATCTCTTGCCTACCTATTTGAACGCCATGGCTCTGGGAGTGGAAGTTGAGAAAGCGAGAAAGGGGTTCAATTGCCAAATTGAAGAGGAGGGGGGACAAGGGGCAGCCCTGACAGGTACCCTTGTGAAGGGGAATGATGTTTGAGATATAACCTGCCGCCACCACATTAGCAAAGGGAGCAGAGTACATTGCTCTGATGAGGTGGGAAAAGGAGCCTCCAATTCCAAATTTCTGTAAGACCAGCCGCAGTCAGCGAAAGTTAATGTTATCGAATGCCTTTTTGGCGTCTAGTGTTACAATGGCTATGTCGCTGGCTGGGTTGGCCCTGGCATGTCCGAGTACTGCTAAGACCTTGCGTATATTGGAGGCGGCAGTGCGGCCGACGGTGAAGCCCGCCTGTGCGGGGTGGATTAGGGAGGGCATGATAGTTGCTAGTCTTTTGGCCATTATTTTTGATAAGATTTTAGAATCGAGGTTTAGCAGTGATATAGGGCGGTATGAGCCAGGTTCCGTAGGGTCCTTGCCTTTTTTTGGGATCAATTTAATATGTGCCTGTAGGCCAGAAGGAGGATAGGAGCCACCCTCCAAAATGTGCTGGTATAGATCAGTCAGGATTGGGGTAAGGTCTTTTTTGAGGGCTTTGAAGAATTCTGAAATGTACCCGTCAGGGCCAGGAGCTTTGTTAGGGGCTAACGAGGCTATTGCTGATTCAACTTCGGGCTCAGTGATCCGTGAGTTGAGCATGTCCAATTGTGAGGGAGTAATTTGGGGTAATTGCATACGATCCAGGAAAGCCTGTGCTGCCGATGGGATTGATCGGGTCGTCCCCATACAATTTTGTGTAGAAATCTTCCAGGACGGTGTTAATGTCTTTTGGGGTTTGAGCAAGGGATCCATCCGTGGATTTAAGGGCGGTGATGTGTGTTGGGGTAAAGCGGCCTTTACTATTATTAAAACAGATTTTATTGGAAATAGAAAATTGGTGTACAGATACATAAGCATAGGGGAAAGGCACATATCGCCCTCCAGTAGGTGAAAGGTTACAAAAGCATGTATTAGTAAACCATATAAACAGAGTCACAGTATACCATGAGTTAATAGCTGACGTAACATTGATGGAAAAGTGACCGGATGGATCACGCTGGCATAAAACAAAACACCATTCAGGGGGGGGAAAGGGGTAGGGGGCTGCAACTTAAGCCAGGGGGGCTGCATAACAAGCGTGAGTCCAAGCGGCTTGGGCCCATGGCTAAGGGCCATAGAAAGAAACTTAGGAGAGAGTGTGAGTTCCCAGGAGAGGTTGAATAGATCATCAAGGTCCAAAAGGTTCACAGGGCACAAAATTAGGAGATATCATCTGATAGGAAGTATGAGGAGGTTTCGGGATAGTAGGAGAAGGTGTCTCTCAGGGCCCTTTCGTCGTCCGGCGCAAGTGTAGCTAAGATAAAAGGATTCCACCTGAGCCAAAATAGATGCGCCGCCCGTGTATGTTCAAAATTGGTGTTCAGTTTGTCCTTGTAGAGAAGCGATCTGAGTTCTTTCACCACCAAGTTCAGGGAGGGGGGGGGTTTCTCTGTCCAGGACTTTAGAATGGCTCTGTTAGGAGGCATATCGAGGTCCATTCTTTAGCCTGCGGTTTAAGGGAGGGTGACCAGTGCATCAACTCCTTGTCCCAATGGCCTAAGATTAAGAGAAGGGGGTCTTTGGGAAGGAGAAGAAGGTTGACACTGTGTATATAAGATATTATCTGATCCCAAAAGGCTGAGATGCATGAACAGGACCAGATTCGGTGGGCGAGGGAGGGTCTTAGTAATCCACAAAGTGGGCAGTTAGCCCGATTCTGGTTGGACTTGTCCATTAGGAATGGGATGTATGCTCGATGTAAGATTTTTAATTGCGTCTCTCTCCAGGTTTCATTAGGAGTCAGCTTGATCATGTAGTTATATCCATCCAAGATTTTTTGTGTCAAATCTGGAAAGGGGAAGTATTTTGACCAATTGGAGGTTTTTGTGGCATTGGCAGGATGTCTGGCTCTTTCCAGAAGAAGTTTGTAGATTTCGGAGAGGCTGTATGATCTTTTTTGAATCAGAGCGTCCATTTTACTAGAGGAAAATCTCCGGTGGCTAACAGGGCATGATGCCTTGATGAAGCTCCGGCATTGCCAGAGGTGAAAGGTGTGGGATTTAGGTATGGAGAATTTGGCAGTGACAGAGTCAAAGTCCCGAGGGAGCCAGACATAGGGAGGAGAAGTTAGTTAGGCCTCGATCTTCCCAGAGTGAGTAGGCCTTGTTTGTCAGGCCTGCTGGGAATTCAGGGTTCCCCTTGATGGGGAGGTAGGGGGACATGGAAGAAGGGAGTTTGAAAAGTCTCATATAGGTTCTCCAGGCAATGGATGTGTCTCTGAGAAGTAGATTGTGTTGAATGTTCGGAGGCATATTCTTCCATTTAGCGTGAAGGAGAGCAGTCAGGGAGTAGGGATAAACCATGTCCTTTTCGATATTGTGGTTGGAGTAACGGGCAGGTTTATTAATCCAGTCCATGCTAAATTTGATGTCAGGAAGGCCAGCGCCTCCTTCGCTTCTGGTGAGGTAGAGCTTGGTCAGGGCAATTCGAGGTCACCTCCCTCGCCAGATAAAAGAGGATATAGATTTATTGAGTAATTGTACGTCTTTATGTTTAATCAGTAACGGGATAGTTTGGAGGGGGTACAGTAGGCGAGCGAAGCTTACCATTTTTACCAAGTGGCTTCTCCCCAGAAGCGAGAGAGGAAGATCCATCCAGTTATCCAATTCTCGAGTTATTTTGGAAATAAGAGGTGGGTAGTTGAGATGATAAATGGATGAGGGTGTCTTTCCTATGTTGATTCCCAGGTAGGTGATGTGTGAGTGGGCGAGGGTGAAGGGAGAGGATGCAGCCCATCCCGGGTTTTGGGTAGGACCCAATAGTAGGATCTCGCTTTTGCGATAATTGATACGAAGGCCTGAACACATTTTGAAGTCGTCAAAGATGTTCTTGATTAGGGGCAGATCAGCTTCTGGGTTGGACGTGAATATTAGGACGTCATCTGCAAAGAGGGAGGATCGTAGTGTGGAGTTTCCTATTTGAATGCCATGTAGGGGGGCATTATAATTAATGAACCTGGACAGGGGCTCTAAGGCGATATTGAAGAGGAGGGGGGACAAAGGGCATCCCTGCCTGATTCCTTTTGAGAGTCTAAATTCAGGGGTGAGAAGACCTGCCACCATCAACCTGGCTGCCGGGGCTTGATACATAGATTTTATTAGATGTGTAAAAGGACCATCGAATCCCATCCTGGTTAATACCAGCTGGAGCCAATCGAAGTTAACATTGTCGAAAGCTTTTTTGGCGTCCAGGGTGATGATGGCTCGGTCTCCCCTAGGGTCAAGTCTAGCACTCTCCAGAACCGCCAGAACCTTCCTAATGTTTAGTGTGGCTGTTCTGCCTTTGACAAAGTCTGACTGAGCAGGGTCAATTAAGTGGGGTATGATCTTGGCCAGCCTTTGCGCTACGATTTTAGATAGAATTTTCGCGTCAATGTTTAAGAGGGAGATGGGCCTGAATGAGCCAGGGTCGGTAGGGTTTTTGCCTTTTTTTTCGATAAGTTTGATGGTAGCCTGATTGCTTGTGGGGGGGTAGGGGTTACCCTGCCAAATGTGGGAATAGAGAGCCTGGAGGGGGGGGACAATTTTATCCTGGAGGGTCTTAAAGAATTCACCCGTGAAGCTGTCTGGTCCCGGGGCTTTGGCGGGGGTGAGGTGTTTAATGGCCTCCCTGACATCTTGTTCATTTATGGGTGAGTTTATCATTTCCAAATGCTCTGCAGATATCTTGGGAAGCTGGACTTTTTCAAGGAAGGAATTGGCTGTGGCCAGATTTATTTGATTGGGGGCATAAAGCGTTGAGTAGAAGTCCAGCATGATCTGGCTTATCTCGTGGGGTTTGGTTTTTAATATTCCCGAAGGGTCACGGAGGGAGGAGATTTGGGTAGGTTTGTGGGGTCCTCTACATAGCCTTGCCAGGAGTTTCCCAGCTTTGTTGCCAAATTTATGAAGCGAGGCTTCTAAATGGGATCTTTTTATGCGTTCTAAATTTTCAGCCCAGGAGTCAAAGGAATGTTTAGCTGTAAGCCAGGCTGCGTTGTTTTCGGGTGTGTTTGAATTGAACAGGGCCTGTTGGGTGGACCTAAGTTTATAGCTTGCCGCTTTATAGTTGGATAGAACCCGTCTTTTATAGGCAGCCAAATAGGATATTATTCTTCTTCTGAGGAAGGCCTTACCAGCCTCCCAGAAAAGGGTAGGATTATCTAAATGTAATTGGTTATGAGTGGTATATTCCTCCCATGCTGATTCAAGGAACATCTTAAAGTCCTTATTGCTCTGCAGGAAGGAGGGGAATCTCCAAGGGGGAGCTGATTGGTTGGGGGGGGCCAAAGGACACGTTGATTGAAATGGGGGCGTGGTCAGAGATGACCATTTCATGGATCTCAGAGTCAGTGGTCTTGGGAACTAGGGAGTCTGTGCAAAACAAATAGTCTATCCTCGTCAAAGAGTTGTGTGGGTGAGAAAAGAAGGTGAACTCTTTTTCTACTGGATGTTGGCGCCTCCAAACGTCAGACAGGTTTAGGGTATCAATGACAGAGGACAACAAAGTATGGGTAGAATGGGCCGGGGGTGCTCTGCTATTTCTAGATGATGCCTTGTCTTCCGAAGGACACATGTGGCTGTTGAAATCACCTCCTATGATATGTGGGATATCAGGATGCTTTAAGAGGAAAGTGGACATGTCTTTGAAAAAGGTTTTACCCAGGTTATTGGGGGCGTATATGTTAGATATCAGATAAGGGACGTTATTAATTTTGATGTGAGCAGAGACCATACGACCCTGATCGTCAGAGTCTATGGAGAGCAGTTTATAGGATAGATTCTTATGGAAAAGAATGATAACGCCTGCAAAACGGCCCATGAGCCTATAACGGAGCCTACCCAGAGTTTCCGCATGCGTGCAAAGTCTGGGGGGAAGAGGTGAGTCTCTTGGAGTAGAGCGATATCTGCCCTCAATCTTTTTAGGTGGCGAAGAATTTTCATTCTTTTGATAGGGGGGCGGAGTCCCTTAACGTTCCAAGAGATAACTTTCATGGGGGGGTCGGGGATTGGAGATGTTAATGGCAGATAGGGAGCTATAGTCACCTGGGAGGGGGTAACAAAGAGGTTTGGTTTCTCGCTAGTCATGAGCCCGTGTGTCACTGGGGTTGGGGGGGTTAAGACTGGGTGAGTTGGTTGCAGCTTAGGGGGGTGGAGGAGAGGGGAAAACCAATAAGCAAAACTAATCAACACAAACTAAAGCCTTCTAGGCACTTCTCTTTTTTCCGCATGGGTAACTGCCTGTGGTGTCTCCCCCTGCGCCTCCATATATTCTGGTATTCTGGTTTGGGAGTGCTGGCCATGCGGAGGTCAAAGTTGGAAACCTCAGCGGAGCCTGGTATGAGGGGTTAGGAGACATTTAGCACATGCAGAGAAGCATGCGGATAACTGACAACAGTATAGTATAAAGTTCAAATGTTCGTTGCCAAGGGGGTAGCATATCACTACCTTGCCTTGGTGTAAAGATCAACGGGTGTTAGAGTCTGAGGAGTTGTTGATTTTTGGCCTCTTGTGTGAATCCTTCCGGGGGCTCCCTTGGTCCAGGGGTCGGGTCACGTGAGAGGAGGTGGCTCCTGGGTCAGAGTGGGAAGATGAACGAAGTGATCTGAGGAAAAGTTCTGCCTCAGCAGGGTCATGAAAGGCGAGCTGGTCTCCGTTTGGACCCCGGAGGCGAAGTGTCGCTGGAAAAGCCAGGGTGAACTTTATGTTTTTCTGGAACAATTGTGCACAGACATTCTGGAAGGCCTTCCTCTTTTTGGATACCTCGACGGAGTAGTCAGCGAAGATGAGTATTTTGAAACCATCTACTTGTAGTGATCTGGCTTTCCGAAATTTTTGTAAAATATTGGCTTTGCCCGAGTGGTTGAGGTATCTCGTTATAATGGGGTGAGGAGAGGTACGCTCGTTTTTAGGTGGTCCGAGGCGATGCGCCCTTTCGACCATCGCCGGAATGGGAAGGCCCAGGTCTTCAGGAATCCGTCTAGCACAAAAGTCTGAGAGATTTTGCGACTGAAGTGATTTCGGGATACCCACGAATCGCAGATTATTTCTTCTCTACCTATTTTCTAGGTCATCCAGCTTCTGAAGGATGAATTGATTTGTTTTCTCTTGGGTTTGTTCAAAGCCCTGCATCTGGTAAAGTTCATCTTCGATGTTAGAGATGCGGTGTTCGGCTTCGTTGAGCCTAGCGGAGTGCTCCTTTAAATCTTTGTGTATGTGGGCCATGCTTGCTTGAATGGCTCTTTGGACTGATTGTTCAATGGTGGGGGCAAGGAGGGCCGCCACCGCATGTGCGATTCGTTCAGTGTTTGAGTTTTCAGCACCTTGGGGGGCAGGTTGAGGGGTGCTGCTAGTCTCCATTTCTGGGTCCCCTTGTATGCGGCTTTCAGGTCCCCTGAAGTTTTGCTGGGGTAATGTGTTTAACTGCAGAACGGCCGGTTGAACGACCGGATGTGCGGGGCCTTTAGCCATGCGGCGCCGGAACCGGAAGTCTGAAAGCGGTCTTTACAAAGACGGGCAAGGAGTTTCCCCGCTTTGTTGCCAAATTTGTGTAATTGGAGGTCGTAACAGGATTGGTGATATTGCTCTTTGGCTATGGCCCAGGAGTCATAGGTTTCTTTGGCTTACTTCGAGAGTTTCCTATTTGCCGGAGAGTTTGAGTGATTAAGGCGGTTTTGAGACTCGTGAAGAGAGGCACTGGCCTCTAGGTATTTTGTTGCTGTTTTTTTATTATGAGCGGACGTGAACACTATTATTTTGCCTCTGAGGACCGCCTTGCCTGCCTCCCACAGGAGGCAGGGGTCGTGGGAATGTGCAACATTGTCCTGTAGATAATCGGACCAGGTGGATTTTAGGTCAGTGTTGCCAGCTAGATGGGAGGGGAATCTCCAAAGTCTGGTTGGTTTCAACAGTTCGAGACCTGATACTGTAAGGGACATGGGGGCATGGTCAGAGATTACCATTTCTAGAATCTGAGAGTCCGAGGTGAACTGTAGCATGGAAGTATTGCAGAGGAAGTAATCAATTCTAGACATACTTGAGTGGGGATGCGAGAAAAACGTGTATTCTCTGGCTATGGGCCTTAGCAAAGTGAGTTAGAGGAGTCTCAGAGGAGGGTGGTTGAAGGGCAGGAGCAGGCGCAGAATGTGTCCTGTCTTTCTGGATGTGCATCACAGTGTTAAAGTCACCCCCCAATAGTATCGGGAGATGAAGATGGGGAGCGAGTTTGGCAGTGAGGAGTTGGAAGAAGGATTTTGAAGGAGAATTGGGAGCATAAACATTGGCAAGGATTACTTCTCTGTTGCCCAGTTTGATCTTTAGAATCAGTATTCTGCCCTCGTCGTCCTTCTCCTCTGAGAGGACTTCATGGGAGAAGTTATTGTGGGTAAGGATGAGGAGTCCCGATTTGCCTTTCACCTTTGAGGATCCATAGACCTTCCCCACCCATAGTTTGCGCATCCGGGAGAAGTCCTCCTCCCCGAGGTGTGTTTCTTGCAGGAACGCTACATCGGTTTTAAGGCGTTTTAAATGTCTCAAGATGGCCATTCGTTTATGTGGAGATCTTAGCCCTTTAACGTTCCAGGATATGACCTTTATGGCAGGTCGAATGGTGGCAGGGTTTTAAGTGAAAAGGTGTATATGGTTACAAGGAATGTGTGAGGAGGCGCCAGGGGGCACTGGCCACGGGAATAGCAGAAGAAGTTCTGGCTTGTGTGCTCAACTAGTTTGGGTGAGGATGGGCTGAAGGTTCCACAAAGATGTAAACAAAAGTATAAAACTTTAAAGCATACACAATAAAAATTTTGCGACTTCTCTTTTTTCCACACGGGAAACATAACTCCTACCAGCACAGCGTTACCGGAGATGCACCTCTGCTCCCGGTCGCGGGCGGCTGTGGGGAGGGATAGCACCAGGGCGTTATGGCATGCTGGGTAGCAGAGTAGTGGGTTACAGCATCAGGGGATCTCCGGAAAGGCTGTGCAGGTGCTGAGGGGACAAGGAGAAGCAATGGTAAATCAGGTTAAGGTAAGCAAACAACTAAAAATACAACTTAGTATATAGGAGCAGAACACTCTCACAAAAGTCAAAACCACATGGAAACCAATGGTCAGTTAGTGCGGTTCGATGAGAACATAGAAGGGAGTTTTTTTTAGAGAGGATAGCATCAGATTTTACATATGAAGGAGGTAGGCCTGGCAGGCACGTGTTACTTAGCCTTGTTAGCGTAGCGGGGTCTCTTCGGGGAGTCCTTCCTAGGGCTGCGCAGATCTCTAGCGGTCGGTGATGGGGAAGCTGCAGGGGTCTGTTGGGTGTCCATGGGAATATGGAGGTAGGTCTGCAGGTAGTTGGTTGCCTCTTCTGGGTGCGAGAAGGATTTGGCCTTGCCAGTTGAGTCCGTGAAGCGGAGTATGGCAGGATATGACAGGGTAAATTTAACCCCTTTTTGGTAAAGAGCAGAGCAGACCGGCTGGAAGGCTTTACGGCGGTTGGCTACTTCCTGTGAATAATCTGCAAAGATTAATAGCTTGTGCCCTTCCAGCTGTAAGGACTTGGCGTTCCTGAACGAACGGAGCAGTGCGACCCGATCAGCATAATTGAGATAGCTCACAATTACCAGGCGAGGCGTGTGACAGTCGTTGGAAGGGGGACTGTCACGTCCCTGGTGGTAGAGTCTGACTTATGCAGTAGGCAACCTCTCTTACGACACTGGTTCCAGAACCCCTGGTAGAGTAGACAGGGAGCGCTGGAGCACAGGGGAGCACGAGGGCTGGATGGGACACAGGTGGTGGTATGAAGTTGTCCCGTAGTCCGTGCTAGACTGAAGAGTAGTGGTGCAGGCCGGGTCGTTAACTTGCGGTCAGAGTGGTACCGAAGGAGCAGGCAATCGGATGGTCGGGTGCAGGCAGGGTCGTTAACAGGCAGGCAGGTGAGGTACAGAAGGAACAGGCAGTCGGATGGTCGGGTGCAGGCAGGGTCGTTAACAGGCAGGCAGGTGAGGTACAGAAGGAAAAGGCAGTCAGATGGTCGTAGACAAGCTGGGGGTCGGTGCAGGCAGCGTTCAAGCAGACGTGGGCTCAGGCCGGGTCACAGGTAATCAGGAAGCTCAGAACGGGTAGCTCAGGAACACAGTAATGCTGTAGAACGGACAGCACTTGCCTACAGGAAGCAGGAAGTTTAAATAGAGCTGCCCATCAAATAATTAGAGGAAACAACAACCAACTGTAATTAACCCTCCGCACAATCTTCTTCTAACAGGGACCCAGGCGGTGCGCTCGTTCGACCGTGCCTGTGAGGCCTAAGGCTTGAGGTAGGCGTACAGCGCAAATGTCCCTCAAAGTGTTGTTGTTAAAGGATTCAGGGAGTCCAATGATTCGTAGGTTGTTCCTTCTGGTTCTATCCTCAAGGTCATCTAATTTGTCTAGTATGTAGTGCTGCATGCGGGATATCTGTTGTTTGCTTGCCTGTGAGGTTTGCATCTCGTCCTCAACATCTGAAATCCGGCATTTCAGTTCTCCCAGTCTCCTAGTGTGCTCGCCCAGCTCTTTCTTAATCTGCTGCATGCCCTCAGTGACCGCTCTCTCCATCGCTGCAGAGATGGTGGGAGAGAGGAGAGCAGCCACAGCCTGAGCGATTTTGGCGTATTGTTCCTCGTTCGGCTCGGCTTGTGGAGCAGGCTGGTGTAGCTGATGCGGGGCCGCCACTTCCCCTGGTGAATGGCCGTCGGCCATATTGGCCACATGTGAGGTGGTCGGAGCGGCGGCCACCAGGGGCAAGGAGCTGCCGTGTAGGACGTACCGATCCATCCTTACGGTACCCGGGGCTGAAGCAGAGGTGGGGGGAGAGTTAGTGCGCCCACGAGCGGTGTGCGGCTGGATTTATATGCCGTTCATTCCGGAGCCGCTGTTCCTCACTCCCTTCTCATGTGGCGCCGGAACCGGAAGTCTGTTATATCACTTTTAGTGGGGTTTCCAATAAAACCAATAAAAATGAACTAATAAAAATTAAAATGAGAAAGAAAAAAATGGCGTGGGGGGGGGGG
>BLSH010410519.1:814096-845961 GCA_018402905.1 Glandirana rugosa | reverse complement strand
CAGTGTAGTATGACTGAGTAATTGTCATTCAAAATGTGAGAGCACTGAAAGCTGAAAATTGGTCTGGTTAGGAAGGGGGTTTTAGTGCCCAGTTGTCAAGTGGTTAAACAATAAATAATCTGTCACTTACAGCAACAGCTGGAACCTGGCCCTATACGAGTAGGCAATGGTTTTTTAACAATAATCTGTCCCTCTAAGCAACAGCTGGAAACTCTCCCTTTAGAACTAGGCGATGATTTTTGAACAATAATGTGTCACTTACAGCAATAGCTGTAACCTGGCCCTATAGGAGTAGGCAATGATTTCTGGACAATAATCTGTCCCTCTAAGCAACAGCTGGACACTCTCCCTTTAGAACTAGGAGATGATTTTTTAACAATAATGTGTCACTTACAGCAACAGCTGTAACCTGGCCCTATAGGAGTAGGCAATGATTTTTGAACAATAATCTGTCCCTCTAAGCAACAGCTGGAAACTCTCCCTTTAGAACTAGGAGATGATTTTTGAACAATAATGTGTCACTTACATCAACAGCTGTAACCTGGCCCTATAGGAGTAGGCAATGATTTTTGAACAATAATCTGTCCCTCTAAGCAGAAGCCTCTACCTAGTGCAGTCAGATCGCTCAAAGCAGCAGTATGTGAAATCTCAAATTACTCCCACAATCTGATCGTTGTGTACGATCGCACAATATGATCGTTGTGTATGATCGTAACGATCATTGTGTTAGGCAGTGTTTGATCTGCAATATGTCACTCAAAGCAGCAGTATGTGAAATTACTCCAACAATCTGATCGTTGTGCACGATCGTAGCGATCGTTGTGTTCTGCAGAGTTTGATCTGCAATCTGCAATCTGTCACTCAAAGCAGCAGTATGTGAAATTTCAAATTTCTGCAATCTGTCCCTCAGAGCAACAGCAGTAGTAATCTCGGGATGCAGGATCAGATGTTAAAATGTCTGCAATCTCTCCCTCACAAAAACGCCGGCAGCTTCCTCTCCCTACACTAACCCAAGAGCATGTGACATGCAGCACTGTGACTCCAGCTTATAAACAGGCTGGGTCACATGATGCACTGGCCAATCACAGCCATGCCATTAGTAGGCATGGCTGTGATGGCTTCTAAGGGCAAACCAGTGAAACGCTCGTTGATTGGCTGCCCTTCAGCTATTCAACATGCGTGATCAACTACCAGAACCCAGAACCCAAACCCAAACGTTTTTTGAAATGTCCGTGTTCGGGTCCGGGTCCCGGACACCCGAAAGTTCGGTACGGACCCGAACGTTACAGTCTGGGTTCGCTCAACACTATTAATAATCCTTCACCTACATACTGTACATAAACGTAAAAACAATCAACACAATATACCATATATATATATATATATATATATATACAGCTGCCATAAGTTAAAATAATATCATATGTGTACATACAATGAATTCATATATACAGTATATCTACCATGCAATAACTCAGTACGAAACAATAGTGCAATGGGTGAGTCTTTGTGATGTCACCATGTACACCAACAGACTTTGAGGGATGGGAAGGATGGGACGGCCTGTTTGCTTTTATGTCAGTCATTTACTATATGTCGTTAGATGCATTTTGAAGCTTTGATCATGTGGGTGCACATTTTTTTTTTTAATAAAAATTCTTGATGGTATTTCACTATTGTGAGTTTCGTTTCTGCTTGATGTGCTTATATGGATTTCGATCTGTGAGATCTGCTTGCACTGTCTGTGATCCTTAGAGTGGAGCAATTGGCCCATGTATAGATGCTGAAGTGCTGTTCTTCCTTCTGATCTGGGGGGGGGGGTCAAAATTATGGATGAGCTGCTGTCTTTAGGTGTGAGGCATGGAAGGAGAACCAACATGGTCTCATCTGACCACCTTAAAAGCACCTTGAAGATTCTGAGGTCACATGCAAAAAGGTGTTACAGTCAGATGAGACTAAAATTGAATTATTTGGCCTCAGCACCAAACATTGTCTGGTAGAATTACAACACAGCTCACCAACCATCCAAATAACACAATTTCTACAGTAAAGCATGGAGGTGGTAATATCCTGTTATGGGGGTGTTTCTCTGCAGCAGAGACTGAAGCACTTGTCAGGATAGAAGGAAAATTGGATGGAGCAAAATACCACCAAATTCTTAAGAAAAATCTGCTGCCCTCTGCCAGAAAGTTGTCAATTGGAAGAAGGCTTACCTTCCAACATGACAATATGACAATCACCCAAAGCACACAGCAAAAATGACCACAACGTGGAGAAAAAGGTGAATGCCCTTGCATTGCCTAGTAGGGGCCCATGAATGTAAAGTCTTGTTTTTCTTTTGTTTTTTTTTTAAACAACAAACATGTTATACTTACCTCCTCTGTGCAGTTGGTTTTGCACAGAGCAGCCCTGGATCCTCCTCTTCTCGAGTCCCTCTTCTGCTCTCCTGCCCTCTCCCTCTGGTGAGTGCCCCCTCATCCAGCAGCTTGCTACAGGGGGCTCCCAAGCTGAGTCAGAGCTCCGTGTATCCATTCAGACACGGTGCCTTGACCCGGCCCCTGCCCCCTCTCTCCCCTGATTGGCTGACTGATTTGGATTGGCAGCCATGGTAGCTAATGGCCCTGCTGCTGTGCCTCAGCCAATCAGGAGGAGTGTCTGAGACAGCTAAGACACTCGTGGACATCACTGCAGAGAGAAGGGCCTCAGGTAAGTAATTAGGGGAGTGCTGGGGAGGCTGCTACACACAGAAGGTTTTTTATCTTAATGCATAATGCATTAAGATAAAAAAACTTCTGCCTTTACAACTCCTTTAAACCCCATTGAAAATCTGTGGAGAGACTTGAAGACTGTAGAACACAAATGGTTACCATCAAATGTAACTGAACTTGCGCAGTTCTGCAAAGAAGAGTGGGCAAGTCTAGATGCGCTAGTTAGTAGAGACGGTTAGTAGAGACATATCCCAACAGACTAAAAACTGTAATTACACCAAAAGGTGGTTCAACAAAATACTGGCAAAAGGGGGAAGGGAGGGGTGATCTTTTTTTCAACACAGTAATTCTGTTTTTGATTTTTTTTTCTGACATGTTGGCATTATATCTTTCACTTGGATGTTATAAGTTGTGTAGAACTGCCCTCTTGAGGGTCGCAAAATAAGTCAATCCCCCTCTGGTTACCCTGGCTCTGTGAGTCCTCTGCCACCTCTGACACACTGGGTTAACTCATAGTGTTAGTTCCCCTTTAAGTAAAGACACAGTAATGGGATACACAAGATTGAGATAAATCAAAGTGTTTACTCAAAGAATATATTTTAGCAACTTTGACCCAACAGGGTAGCGTTAAGCACAGCAAAATAATTCTAAGAACTGGATAAATGTTATGGTATGTTAATTATGACTCTGTTATATATATTTCAATATACTGTGCCCTGGAGTGTGGCACGGGAGAGCAAGGGGATGACTCCTGGAGTGTCAGATCACTCTCTACTGCTCACTCACATGACACAAGTAAACAGTAGATAAACAAGCATAACACCAACAAACAGTAGATAAACAAGTACAACACCAGAATGATAAATGAAGCAATATTCAACCTGTTCTAAGGGAGATAGTTCTTTGGTGAATGCATCTTTATAACACACTCTGGCAAAGTAGATTAGGCTCACTAAGTGGGGGAAGGGGATGAAGAGTAGCTGTAGTACAATATTCCTTGCTTGACAGTTCAGTTGATCTTCAGCTATATGTTGTAGATTAACTGGTATATACCAAACAAAGGCTGATGTAACAAAGTAAATTCCAAGGAAGTGTACTGTAATTGTATAAAGCACTCTTTCTGGAGCAGAACAATGAAAGCTTCACAGTGATCATTGACTTTAATCTGTGGAAGTAGCAACAACCTAATAAAGTATGAATGCTTGTACTCTGCTTCTGCTCCCAAAGTTAATGACTAGGCCTCTCCTACTAGAAGATATGCTGACAGATATAAAGAATCAGATTATCTGTGCACAGTATCTGTTAGGATGGGCTTTCGCCTGTTCACCACACAGGAACAGAGGATGCAGATGATATATCCACTACTGATGATGGTGATGATAAGGATGGAGATGATGATAATGTTGATCACTCCAGTCTCTGGCTCCTAGGATCGGCCTCTGCCGCCTCTCACCGCAGTTCTCCCGGATCGATCGCCCATGCGGAATGTATGACTCAGGAATAGGCCCCGCTTGCTGCAGGGCAGGTCACGCATGCTGCTCGCTGAAGTCCTCTAGGGTATCTGAGTTGATCAGCCTGTGAAAGTAGGCTGCGACTCAGCCACCTGCTCACAGATCCACGCCGTCCAGAGAGAACGTGTTAGGCCTCAAGCCTCTGCTTAAATAGTCTCTCCCACGAGGCACCTTTCCTCCCAGAAACCCTCCATTGCTCCAAAGCCTGTTGGTAGATGTAGTTCTCTCCCAGTGCAGCCAGGGGGAAAATTCTCACAAGGCCACTACAACCACCAGAGTGCATCTCTCTCCTGTCATTTTTAGAGTCACAAATCAGTAAACTGGAACTAGGGGGAAACAGCTGCATTAAACTTAATGGCAGAAACATCTTCCTGTTGCCAGGAGTGTGTACACCCAGCTCCTCACATGCCTGATGAAGGGGCCCTGCGCGGCTCCGAAATGTTGCATTTCTCTGTGATGTGATCTTTTCAATAAAGAAAATTTTGGACAAGGATCCACGGTGTGCTGACGAATATGTACACTTGCATGACAAATAATCTCCAGGACCCAGCTGGATTTCGTTGCAGCACCCAACTACGTAAGAGCCTTTTTTGCCAGGAAGGAGTGCGATAGGAAAATTGATAAATACACTCAGCTCCTGGCTACACTTTCCCCCCGCTTAAAGTCTTTGGTCCCCTAATACTCAGGGATTCTCAACTACTACTTAAGGAAGAAAGCATGAATAGTCAACTTAATCAGCATTTAAATTCAACAAATATTGACAAACATCTGGATTTTTGAAACCACTTATATACATTCTCAGTTAAGTCATAATCAGATTTTTGACAGGCCAGGGTAATAGCCATGTCCCACCCAGTAGTGTCAGAGGCCACATTGAGGTCACCTTTTGCCTAATTAATGGCAACAGGGTTGGGTATAGAATATGACCTTTGAATAGTGGGAATCAATCTATCAGACTTCTCCCCCCCAATGTATCATAAGTAAGTCTTCTGGGAGGGTGTATGTTTCTTCTTAACTGAACAGGAGAACTTGGTTCCACCTTTGGTACAGCACTTCTTTCATGGCTACCTAAGGAGGTAGAGCCCCTATCAAGCTTCACCTCGGGAGTATAGGGGCGACTCTCCTTTCTGAACTGACTGAAGAAGTAATTTGCTTCTCAGGACTCGCTATAGGAGTAAAGTTCTTTACTGGGCTCATGACGTAGGACACCTTCCAGAATTTGCCATTGGAGTAGGATTCTTTCCAGGACTTGTTACTGGAGTGGAATTTCTTTCAGGGCTGGTTACTGAGGTGGAATTGTTTTAAGGACTGGTTACTGAAGTGGATTTATCTTTAGGACTGGTTACTGGAGTAAGAAGCTCAGGCCTGAGAGAAGCATGACCAGGTTCATCAGGAATATCAGAGTCTAACCCTTCTCTCCTGTTCTCTTCTTCTTTTGACAACATTGTTTCCTTTTCAGAGCCACTGACCGGTCTCACCACAGGTAGGCATTCATCAGTGAAACTAATTAAGTCCCCTTGTTCAAGACTTGGAACTGGCCTGACACTCCCACTTGGAGAGCATCTCTCCTTTTAATTAATGGTGGAGCATTCCTCTTCTGTCCAGGAGAACTTTGTGATCTCTTTGCCTCTCTCATTGATGTTGGTCTTCTGAACCAAGGTCTGACTTTTGTCTCAGGAATAACAACTGGGGCCCACAGCCAAGAGGGTAGCACTTTTTCATCTCCACTGTCATCTTGAACCGGCCTGGTATATAGGTCCTTGCAAGGAGCTTCCAACAAGATCGAGTCCTGGGGGCACCTGGAACCATAGGAGGTGCAGAAGAACAAGGAGGCACCCGAACTGCATCTGACAATGGAAGTAGATGATCACGATGCCACATCTTGAGAGGTCCCATCTGTCCTTCTGGCTGGATCTGGTAGACTGGCAACCCTGGAAGCTTTTTACAAATGATAAATGAAACTACACTTAGGTTCTTCAATAACACTCTATCCCCAGGTTGGAGCACTTTTACTTTGAGATCAAAATTCTTTTTGTTCCTCAATTCCAGGGTAGTAGCATGCTGCATTGCCTTATCATCAGCTTGCTTTAAGTTCTGGCGCAACCGATCCACATAACCCTTGTGAGAAGTCAAGAGGTATCATCAGCAGATGTTCCGAAAACCAGATCAATTGGAAGTCTAGCCTCTCTTCCGAACATAAGGCGATAGGGTGAGTATCCAGTAGCATCGCTTAAAGTACTGTTATAAGCATGTACCATGGTGGCAATATGATTTCCCCAGTGTTGCTTCTTCTCAGTGGCCCCAACATATTCAGCAGAATCCTGTTGAACCCCTCAGGCTGAGGATCCACTTGTGGGTGATATGGTGTGCTCCGAGACTTGTTGATGCCCAACGACTTGCACAACTGATGTATGAGCCCACTTTCAAAATCCCTTCCCTGATCAGAATGGATTCAGACAGGCAACCCATATTGAATATGAATAAAATATACGGGAAGTGGTGGCGATGGTGTTAATAGTTTCTAAATGCTGCACCTTTGTGAAATGATCAATTGGAAAAAGTGCTTTGGTGCAAAGGTGTGGCACAATAAATAATCTGAGGATATATGTCAGTTAATTAACTTTGCATAAATGTGTGTGCTGTGTGAAAACACTCATGACATATTCAGTTGTTGTTGTGAATCTGATTATCACAAACAAATCAGAAACAAAATCATTATATAAGCATTAAAAAAATAAAAATTATATCAATAAAAAATATTTTCCATAGAACATGTGCAAATATCAAGTCCACTTATTGCTGAATGTCTCCAAACATTCAATCTGACATCCTGTTATAGTCCATGCACTATATTCCCAACATATGCATATGGGTGTGATCTGGAGTGAAGCTAATGACTGCCTTAGTTTTCTTTTCACCCGTGCTCTTAATAGTAAAAATTCCCACTCACCAGAACCTAATGAAACCCTTAGGTTGCAGGGGGTTATATAGTGCTTTTGGAACCATGTTTGTTCTGCTAACTGGACCTGGGTATTCTTAATGGTATGCTGTGGGATGGGAGATTAACTCCACAGAAGACAAGGGTAAAAACTCATAGGGGGTCATTTACTATAGCGCTGTCGCAATTCGTGATTCGCAGTAAATAGCGCTAAAACGGTATTCGCAATAGCGCTGGTGGTAAATAACGTCCAAATTTGAATTCACTATTGCTCCCAGTTCACAGATAACGGCCAACTCCTTACTCCAGTCCAGACCTGGAGTAGTGCAAATAGAAATAATGTTTAGAGCATGATCTGATCCCCTAAATTGTACTAAAATATGCGGTATATTGTTTAAAGATAATTTGCTTTTAAACTGTGTGAAAAAGTGATTTCTACACTGAAATATCTTAAAAAGTCTGAGAAGAGATAAATTCCCAGTCTCCTTAATCCTAGCACAGGGCACAGCTGAGCACAATTGAGCATGCTCAGACACAAATCAACTCTCAAAATAACGCTAATGGAGTAATTCCTTGAGTAGATAGTAAATACCAAAATGAGAGTTATTTTACGCACATTTTTTGGGAGTGAAGAGGAGAGTTATTTTGCCAAGTGCAAGTTCCAGGCATTCATTCTAATGGTACATTTGCTACTTTATCAAATAAATCAATTTAATGTTGAGATGAAATGTATCTTTCTCTCAAAGAAATTGTCCTTGCAACAATGTTGCAAATTTGATAATCTATTTTGTTTTTAAGAATGCTAGAATGTGAAATCTCTTCATGTTTTGTAAATATTTTTTTCTCGGTCACTTTCACATGCTGTCCATGTCACAAAAATATTTAGCCAAACTCACACAGGTGTCTTTACAAACCACAAACAATAACATTGCTTATGGAAATTTAAAATTAGTGCCATTTTTTTTTCTTTCCAAATGATCCTAATTTGAGCCCCAAAAAATGTGATATGCGTACCAACATCAGAAATAAAAATATCATTACCAAAAATCTGAGGATAAAATTACTATTCTACGCTCACGCAGCAAGAACCACCAAAAATCACAGATTGCATTTAGAAGATTAACTCCTGACTAATGTAAGTCCTATATATTCCTAGAAATGCAGTATCTGTGTATTTGTGTGTAGGAGGACTTGACGTGTGCAAGCCCTGTGGTTTAAAAGGTAGAAATTCTGTCTACCATTGCAGACGTCCTGAGTTCAATTCCCAAGCATGTCACTTCATGTAGAGATGTTGTTTGTCCTCTCTATGTTGTTAAACATGACTCAGGGCCTTACCTAAATTATGTCTAAATGTAGTATTTATGTGTAGGAGGCTTCCACCACCATTGCAAATCTTGCCAGATATACTAGTTATACTAGGTAGGCAATGGGGATGCCTGCCTTTACATGCACATGAACTTTAATGACATCCCAGTCTTAGTCCGTAGGGCTCAATATTGAGTTGGCCCACCCTTTGCAGCTATAACAGCTTCAACTCTTCTGGGAAGGCTGTCCATAAGGTTTAGGATATTTGTCTATGGGAGTATTTGGCCAGTCTTCCAGAAGTGCATTTGTGAAGTCAGGTACTGATGTTGGATGAGAAAGCCTGACTCACAGTCTCAGCTCTAATTCAGCCAAAAAGTGTCCTATCTGGTTGAGGTCAGGACTCTGTGCAGGCCAGTCAAGTTCCTCCACCCCAAACTCACTCATCCATGTCTTTATGGATCTTGCTTTGTGCACTGGTCCAAATCATTTGGTGGAGGGGGGATTATGGTGTGGGGTTGTTTTTCAGGGGTTGGGCTTGACCCTTAGTTCCAGTGAAGGGAACTCTTAATGCATCAGCAAGACATTGCCCCCATCTTTGTGGGAACAGTTTGGGGATGGCCCCTTCCTGTTCCAAAATTACTGCGCTCCAGTGCACAAAGCAAAGGCCATAAAGACATGGATGAGGGAGGTTGGTATGGAGTAACTTGACTGGCCTGCACAGAGTCCTGACCTCAATCAGATAGAACACCTTTTGGCTGAATTAGAGCAGAGACTGTGAGCCAGGCCCTCTCATCCAACATCAGTGCCTGACCTCACAAACTTCTGGAAGAATAGACAAACATTCCCATAGACACATTCCTAAACCTTGTGGACAGCATTCCCAGAAGAGTTGAAGCTGTTTTAGCTGCAAATGGTGGCCCAATTCTATACTGAACCCTGGGCTGCCATTATAGTTCATGTGTGTGTAAAGCCACACTTCCCAATACTTCCCAAGAACAATCTATTGTATATCACTTGTGATACTGAGCATGGCTATGGACTTAGGGCTTGTTCACACCACAGCGATGGACAAGACATGTGCTCGCTGCTCACTAGCTAAGAGGCTAGCAAAACCACCTGGCACCCAAAATGTTGCTAGTTCATGTCCCGGATATGCTAATGCTTGTGTTGAAGTTTATGATAAACCCCTGGTTGGGTTTCTCACCACAATCCAAAGACAGGCTGCCATTTTATTTGTCTCTTGTCCAAATAGTCTGTAATGTAAGCAAGTTATTTTGGGACTTTAAATTTGAAGCTCATTGCAGCCAGGGACTTGGACATTTCAAATTGTAGGGTTTACACTGCACAGGTACATCTGGTTAGAAAACTGTTGCTTGGATCAGTGTTTCTCAACTTCAGTCCTCAAGGCATCCCAACAGGTCATGCTTTCAGGATTTCCCTCAGGTGAAACAGCTGTGGTAATTACTAAGGCAGTGAAACTGATCAAATCACTTGCGCAAAATAATAGCCTGAAAACATGACCTGTTGGGGGGTACTTGGGGACAGCTTGATAACCACTGACTTAGAATTTTGTCCTGCAGTTAAACTGATCTGATGAACATAGCCAATGGTTAACAATGCAAATAGTATTAGGTATTGCAGCCTCTCAGGTGAAATAAATTAGAAAAGACAGATTGAAAGATATTGGTGGGCGTGTACTTCTGTTGGGCATGTATCAGTGCTAGCTTATATAAGGCACTTCAGTAGAGGGTGTTGGTTTGGCCTGATGAGGGGTCAGGTTTGTTGCTGTGTTTTTTGTGGGAGAAGAAATGATATTTTGCTAATGACAAATGTTTTACTAGCTGTTTGCTGAAATTATTGTGCATTTTGACCATCAAAAGTGGCTTTATTTTACCATATTGTCCAATTGGGGTGTGTATTGTTTGTCTTACCATGCATTCTTCTAGGAGAAAATACTCACCAATGTTCTTGGTTTAATATGTGCCTTTTTTAATATGATGTTGTAATGCTTTGTTAGAATGACTGTTAATCATCTTTCTGTAATTTTGCAGCTAATAATGTCATGTGGGTGTTTTTTATTTAGTCATTTTATGTGTGGGCAGTTATGCATGGTGAAACTAAAACTGTCCACTGTAAGGTTTAATCCAATTTTAGATTGTAAGCTCCTATGAGCTTCTTGGAGCTCCATTCCTTCTTTGGGTTCTCAGTTGGCTCCTTCACTGAGACCCTCTGAAGTTTCCCGCCTTCTGAGTAGATAGCAGCTGCTGTCATGCTTTCAGTAACTCAGCCATGAAATTGAATTCTTCATCCCTCTTTGGATACTGTCTTCTGAAATGCCCAGACTCCCCACACTTAAAGCACTTTCGAGGGTCAGCTTTTTCCAACTGGGTGGTGACTTGAGCTTCAATCACCGGCAACAATGTCTGTTGTAGTTGATCTTGTGCCTGGACCACTTGAGTGAGCAATTTGACTAGGGATTCTTCAAGAGCTGGTGAAACCACAGAGGTCTTAGTACTCTCCCCCCACTCCGACTCTTCTTCACTATCCACTTCAGAGACACCTTGCTCTATTTGCACTGGTTGAGCAGACACCTTCCAAGTCTTTGGGGTGGTATTGATCCCTTCTCATGATCCCTGATTCTTCTCATCCAACAGAGCTTCCTCCTCCCTAACCAATTTCATCAGTTCAGGGTAAGCTGGTTCCATCTGTGTCCCCTTCAGCAACAAACAAAGCATGATTGAATGGTTGGGTCCTGCTCCTTGTAGAATTTGTTTTAACCTGACTTTGTCAGTTTCTTTCAGGTCGATTCCCTTTTTGAAGATAATTTCATGCAAGACATGAACCACCCTAAAAACATAGGCAGACAGCTTCTCTCCTCTGTACTGGCGCGCGTGCTCGAACTTGTACATCAAATCAGGAATCTTCTCCACCCTGCCATACACTGTACACAAAGCTTCAATGTAATCCATGGCCACACAGTCAGGCTTTCCTCTCTTCAGACTCCGGATAACATCTGTGGCAGGACTCCCTCTTATTCTCTGTCTTTTCACTGCCTCCGGCACATTCCAATCTTCCACAGCTTGGATGGCTTGATCCATCCAGTTCTCAAATTCCTCCTCACCTTCTGGTGTTGGGGTGCGACCTGAGAAGAACTGCAGTATTCTGTAACCTTGATTGGCTGTGATATTGTTGCTCTTGATCAAACTCTCCATCCGGCTCATATCCATATAGAACGAAGCTGGAAGCATCTCTTTGTTAACATATCAGCTTCTTCTCCTTCTACATCCAAACTCACCAAACCACCCTAGGATTGCTCTTGTTCTAGACTTCCTTCTGTCTTTAGAGGTATCACCTGATCTTTCAACCCTTCAGCTAAACTCACTCTCTTCTTGAAGTCCAGCTGGAACACTCTCTCACCACTCAATTAGGGCATAGGTGTAGTCTTCCCCATTTTCGGCCTTCATATCCACGACATAGGATCTTTGTTCTGGGAAAGCTATTGTCATCAGCTGCCATACCTCTCTCTCAGACAACCCAATTCCAGGAAGCTTCAGCACACTAGCCAATTCCAGACAACTCCCTTCTTCCTGCACCCAGCTGATAGCAGTAGCGGAGTCCATCTTCCCCTTGTCTCTGGGTGGTTCCTCTGACTTACTGGGGCTTACCATGAGGGGAATCCCGACGAGCCCCCAAATGTAGCGCTGTCCTCTTGAGGGTCGCAATATAACCCTCTGGTTACCCTGGCTATGTGAGTCCTCTGCCACCTCTGACACACTGGGTTTACTCACAGTGTTAGTTCCCCTTTAAGTAAAGACACAGTAATGGGATACACAAGATTGAGATAAATCAAAGTGTTTACTCAAAGAATATATCTTAGCAAGAACTTTGACCCAACAGGGTAACATTTGACACAGCAAAATAATTCTAAGAACTGGATAAATGTTACGGTATGTTAATTATGACTCTGTGGATGCAACCAGTATATATATATATATATATATATATATATATATATCTTTTTCAGCTGGAACTTGGTGGAACTCAGTTCCACCATCTTTGGCTCAGGGCCTCTGCTTCCTGCGTACCACTATCACTTGTAAACACAGAAGACCGGCTTCTTTGTTTACAAGTGACAGCTTTTCACCAAATGGCTCCCACAGATCTGGTCTCCTGAGCAGCTCCCACTGATTGTAGGATGGGGACAAGGGAGATGTAGGTGCCTGAGGTGCAGTGCAGATTCCCACACCCCCACTGGACAGTGTGCAGGGAGGTAGTAGAGCCAGTTGGGTGCTTCAGCTTAATACAACAACACAAGTAAGACATGTGGAAGATGGTGGAGCTTTTAAGGAGGGAAGGAGAAGTTGGAGGCAGTGGAGGGAGGGTTGCATGCAGAGGTCCAAGCTGAAGAGGGGTGAAAGTGAGATGTGGATAGGGATTGCAGAGGTAAAAGCTGTGGAAGAAGGCTGAACTCTGCACTCTGTGTGTGTTGTGCACCCCTGAACTCTGCACTATGTATGTAGCGCAACCCAAAACTCTGCACTTAGTGCACCCCATAACTCTGCACATAGCACACCCCTGAGCTCTGCACTCTGCATTTACTCTTGGTATTACATTCCCCTTTTAAGAATTTGACCACACCTCCTATTTGATGCACTATTTTGAGGGTGTGTGTTTGTGGGAGGGACAGGGGTTTTGGGGGGTCATGGTTAAGTTCCTGTACCTATTTTCTGAGAAAAAAAGCCCTGTATATATATATATATATATATATATATATATATATACAGTATCTCACAAAACTGAGTACACCCCTCACATTTTTGTAAATATTTTATTATATCTTTTCATGTGACAACTCTGATGAAATGACACTTTACTACAATGTAAAGTAGTGAGTGTACAGGTTGTATAACAGTGTGAATTTGCTGTCCCCTCAAAATAACTCAACACACAGCCATTAATGTCTAAATAGCTGGAAACAAAAGTGAGTACATCCCTAAGTAAAAATGTCTAAATTGGGCCCAATTAGCCATTTTCCCTCCCCAGTATCATGTGACTTCATTAGTGTTACAAGGTCTCAGGTGTGAATGGGGAACAGGTGTGTTGAATTTGGTGTTATCACTCTCATACTGGTCACTGGAAGTTCAACATGGCACCTCATGGCAAAGAACTGGATCTGATAAAAAGAATTGTTGCCCTACATAAAGATGGCCTAGGTTATAAGAGGATTGCCAAGACCCTGAAACTGAAGGATGGAGATGATGATGATGTTGACCACTCCAGTCTCTGGCTCCTAGGATTGACCTCCGCCACCTCTCACCGTGGCTCTCCCAGATCGATCGCCCATGTGGGATGTATTGATCAGGAATAGGCCCCTCTTGCTGCAGGGCAGGTCAATCAGGCTGTTCGCTGAAGTACTGCAGGGTATCTGAGTTGATCAGTCTGTGAAAGTAGGCAGCGACTCCGCCACCTTCAGCAACAGATTCCCTGGTCACAGATCCACACCATCCAGAGAGAGTGTGTTAGGCCTCAAGCCTCTGCTTAGTCTCCTTTGCTCCACAGCCTGTTGATAGATGTAGTTCTCTCCCAGTACAGCCAGGGTGCAAATTCTCACAAGGCAACTACAACCCCCAGAGTGCATCTCTCTCCTGTCATTGTTAGAGTTACAAAACAGTAAACTGGCATTAGGGGGAAACAGCTTCATTAAAGTTAATGGCAGAAACGTCTTCCTGTTGCTGGGTGTGTGTATACCCAGCTCATGGCTACAGTTGCACTAGTAACTACAGCCGTATAAAACAAAAACTGTGTCTGCCTTCACTTCGGGCTACAAAGCAACAAAATGTGATTATTTTAAAAGGGGTGATTCTTTTCTGTACCCACTGTATGGGTGGAACATGTAACATGTTCAAAAGGTGAACTTAGCCTTTAAACATTTCAAAGGACTCTTTTTTGGGCCAAGGCTCACAATCAAGTTTTAGTGCTGTATTAAATGACATGTGAAAATCTCAGAACTAGACAGACAGAAATATAATTCTTTTGGCTGGTAAAACAGCTCCCAAATACTGTAATAGTAGCAATGCAGTTCATCTGTGTATTTAAAGTGATATTAAAGTTTTGTCTTTGTTTTTTGTTTAAAAATAACAGACATGTTATACTTACCTGCCCTGTGCAGTGGTTTTGCACAGAGAAGCCCAGATCCTCCTGCCGAGTGCCTCCACAGCAAGCGGCTTGCTATGGGGGGACCCAAGTCAAGCCACTGCTCTGTGTGTTCATTCAGACACTAAGCCGTGGCTCAGCTCACCCCCTCTCTCTCTCCTCATTGGCTCACTTACTTTGATTGACAATTGCCAATGGCGCCCACTGCTGTCTCAGCCAATGAGGAGGGAGAGTCCTGGACAGTTGAGACTCTCGTGCAACATCACTGGATCGAGATGGGGCTAAGGTAAGTATTAGGGGACTGCTGCATATTGAAGGTTTTCTTATCTTAAAGTGGTTGTAAACTCTCTTTCCTAACTTCTGCTCATTTTAATCCTCATTACTATAGCTGCTGATCGCTGCCTGTGTAATTCTCCTTACATTTTTCTTCTTCTTGTATTCCATTCCGCCATGTTTCATGACGTCACTGGCACTTGTGCTTCCCATCTCTCTTGTCACAGAACACTCTGTGTGCATTCCCCGTTTAACATAATGCTGTGGTCGAGAGTTCCCCTCTCTGTGGCACAGCTCAGAAGACATGCGAGACTTGCCGGACATCCTCAGCTTCCTTGTTCTCCCCTTGTGACTTTGTGATGTCACATGGGAAGTAAACCAGAGCATCCCATAGACTTCTATAGTGGCTATAACTTGCAGCCTACAATATTTTGGCAAGGGAAACCAAGGAATGGCAGAAATGACATCCACAGGGGACTTACCAAACATTACCTAAGATGGCGCTGTTAATTACTGGAAGAAGCATTAATCAAAAAAGATAGAAAAACAGTAAGTAACAAGTGTTTTTACATCCTTTACGTTTGGCAAAGATTGTAAATACTGTACCATATTATATAGCATGAAAAAAGTGATTTAAAATGCAGAGTTTACTTCCTCTTTAATGGATAGAATGCTTTAAAATAAATAGCCTTCTGGCTTTAGAGCCACTTTAACTGTTTGCCTTGTCTTCAGCCTTGGCTTACTATTTAGTAGGACATTTACTTGGAACAAGTATGCATCCAGGATTTGGATCTAGTTTGGGCTTATCTGAATATTGTTTCAGGTTGCAGCAGGGTCCACTTTAATGTGGGGTCAACTGCCCCGGGCCCAATCTTTATTGGGGGGCCCAAAGAAGCTGCTGCTTGACCCCACGCTGACTACAAATTGGGGCCCCGATGATGGCATTGCAGAGCGCACAGGGGACAGGGAGGCATCGCTGTATTCCATAGCCAGCCTGCAGAGAGGGGGCGGGGTTGGGGGGGCGGGAGCTCCACTGATGCTCTGTCTCCGGTCATCCCCTGTAGCATGTACGCAGTCTCCGGTCATCCCCTGTAGCATGTTTGCAGTCTCTGACCTCACCTGTAGCATGTCTGCAGTCTCTGACCGTCTCCTGTAGTATGTGTATTAATGTGCCACTTTAGTTGCTCAATTATTTGGGATTGCTCCACTGTTCAGTGAGTGGTAATGAGGTGCAGTAAACTGCAGCAACCAAGCAGTGAACAGTAGTGATATGCTATAATATCTAGTAACCAATCAGTGAGTGGTAATGATGCGCTGTAAACTCTAGCAACCAATTAGTGAGCAGTAATAATGTGCAGTAACCTCTAGCAACCAATCGGCAAGCAGGAATTATGTGTTGTAACCTCTAGCAACCAGTTAGTGAGCAGTAATGATAGGCTGTAAACTCTGGCAACCAATTACAATTGCTGTGCGATCTAATGCAGTAAATTGATCTTTAGTCTACCTGCTATTTTTTTTTATGTCTCAGAATGGAGGGGGCCCAAGAAAATGTTTGCCCAGGGTCCAATCAATATTATTCAAACGAACTCAAACTAAATTTGCGTCCTTTTTTCCCCACAAATAGAGCTTTCTTTTAGTGGTATTTGATCACCTCTGCGTCATTTCTGATTACCGCTATAAATAAAAAAAGAGTGACAATTTTGCAAAAAAAAAACTATTTTTCTTACTCTTTGCTAAAATACAAATCCAAAAAAAAATATAAAAACAGTTTTTTTCATCGGTTTTGGCCGATTTATATTCTTACACATATTTTTGGTAAAAAAAATCGCAATCTGCGTTTATTGATTGGTTTGCGCAAAAGTTGCCGTGTTTACGAACCATGAGAATTAATTTCTGGGGTTTTTATTTTTTTATTTTTATTTTTTACTAGTAACGGTGGCGAGCTGCAATTTTTAGTGGTACTGCGATATTACGGCGGACATGTCGGACCATTTTGACACTTTTTTAGGACCATTGGCATTTATACAGCGATCAGTGCTATGAAAATGCACTGATTACTGTGTAAATGCCATTGGCAGTGAAGGGGTTAACCTGGAGGGGGCACTCTAAGGGTTAACTGTGTTCCCTCTGTGTGTTCTAACTGTATGGAGGCTGGGCTGGCTGGGGGAGGGGAGCGATCATGGCTTCCATATACAGGAAGCCTGTGATCACAGCCCTTCCCCCTCTGTCAGAACAGAGATCCGTGTTACATACACGGTCCTCCGTTCTCTCACTGTGGGGGAGCCATCGCGGGTAGCTGGCGGAGATTGAGTCCGCCCTGCCCGCTCCCTGGCCCCTCCCCCGGAATAAAGTGAGCGCGCCTCCGGTGGCACGCGCGCGCTCACAATACTCGTTGTCGCAGCCACCGTTAGGGCGACGGCGGTTTGTGATAACAAACCACTTTGCCACCGTCAAACTGCGGCGGGTGGTTGGCAAGTGGTTAAAGACAGCCCTGGGTTGCAGCCTCAAAGCATACACACTTTAATATCTCTCTCCTGAGAGGTTCTCTTTAATATCAGCATAACAAGTGAGTGATAAAGAAAATAATTGGGCACAGAACTGCGAAAGCAGATTTTCTGAATGAAATTGTACAGGCAATGTTCCACAGACAGCCCGGGAACTTTCAGCATTCTTATCTACAAAGATGCACGTCAGCTTTGTTTTGTACTGCTGAATAATTTGGATAAATGAGCTTTCAATAGGTAATCACATTCCCTTAACTGCATTTGGGCAATGGTACATGAAAAATAATAAAAGCCTTGTGCCTCGTCCTTTTCTGGACCTTGTCATCAGCCCGAACTCTGATACATGCTGACACTTATTACTTTCATCCTGACGTTCAGAAAGCAAAGCCCGTTTACTCAGAACCTGCCACGAATGATTAAGCATTTGCACATGAATTTGTGCTGAGGCCTAAGTGAGAATAAAAAAAAATTAAGCTGCAAAAAGGTATTTTCCTATTAAGGCAGGTAAAAGCAGCAGTGAGTAATTCAGGCATTATTGACCTACTTTTCCCATGATGCTTAGCCAGGCTGCCAATTCCACCATTCCCCCCTTCCTGGTTCCCTGTGCTCTGTTCTGTTTTTTTTCTACTTAGTGCGGCCAGTTTCTTCTGTTGTACAAGATGGTTCATGAATAGCAATTAAAGAAGAAAAACCCTTCTGACCTCTTTGGAAGACCTTATCAGAAACCCTATTAGTTGTTTCATTACGTTTGAAGTAGGATCATGGCTTGTGTCATGTGGAAAAAATGGTTAAAAATAGTATTTTACACTTCAGTAATAACACCAAAAGTCATATATTGCTAAGATGCCACTACATCAACAACAACCACAATAACAGTATAAGAGTGCAGATAGGTCACAGGGTGGGAATCCGCACAGAGAATGAAAACGGAGTTGTTCAGGTGGGGGAGACAAATGCTCCTTGGCCAATCTTGCTTTTCCATATTGAAGCGGTTCTTCTCCCTGTTTGAAAAATATTAAAACAAATACTGTAGCTGCTGACTTTTAACAAAAAGACACTTACCTGTCCAGGGGTCCAGCACCGTGCTCACTCTGGTTCATTGTTGGTCTTCAGGTCCCTGGCACTGGCATATTTATTGTGGGTAGCCAGCTGCCCATTGCACATGCACGAGCCGCGCTGTGCTTTGTGTATTGTCCCGCTGCCTTATGGGACATGTGACGTGTCCCAGAAGGTTGTAGGTGGGGGTAAAGGGGAGAACTTCCGGTGGATTGCCACGGCAATCCGACCAGAAGTGGGGTGGGTTCCTGTCAAGATCATGTACCTGCTCCCACCCAAAAAAGTGCCAAAAACAGAAAAGGAGGGGGAAGGAGGGCATAAAGAGGAAATTCCCCTTTAGGGTGAAGATCTGCTTAAAGTGGTAGTAAACCCTCCTATAATTTTCAGCCAAGGAAGCTGCCATCTTTGCCTCTGTTTAATCTACAACTGGCATGATGCTGCACATATGATCAGCTATGACACCAGCCATTGGATGGTTTGACAGTTTGGTTTAGAGCACAACCAATGGGAGTGTTACATTTCCGGCACGTGCCGGAAATGTGACTGGATTTTAACCTGTTAAATGCATGGGTTTACTACCGCTTTAAACCGCTTCCAGACCACCCATCGCATATATACTGCGGCAGGACGGCCCGGCTGAACAAAATTACGAAAATGTATGTGATTGGACACATGCAGGAGCCAATCAGTGGGTCCAGTGGCCACAGTGGCCACCGGGACCTTCTGATCGTTTGGAGGAAAGGCAGAACAGCGTGTAAACAAGGCAAATCGCTGTTGTGTCAGGGTGGAAAAGAGTGATCTTGTGTTTCTGCTAAGCAGAAACAGGGATCTCTCTTTCTGTCCAGTGCATCCACTCCCCCCACAGTTAGAAAGCACGTCCCAGGAGCACACTTACCCCTTTGATCGTCCCTGGTGTTAACCCCTTCCCTGCCAGTGTCATTTATACAGTGACAGTGCATTTTTTAGCACTGATCACAGTATTGGTGTCACTGGTCCCCAAAAAGTGCCAATTAGTGTCAGATTTGTCCACCGCAATGTTGCAGTCCCTCTAAAAATCGCTGATCGCCACCATTACTAGTAAAAACATAAGCATTCCATGAGCATTACTCTATTCAAAATGATTCATTGTTGAGAGACTGGACCAGCTCTGTGACGTGAGCCAGCAGCGGGCTTCAGCCCACTGTCTGCTGAAAACAGGTCACAGGGGTGAAGAACAAACTTCACTCCTGTAACAGGAGAAGTACAGCCAAACGAGCTTTAGCCATACTTCTTTAAGTAAGGACAATTATTCTATACAAAAGATATTCAATTCTGCCTGCTGTCTGCGCACTAGTTTTTTATATGGTTAGTACTGGGACTAGGTTAGGTTTACTGATAATACAGAATATACTGACCTTGTTCTCTATAATAGATCCTTGTATTCCTTATGTAGCGGGGGGCCTGCTTTGCTGCCTGCTATTTCTGAGACTTTGCAAGGGGCCACTAAAAGTATGCAGACTCTTTTAGCAGGGAGCATATGTATATTTATGCTTGCATTTCAGAGACAGAGTGCAGTGTTGTTGTATGGAGCAGACTCCCTCTAGTGGCCAAAGAAAGGAAGATGATATTGTCACATTTTACAATTACAGTCTTTATTCCAGCAGAAGCAGTGCATCTTGGGATTCGTAGTTCACTTCCAGGAAGTTTCCCTTGGACTGCCTTCAGGAAGAACTGCATTCCCCACAAGACTGTGTGGTGAAAAGGATTTCTGGGGGAAAACGGTGCATCTTGGGGGACTATTTAAGCAGAGGCTGTGGCCTGCTTCAGTCTCTTGGAACAGCGTGGTTGACCAGCAAGGATCCTGTGTCTCTCCCAGGTGGGCTGCAGCTGGCCTACCAACAGTGATCCAGCCAGCTAAATTCCTGTGGTGTCCTAGCCAGCTGCGGTGATACAGTATTCTAAAGGGGGACCGTGGGACCAGCAAACCAGCGTTCAAGTCTGTTCCAGAGCCAGCGACATCCTTAGAGTGAGAATCGGTCATTCTGGAGAAGGCTGCAGCAGTACAGTGGAAGCTGTCTTCTGTCAGAGCAAAAAGGGCAAGAGGACATCATCATTTCTAGCATCTTAAGCACACCCTGAACAGCCGGACTTACCTCTTTATCGATCGATTGGTATGGTGAGCAAACAATACATCTGTGTCTGAGTATATTCGGTTGTTTTTCATACATGTTCCATAGAGACAGACTCAGCTCAATCAGAAGATTATACTAACCTGTACACAGGCCCCTCATTAACAGATAATATATTGATTCCAAGGGTATCTGTGCCCATTTGCAGGAGAAAGGGACACTGCACAGGACATCAAGTGCACCAATGCCAGGCTAGCCAGAGATCTTGGACATCTCAATTGTGAGGACGCTCACTATCACTCTTTTGGTATCAGTAGTTTAGTGATCCCAGTGACTACCTTTTAAGGGGAACTCTCATTACAACTGTCACAGTGATAATTTGTATTGGTGGTCTATAGCTTCACATTTTCATGACTTGGGTCTGTGATCTCAGGATTCGAGGGAAACAGACTGACGGTTACTCAGCCAGATTAGTTCCCCTTTATGCCTGAGTGTATAGGTCATTTCAAGAGCCATTCAAGCTGACTGCCTGTATTCATTTGAAGTGCATTTTTGAGTCCTTGTTTATACCATTGTATGTCACAGTTTACTATTTTTCTGGTGTGGTTTGTTTGAATGTGGAAAGTCTACCAGTAAACAAACCTTCTGTTTACTCCAATTGTGTCTGCCTTACTGTGCATTGCAAGTACACTATTGCTAGGTGTGTCAGAGGTGTTGGGACAGTTATTTGGGGTTGAGAGGCAGAGGCCTGGGACAAATATAAATCAAATTAGCAGCTCTTTCAGGGGTACAGCTACACGTGGGGGCTCGTCCGGGATATTTCCGCTACTCTGCAGTCAGCTCCCTTAGTCAACATCCCTACAGGCATTAAGATGGATCCTGCTGCTGCGTTCTGTTGGTGTGGTAAAGAAGGTGCCCGCTCGGAGGCAAGTGTGGTAATAAATCTCACTGGGGAGGCCTGGACTGAAGAGCAAATCAGTCAGGCAGTGAAGACAGTGGCCCCAGATAAGAAAGCATGGGTGATTGATGTCAGGCCAGACCGCAGGGCTTCCCAGGCACTTCCAAGGCACCAATGTACAATTGGCCAACAAAACAGAACTGTGCATAATCCACCCTAAGGCCCAAGAAGAGGGTCCTTCTAGTTCGAGGCAAGCTGTGGAAACAGAGAAAGAGGTCCTCTCCCTTACACCCCTGGCCACCATCGGGCCAGAATTTTTCACTGCCATGGGAGAATTTGTATCAAAATGCCAGAAGGGCAATCCAGTATGTTCTGGGGCTGGATATCGGAAGCTGAGGATTTTCTCGGAACACAGCCCGTGCCCACTGGGGAGGAAGAATATGAAGTTTGGATGGAACAGGCCATGCAAGCACTAGAAGAGTGGGACCTGCCAGAGGCCCAAAAGAAGCAATGAATCAGTGAGAGTTTGCGAGGGGCCGCTGCTGAGGCTATCCGGAACTTGAGGTTCAGCAACACGACCTGTACAGCTTATGACTACCTGGCCATGCTACAGGAGGAGTTTGGGCAGACAGAGAAGGCAGCTGACCTGATCTATCAGTTTGAACATGCCCTTGAACGCCAAGGTGAATGCCTGTCTGAATACATTAGACGGCTGAACAAGATGCTATACCAGATTGTACTAAAGAAGGGAATGATGCCTTCTGCCATAGACCAGGCCCGGATACAACAAATTTTAAAGGGGGCCCTATGCTCTGACCCAGTCTGGCTTCAGCTGAAGACTTCTGCGGGTGTTATGTCCCTAAAATACCCAGAACTCATCAAAGTAGTGAGAGAAGAAGAGGCCATGTTCCAGGACAAATGAGTAGCAGTTCATCCAACCTCTGCACCTCTGGTTGAAGTCGGGTCCATGGGGGCAGTGAAGCAACACTCTGAAATAGCCACCCTGGAGTCTCAGATGGCACAGGTAATGGAGATGATGAATTTGCTGGCAGCAAAAATCACCAAGACAGCGGATGAGAGTGTCAAGGAAACAAGTGTGCCCAAGACTTGTCCAACTGCCTCTGGTGGGAGGCCAAAGACTAATGAAGTGTGTTTTAACTGTGGAGGAGTGGAACGCTATAGACGAGTGTGCCCAAATCCAGCGAAGCCTGAAATACAGTGCCAGAAGCTGGCAGGTAAACCGGTGAAGGAGCAAACTGGGTGTCTATCTCCAATAGCTAGCTCCAAAGTTAAAGACGCAAAGAGACAGCAGTGGGGGTCCAAACTCTCTCAGAGGGCCCCCTTTGTTGCCTCAGAGCGACCCAGTGTCCCATCACCCTTGACACGGGCTGACCGGCTTCAGAGAATCAATGCATACCAAACTCCCAGAACTCAGCTAAGACAAAAACCGGGTAAAGAAAACGCAAGAAAGGAGTGCGTATACAAGCTAACGAACAAGCCAAGGCCACTGTATCCTCAAAGTTCCCAGGCAAGCTAGTGGGACCTTCTTCGATTGTACCCATCCAAGTCGAGGGAATCTACACCAGGGCCCTTTTAGATACTGGAGCTCAAATGACCCTCCTTTACCAAGACTTTTATGACTGGCATTTCAACCACCTGCCATTGCAAAAGTTAGAAGAGCTGGAGATATGGGGCATTGGGACTCAAAACTTCCCCTACGATGGCTTCCTGCCAGTTAAATTGACCTTTGATCCCTCTGTAGCTGGAAAGGCCAAGATCTTTGATACTTTGGTGGTGGTCTGTCCCCGCCCACCAGGGACCAGTAAGAGTTCTCTAATCATCGAGACTAATACTGATCTCTTCAGGAGGCTGTTGACACCTCTTGTCCTAGAGCCTAACACCCCAACTGCTAATGTGCATCCGATGCTGAGACAAACCTACTGGCGCCTAGTACAGGAGAAGAAGGCCCCAGCCGAGGGGGTAGGAAAGGTGTGGCACCTGGATCAGAGTGAGAAGGTACTACAACCCAAGGAAGTGGTTTGCCTACCAGCACTAGTAAGGCTCAATTGGGAGCAACCAGGCCTTTTCCTGGTCCTTGAAGCAGGCAGACAAAGAACCGATACTGGAGTGGAAATAATCACAGAAGTGGTTTCAACCAGGGCGTTACAAAGAAACCATGGAAGAGTCTCGTCAGTGTCCGAAACGTCACAGCCTCTCCAGTGAAGATGCCAGCTCGAATGCTGCTCGGACAAATTAATTCAGCCACCCCAGTTTCCCCATCTGATCTGGTAGGAGAAGCGAAGGATGAAGTCTCCGTTGAGGAGTTTTATCCGAAGAATACCCCTCTTCCCCCTAAGTGGAAGGATAGGGTCAACACCCAGCTCCTTAGATGGTAGGTTGCCTTTTCTAAGAATGAGTTCGAAGTGGGGTGTGCAAAAAGTGCCCAACATCGGATTAGTCTCCAAGAAGATAAGCCGTTTAGAGAAAGGGTCAGACGGATAGGGGACTTGGAATACCTACGTGAACAACTGGCAGAGTTGAAGAGGACAGGCATCATCAGAGAGTCTCGAAGTCCATACACTTCTCCAATAGTGGTGGTACGGAAGAAGAATGGGTCACTGAGGTTGTGCATTGACTACAGAACACTGAACCACGGGACCATTCCAGACCAGTACACCACCCCATAGAGGATGCCTTGCAGAGTCTGTCAGGGGCAAAGTGGTTCAGCGTGCTGGACCTGAAGAGCGCGTACTATCAAATCCCAATGCATCCTGAAGATAGGAAGAAGACCGCTTTCATTACCCCGGTAGGGTTCTTCGAATGTGACCGCATGCCTCAGGGCCCCAGCGACCTTCCAAAGGCTAATGGAGAAGACTGTGGGCGACATGAATCTCATTGAGGTGTTGGTGTATCTAGATGACATCATTGTCTTTGGCAAGACCTTGGAGGAGCACAAAGAACGCTTGGAGAAGGTTCTGAAGATACTCCATGATGAGGGGTTGAGGCTGTCACTGGAAAAATGCCAGTTATACCAACCCTCAGTCAACTACCTTGGCCACATTGTGTCTGCTGAAGGAGTGGCTACCGACCCTCAGAAGCTAGAAGCTGTACCTCTTGGCCGAGGCCTACTAATGTGACAGAGCTTAGGTCATTTCTGGGTTTCTGCTTCTACTACAGAAATTTCATTGAGGGATTCGCTAAAATAGCTCGCCCACTCTATGAGCTGTTGAGGGACAAGGAAGAGGAGAATGACCTAGATCCAGTAAAGCCTGTCAGATCAGCCAGAGGACCCAGGAGACCTAAAGAGTCCATTTAGGGACAGTGGACTGATCAGTGTGAAGAGGCATTTCGACCAGTTGCCTATGTGAGTCGGAGTTTAGCACCTGCTCAGAAGAACTACCCTACCCACAAACTCAAATTTCTTGCTCTCAAGTCGGCAGTGGTGGATAAGCTGAGGGATTACTTTTACAGGGCAAACTTCATGGTCAAGACAGATAATAATCCTCTCACCTACATCCTCACTACCGCAAAGCTGGATGCCACCGGTCACAGGTGGTTGGCTGCTCTGTCCAAATTCACTTTCAGCCTTAAGTATCACTCGGGGATCGGAAACAGGGATGCCAACGCCTTGTCAAGAAGGCCACATGATTCTAGAGACTCTTCGGAAATAGTGGACCCAGCTGCCACCTGAGGGTGTTCGAGCCCTTTGTCAGGGAGCCGAGTACCGAGCTGGAGGTGGATCAAGAGCAGAAGAAATTGGTGTCACAGCTGCTGGAATCCCCAGGAGTTACTGCAACCCCACCCAGGTCGGAGAGGAGGGCCTGCCCAAGTTCTCCAAGAAATATTTGAGGAAGGATCAGATGGAAGGCCCTCTTTGTAGTTTGGTGTTGAAAGCTGTAGAGAATCAGTGTCCTGATCTGCTCCTTATTGACACCTCAAAGGATGCTTGTTTGCTTCATAGGGAGTGGGATCGGTTGCAATTGCGCAATGCAGTGGTCTACCGAAGGGGCCCCTCCAGTGATTCTGAAGATAGATGGCAATTACTTCTACCTGAAAAAACACAGAGAGACTGTGTTAACTAGGGTCTGACAGAACTTTTAACCTAGCAAGAGACCAGTTCTACCGGCCCTGTATGTGGGTCGAAGTTGAGAGCTACTGCCACTTATGCATCTGATGCATTTAGAGGAAGACTCTACCTCACAGAGCTGCCCCCATGGGCCACCTTCAAAGTCAAGGACCCATGGAGTTGGTGTGCATTGATTTTCTGTGCCTGGAGCCTGACTTGAGTGGACAGGGAAACATTCTAGTAGTAACTGATCATTTCTCTTGGTATGCCCAGGCCTTTTCTACAAAGGATCAGCAAGCATCCTCCGTAGCTAAAACCTTGGTGGAAACGTTTTTTGTGCACTATGGCCTACCCAAACGCATCCACTCCGACCATGGGAGAGACATTTGAGGGACGCCTCATCAAAAGACTACTAGATCTTCTTGGTATAAAGAAATCGTGAACCACTCCGTATCATTCCCAAGGGGATCCACAGCCAGAGAGATTCAATAGGACTCTCCTGGATATGCTTGGTACTCTTACCTCAGAACAGAAGCAACACTGGAGTAAACACATAGCGGCCATTGTGCATGGATACAACAGCACATCGAATGATACCACAGGCTACACTCCTTATCTGTTGATGTTCGGACGGGAGGCTCGGTTGCCCGTCGACCTGGTCTTTGGCACCTTATCGGACTATACCTCAGCAACCTCTCACAGAGGCTATGTGGACCGTCTGAGGAGAAGTTTAAAGACTGCCTATAAGAAGGCCCAAGCTGCCTCAGATGCCAGAGGACAGAGAAATAAGAAGAACTTTGATCTGAGGGTGAGAGTGCAAGACCTACAGCTAGGTGACAGGGTACGGTTGAGGAATCTGGGTGTCCCTGGGAAGCACAAGCTGGCTGATCTCTGAAGGTCACAGCCCTATGTGATTTGTAAACAACTGCCAAGGCAGCCAGTATATCAGATCCGACCAGAAGAAAGTACAGGTCCTCTGAAGACTTGGCATCGCAATCAACTGTTGCCCTTGTCGGAAGCAGTCCGTATGTCATCACCACTAGATCCTCAGTCTACACCTGCAGCCCCACAAAGGTCTTGTCCAGTGACTAGATCTCAGTCAGCACCTCTGGATGCAGAAGATAAGGACAGCGAGGATGAGGATATGGGAATAGATTGGCTGTGGCCATCCCAAATGTTAGAACTTGTTAGTCCTTCACCTCTCCCCTCAAAGGGACAAATACTGAGACCCTCAGGCTGGAGGCCCCGGAATTTGTACCTCAGAGGCAGCCTTCATAAGATATGGAAGATTCCCTATCCCCCATGTTGGCAGCAGACTCTGAGGATCCTCACCCCTTTGCTGAGGAGGAGGAAGCTGAAGTAGAAGAAGAGAGGGAAAAGGAAAGTAGGCCCACCATATCTGAAGTCAAGGAGCAAAGAGAGAATAGTGTTATTCGCCCAACAAAGAGACTGACATATGATAACTTGGGTGAAAGCTCTGAGGAGGTGATCTTCACTTCTCAAAGGACTCTTGAAGAGCCTGGTTCTTCCACCACAGATTTGGTGGAGGACGACCATCACTCACCCCCTGGCACATATAGCTGGGCCATTCCAATTAAGGAGGCCTATAGGGGGGACAACCTTCCCTCTTATGCCCATTGGTGGGAGGTTCCTCTGCCAGGGTTTTATGAAAATGCAACTTGTTTGGTTTCCTGTATGTACTAACCTGTTTTCTCTCCCTGTGTATACACAAAGCATGTACCAGGTCAGAGACTTTTACTTCCTTTGGAGACCCAAAGGTTCTTTGGTGGGGGGAGTATGTAGCGGGGGGCCTGCTTTGCTGCCCGCTATTTCTGAGACTTTGCAGGGGGCAACTGAAAGTATGCAGACTCTTTTAGCAGGGAGCATATGTATATTTATGCCTGCAATTCAGAGACAGAGTGCAGTGTTGTTGTGTGGAGCAGACTTCCTCTAGTGGCCAAAGAAAGGAAGATGATATCGTCATGTTTTACAATCACAGTCTTTATTTCAGCAGAAGCAGTGCATCTTGGGATTCGTAGTTCACTTCCAGGAAGTTTCCCTTGGATTGCCTTCAGGAAAAACTGCATTCCCTACAAGACTGTGCAGTGGAAATGGACTTCTGGGGGAAAACAGTGCATTTTGGGGGACTATTTAAGCAGAGGCTGTGGCCTGCTTCAGTCTCTTGGAACAGCGTGGTCGACCAACAAGGATCCTGTGTCTCTCCCAGGTGGGCTGCAGCCTGAGGCCTACCAACAGAGATCCACCCAGCTAAATTTCTGTGGTGTCCTAGCCAGCTGTGGTGATACAGTATTCTTAAGCGGGACCAGCAAACCAGCGTTCAAGTCTGTTCCAGAGCCAGCGACATCCATAGAGTGAGAATCGGTCGTTCTGGAGAAGACTGCAGCAGAACAGTGGAAGCTGTCTTCCCTCAGAGCAAAAAGGGCAAGAGGACATCATTGTTTCTAGCCTCTTCAGCACACCCTGAACAGCCGGACTGACCTCTGTATCGATCGATTGGTGTGGTGAGCAAACAATACATCTGTGTCTGAGTATATTCGGTTGTTTTTCATACATCTTCCATAGAGACAGACTCATCTCAATCAGAAGATTATATTAACCTGTACACAGGTCCCTCATTAACAGATAATATATTGATTCCAAGGGTATCTGTGCCCATTTGTAGGAGATAGGGACACTGCACAGACTGAGTGATATTAAATCCTGTGTACAGGTGTCATTGCTCTTTTGCTCTGCAGTTCAGCCACTACAGTTCACTTTGTTACCAGGACATCAAGTGCACCAATGCCAGGCTAGCCAGAGATCTTGGACATCTTAGTTGTGAGGACGCTCACTATCACTCTTTTGGTATCAGTAGTTTAGTGATCCCAGTGACTACCTTTTAAGGGGAACTCTCATTACAACTGTTACAGTGATAATTTGTATCGGTGGCCTATAGCTTCACATTTTCATGACTTGGGTCTGTGATCTCAGGATTTGAGGGAAACAGACTGGCGGTTACTAAGCCAGATTAGTTCCCCTTTATGCCTGAATGCATAAGTCATTTTAAGAACCATTCAAGCTGACTGCCTGTATTAATTTGAAGTGCATATTTGAGTCCTTGTTTATACCATTGTATGTCACAGTTTACTATTTTACTGTCATTTGAATCTCAGTGTGTGGTTTGTTTGAATGTGGAAAGTCTACCAGCAAACAAACCTTCTGTTTACACCAATTGTGTCTGCCTTACTGTGCATTGCAAGTACACTATTACTAGGTGTGCCAGAGGGGTTGGGACAGTTATTTGGGTTGAGAGGCAGAGGCCCGGGACAAATATAAATCAAATTAGCAGCTCTTTCGGGGGTACCGCTACACTTAAATATGTACAAACTATATTCTGTAAATATGTGTAGCCATGTGCCCCCTTGCGGGTGTCTGGTAGTTGTGGTCCACCTGCCCGCTGCCCTCAATCACACGATTTCCACGCACCCGTGGAAAGTCACTGAACAGGCTGGCACTTTGTTTTTGTTGTTTTATTTAGGGGTTAAACTTGGATAGGGATAAGGATGACTGTGGGATGCCCAAGAATCGATCACGGGACCTTCTATATACACCGCCATATATACACTCTTTCTTCCTCCAGCACACAAACTGGCTGACCGTTGCTCTTCTCCTTTCTCCTCCAGCACACTGCTTGCTGACCGTTACACTACTCCTTTTCCTCTTCTGCACATTACATGCTGTTACAGGCCTGAAGGATCTCTTAATGTAGTCCCTATGCTGCTCTCCCACTCCCTTGTGCTACTCCAGGATGACGACTCCTCTCCTGGCTGCACCCGAGCCTCCAGGCCTCAAGGTCACCCCCCCCCCCCAGACTGGGGGCTCCCTCCCGGATGAGGCCTCCATAGCACCTTCTCTTCCACCTGAACTCTCCTCCCCCTGCTGGCAGATCACTGTATTTAACCACTTACCAACCAAGCCTGTTTTTTGGGTTCGGTGGTTATGAGTTAAAAACATGTTTTTTTGCTGTAAAATTACTTAGAACCCCCAAACATTATATATTGAGTTTTTTTAGTTAAAAAATAAGAAAACAGTAAAGTTAGGCCATTTTTTCCCCATATTGTGAAAGATAATGTTACGCCGAGTAAAATGATACCCAACATGTCTTGATTCAAAAACTTAAAAATCTCCATTGGCCACGTTTAAAAAAATCTACAGGTTAGCAGTTTTGCGTTACAGAGGAGGTCTAGTGCTAGAATTATTGCTCTCGCTCTAACGATCGCGGCGATACCTCACATGTGTGGTTTGAACACCGTTTTCATATGTGGGCGGGACTTACATATGCATTCGCTTCTGCACGCCAGCTCGCGGGGACGGGGCGCTTTAAATTTTTTTTTTTAATTATTTATTTTGCATTTTACTTTTTATTTTTACACTGTTCTATTAAAAAAATGATCACTTTTATTCCTATTACAAGAAATGTAAACATTCCTTGTAATAGAAAAAAGCATGACAGGTCCTCTTAAATATGAGATCTGGGGCCAAAAAGTCCTCAGATCTCATATTTACACTAAAATGCAAAAAAAAAAAAAAAATGCTTGAAAAAAAAAACTGTAGTGTGTACCCGGCTTTAGGCTTTGTTCACACTAGTGCGACTTTGGACAGTGGAGTTGCTTTACTAAAACTAGAGAGTGCTAAATCTGTGCAGCTGTGCATGGTAGCCAATCAGCTTCTAACCTCAGCTTGTTCAGTTAAGCTTTGACAAAAAAAAACTGGAAGCTGATTGGTTTCTGTGCAGAGCTGCACCAGAATTTCCTCTCTCCAGAAAATCAACCCCATATAGTCACAAGACAAGTTACAGCCTATTCATTTCAATGGCATGCATTCCAATCTATGTAAGGTAAAGTTGCAGCGACTTTAAAAAACTTCCTGCACTACTTTGATGCGACTTACTGTAACATGAGTACCAGAGAGTGTAAAGTCGTATGAAAGTCACACTAGAAATTGCACGACTTTGGAATCGCATTAGTGTGAACCGAGCCTACACTTTTTTTTATCCAGCCGGGAAAAGTAAAAACACTGAATTAATATTTACATACTCAGAAACCTTTGCTGGCCTTTTTTTGTTTAATAATTTTTTTTTATATATATAAATGGCAAACGTCTGACTGGGGGCTGTCTTTACGAAAGAATATAGAGGGACATTGAAAGCCCTCCTCTAAAGTCCTTTTTACTGTGGTCTGTTTTGCGTTTTTGCACATGCGATTTTGTCACGATTTTACAGCAATTTTGCCGTGATTTGCGCTTTGCATTTTTTTATGCTTTTTTTTTTTTTTTGACCAATGTGTTGTTGGGCAGATTAAAAAACACAAATCACAGCAAAAACGCACTAATTTTTTTTCTGCAGCCTCTCCATTGAAGTCCATGGAACCAAAAAAGCAAAAAACGCAGCAGCTGAAAAAAGCATAAATGTGAACGTGTCCCATAGGACACTGTAGGACTATAGTGCGTTTCTGCAAAAAGCACCAAAAAACGCATGAATGTGAGCCAGGCCTTAGGGTAATCATACATAACCAAATAAAAGCAAGATATTCAAGAGAATAACTAGTGTTGGAAAACAGCACTTGCCATACCTCTTTACCCTTTACTACTATCATCATATACTAGCAAGAGCTGTTCTCTGGTACGATTATTGCCGTATGTCTGAAATGCAGGACTCCTGGGAATGCCCTGTTTCCCTGAGTATATTGAAGATGCAAAATTACACTTTATTATTATCTATACTTTGACTTCTATGTCAATGTGTGTGTGTGTTTTTTTTTTTTCTGATCCAAGAGATTAAAGCATGAATAGAGTTGAGCGAACACCTGGACGTTCGGGTTCTGCTGGTCCGTCCGAACTTCGGGACAAAGTCCGGGTCCGGGTCCGGACGGAACCCGAACGATCGCACGGACAACGAACCCCATTGAAATCAATGGGGACCCGAACTTTTAGGCACAAAAATGGCTGTAGGAAAGTCCTGGAAAGCCCCAGAGGGCTGCAAAAGGAAGTAAAATGGGGGTAAGGGTAGGGCAAGTGCCCTACAAAAAAATGGGGACAGGGAAATAACTTTAAATATTTTAAAAAAAATAAAAACATAAAAAATGCAAAAATGGAGATGAATGTGGTTCATCTTCAAACTGTGTCTGAAAAGTATTAATTAACGGTAGAAGCCATATAACTGTTCTAAAATCATCTTCAAACTAGGGCAAGTGCCCTACAAATAAATGGGGAGAGGAAAAATAAATTAAAATCAAATAAAAAGATGGGAAGGGGGGTGGATGTGGAGTAGGAGCCTAGAGGTTGACT